>JARJHM010000341.1:0-327057 GCA_033356055.1 Carex pumila | reverse complement strand
GAATTTATATTAATATAAGAATTATTTTTTTGGGGGTTTTCTTTGATAAAAAAAAAATACTAATGGTAAAACTTAAATCCTTAAAACAAGACATGTTTTTATAGAAAAAGAGTTGCATATAGAAAACTTGTAGCCACGAACAGATATTAAAAAAAAAAAATGAAACATCTATAATGGCAAACAATATGATTTATCACGCTGTAATTTATACAATGGAATATAAAAGAGTAATATATATTTTTAATTATATTATACTTGAAACACATCAAACATATTTCTTTTTAAATGTGAAGAGAGAATTAAGATGTATGAATTGTCCCATCAAAATAAATTAAAAAATCAAAAGGATGAAAATAGGAATAACATGACATAATTAAGAATTCAAAGGCTGATTTATCACGTATATACGTATCAATTTGATCTATGAAGTCTCCACGGTAAATGACTACGGTTCTGTAAATGGACCGAAATTTTAAAAATACCCTCATAAAAAAAAGATTACAATTATCACGTCCGCCATTTGTCGTTGTGGACTTCAAAGATAGATCCTCCATTTATCTTTAGGACACCAAGAATGGATCCATTATGGGGTCTGTAATGACAAATGGGGGATCCCATTCTTGGAGTTTGTAACCACAAATGATGACGTGCTAAATTTAGTATTCTTAGAATTTTGTTGTTTTTTAGTGTATTTTTTTATGAGGATATTTTTAAAATTAGAATTGCTAGAATTTCTTTGCTAAATTTAGAATTCCTAGAATTTAGTAGTATTTTGGTGTATTTCTTTTATGATGATATTTTTAAAAATTTCGAATAAACGGAGCACTACGAGTCTACGACAAGAAAAACGAAATATTGTCATTTTTTAGATGCACGTGAAAGTGATATTAGATCGCACTTAATAATTAAATTGTATTTTATTATTAAAAATTTGATTTTTCTCCCTCGAGTTTACAAAAAGGCTAATACTATTAAATTTATCTTGAATCATGGCAATCTTTCGCCATCAAAAATTTGTTTTTGTGTGGTTCTTTTTATCTTGTTTCTTTTGTTTTGCTCTTGTATTCCTTTCGCTCATGTAGGTCTGGTTCGAAGTTCAAACTTCGAACAGCCGAAAGTAACAATGCGATTTGAAAAAAGCAAATCAAACAAAGCCTAAATGAGAATGAAATATAGACATGAAACAACTCCAACCAAGATAGAAAAAGACAGACGGAGCAGATGAGGGAGATGCTGGTAATCACCAAGTTGCTTCCACAAAAATACAAAACCTTCTCATTTCCTTTGCATCTACCTCTCAAATCTCAACCTCTCCCACTACTTTCTACACCCTTAAAAAACCCAAAACCCCCTTTTTGACTTCCAAACTACTCAAATTTCACACCCAAAAGTTCAATTTGTAAAAAAGGTGATTAGCGACTGAGATTCTCTGACCCACTTCATCCTCCAAATACGGAAATAAATATGCTACTATCCTAAGTGGATTGTAGGGTCCTAAAATTCTAAATCTGACCTTTTATTTTTTGGGTCTCACAAATCTCTAAAGAAGTTGTTTTTTATGCACGCATCTCAAAGTCAATGAAAGGTTGGATTTGAAATTTTAGGATCCTACAATCCTCTTGGGATCGTAGCAGATTGATTTCCAATACAAATACAGACCAAAACTGCTCCTTTCTGCACCACTATGTTTTGTCACCTTCCTTTTGTAGAATGGTTGCAAACAAGGGTGTTTCTTACAAAATTTACTGAAAATTGAATTTAATGCTTTTGCAAGCTGCAAAGGCGGAATATACATTCAATTCAAAATTAACAATGTTTACTTCCCTACCGCACTAATAACTTTTACAAGATCATAGTTGCAAAAAAGTATCATTGCTCCAAAGGTGAATATAGAGTCCGGCTAGTATAACATCAGTGTCATATGATACTAACTTCAAAATTGATTGAATAAATTTCGAATAACTAATTCAAACCGTTCAAATTGATTTAATTTATCAGTGATGCGTTTACATGCAAATTTTTTATATTTTCGAGTTATTTTAATTTCAAATCAAGTGATAAAAATGTGAAAAAATAAATGTACTAAAATTAACTTAAAAAATTATATATTTAACTGCTTGACTTGATACTAAATAAATTTGAAAAATTATAAATTTTGTATCTAAACACACAACTAATGAAATAGATCGGTTTAAACAGTTTGAATTTACTGTTTGAAATTGATTCGATAGATTTGAAGTTGGTGTTATATAGACTGAAATAACACAAGCCAAACTCATGATGCAGCAGATGACGTGGCGATAGAAACGGGTCGAATGTCCTTAACAAGACCAACGACTTGCTGCATTGTAGGTCTCTTCTCCGGTGATTGTGCCGTGCATAGGTAACCCACATGCAGACAGCCGACCATCTGTCGCTGCCAATCGGGTTCTACCCCGTCGATCAAAAGCCGGTCATCCAACAAATCCAATTCCTTTCCTTCCTTGAACAACCCACGAACCCGATTCACCAATGCTTCATCCCAACCGGTTCGACCCGTCATTAGCTCAAACAGCACCACCCCAAATTGATACACATCTCCCTCCGGTGTACCGGCATTGTCCAAAGGACCAATGTCGGCGATATGCGGCTCCAAATCATCCCCAATGAGAATGTTAGAGAGGACTAAATGGCCGTGAGTAACCGGTCGGCCTGACCCGGCCCAACCCTGGTGGAGAAATGCCAATCCACGTGCAATTCCTAGTGCAATGTGATGCCGGGTGGGCCAGTCCCCCGCGACTTCCCATGTGTCATCGTCCCATTCCTCGGGATTGGGTGTGCCAGCTGGTAGCTCGTGTAGCCACTGATGGAGGTCTCCTCTCTCGATGTACTCATATATCAGTAGTTTCTCCCTTCCTATAATAATGAAATCAAATTTTGTAAAATGTAATTTTCTGACCTTCTCTTTTGCTTTGCCTCGATAGTCAACACATTTTAGCTTACCTAATGTATGTACCAAATGTGCCAGAAAAGAAGAACAAAAGGAAAACCAAGTAAACCTTTACTGCAAATTTTTATTAGCATTCCCATTTATTGGCGTGGCCCACGTGGGTTAGTTATTTGGTTATTGACATGGCACAAAACAAAGCATTAAATTTTGGCCATTTAAAACTGAGTTGCATTAGAAGTTATTTGCATTCAATTTCTTATCTGGTGCCAGGTGGGAACAAGGGCTGTGCCGAGACGATATTACCCTTCCACATTTGCACGGTGCAAATCATTTATCTCACCTCTGTACTTTCTCTTTTTATGTTAACGAGGCAATTTTGAAATATATCGGACAGTAAAGCATGGACTTGCATTCAATTTGAATTGGCCATAGAAGGCGGGGCAGAGTTAAATTAACTTTATAAAAAGACTCATCAAGTATGATTTGTTTAAAATTTCTACCTCTTTCCAAAGTTTCCTTTTCTTAAAAGTTAAAAGCAACCCCTTCTTATCTCCCATGTTCATACATGCCATGATATGCGCATGTGCCGTACTATAGTCTAGCAGTATTATCAAGTAAACAAAGCTACTGATAGCACAATAATACTATATTACTAATTTTAGTAGTACTATCATAGCCTATCAGACTACTGTAACCACTAACCACCATCAAATGCATTTGTAATTGATAATTTAAATTAGCATAAGCCACTCTTCTTAAATTTTCTTAAACCAAATAGCATGTTATCAATTACTGGCAAGACAAACAGAATAGGTTTTCTGAAAATTAAGAAAAAAGATGAATCACATACCTGAGATGCAATAGCCAAGAAGAGGCAATATGTTAGGATGCCTTAACTCGCCGAGGTTGCGAAAAACCGTAACCGCCTCCGGGTCAGACATGTCACGTGCACTCTCTACCACACGTATCACCACGTGCAAATCGCCGGGCAAAACTGCCCGGTACGCTGGCCCGCTCTGACCCCCTCGTTCGGCCAACTGAGACTCCCGACCAAAACCCGAGGCTGCCACAGCCAGATCAGCAAATGTCAGCTGCATGAGTGGTTTCTCTATCATCACAACTGGAGCCGTCCATTTTGCCTCAGCCACCCAGCCTGTTTCCGAGTCTTCTATTGCTAATGCAATGGCATCTTTGGCTTTTTTCTCGGTTGTTTCAAGCCGTTGTTTCTTGATCCTTTTTGTAGTGAACTTGCATAGTGTGCAAAGGAATAAGGATAATATAATTGCAGATATGGGTATAAGAATTGCTAGCAGAAGTGTTCTTTTGTTCTTCTTCGGGTGTTGACTGGTACTATTTGTTGAAGAAGAGTTGAGAAATTTGATATTTCCAGCTTTTATAAAAGCCGATTTGCCGAATTTCTTCAAAATCGATGCATTGACCTCGCCGGAGAAGTTGTTGTAAGATATATTCAAAAATCTGAGCGCCATAAGAGGCGGTAAGTCTCGCGGTACACGTCCATGCATAGAATTGTGAGACAAATCCAAATGTTTTAATTTCGTCAGGTTCTTCAACCCAACTGGTACCAATCTTATTTTGTTGTGAGATACATCGAGCAATTCGAGAGCATCGAGATAGGAGATGTTGGCTGCACTGGTGAACCTGTTTCGAGAGAGATTTAAATACATGAGAGATGATCTACCTCTCCGTACCGGACCAAGCCGAAGCGCTCCACCTAGTTTATTTCTGGCAAGGTTGATATGCTCAAGGGATGGCATAGACCAGAATTGAGTCGGTATAGAACCTTGCAAGGAGTTGTTCGACAAGTCGACATGGCGTAGAGAAGAGAGGTTACCAAGCACCGCCCATGAAACCGAACCTGTCAGGTTTCTGGAAGGAAGGTTTATGTTATGGATTTGCTCACATCTGCCATCCTGAATTGGCTTGAAACCTGAGACTTGTCGAAAGGCGAGAGAAAGGATAATATAGTCGGAGCTGTTGCATATAGAGAGAGAGATGGGGAAGAAGGAGAAGCAGAGGAGAGAAAAGAGAGCCAAGAGATTTCTCATTTAGGTGTTGTGTTTTTTTATTTTTTTCTTTTAATTTTGAGGGTTTTTGATTGACTTCGAAAGTTTGGAGGGAGAGGGAGGCATTAATGAAGGGGGAAGAGAGAGAGATAGAGGAGATGAGAGGAATAGAATGGAGTAGGTTTTAATACGTGAAACTTGTGAAATGATAAGTAGAGTCGTCAAGGTGACGGCACATGGGTAAGAGGTAGTGTATTGAAAAAACCGGGGTCCAGATCCGAATCGGCCGAACCGTGGACCGCATCCGGATTGATCCGTCTTGTTAGACTCCTGGACTAGATCGGACTAATATAAGATACGGATCTAGTAAGAGTTTGGGTCAGGTTTTTCTACTAGACTTGTCCAAATCTGTTCTGCACTAATTCGAGACTCGTTTAGATTCGGACAGAACTAATCCGAGAGCCGTCTAGATTCGGACCAATCCAAATTTGTACCAAACTAGACTAAACAAAAACAATCCATTGTTTAAAAAAAAAACATATTCGAATTGAATCCGGACCCAACCCGTACCGTGGGCCGAACCAGACTGACCCGTGTGAATTTGGATCATGAATCTAGCACGGATTTAGACCAACTTTTCTAAATTAGACCCGTCTGACCCGACCCATGCGACTCCCAGACCGTGAGAACCATGGACCAACATCCGGACCGGACCGACCCAACCTGTTTTCAATTACTAAGAGGAGTTGTTAACTAACGGCGCATGATTTTAATGCCACGAGGGATTTACTGTTTATGGGTCCTACACAGTTCATTGGACAAAAAGTATTTATAATTGTTATGAGGGAGAGTAGTTGATTGGTAATAAATGAATAATGCATGAGGAACAGATGAGAGAACAACTCCTTTGCGAGAGCTGAAAGACAAATGATGTTTGTTCTTTTTATTTCTCCCTTGAATTTTGTATGATCATGACTCGTGATGGTGAACACACGATGTTAATTATTGTGCAGATTTTTTAAAGAGCCCACCAACTAAATATCATTCTAAAATAATACTATATTGGTATGCCCCACAATAAAATTCATCCATCTATTACATGACTACATCAAGATTGTTGTCTGATACGGACTGGACCAGTGTTTACTGGTACGGAACAATGCTCCGGGTACAAAACTGGTTGACCAGCAGTTCGGTACCAGTGTTTTCCAGGACAAATCAGATCGGTGTTTCTAGATAGAAATGATGCATCCTAAATTCAACTGGTAACTGTTACAAATCCGATACCAAGGCCTTCTGATCCTGGTGGTAGGAATGTAAAATTTTCTTGTTTTACTTTGTTTGTTTTTTATTTAAACTTTAGCATTTAGCTTTCTTATTTTAAGTTATAGTTTATATTTATATTTATTTTATTTTATAGTTTCATTTTATTTTTGTATTATAATTTTATTGTTTTTCCTTTTTAAGACCTTATGTAAATAATGACACTACTTGTGTCTTTTATAAATGATTTTTTTTTTAGTGTTTGACCCTCATGGACATCGTTCATTCAAGAAAAGATTGTTGCCTGAAGTTCGTCAATTGTAAAAAAAATATATATATCATTTTTAAAGAAGTAGTATAATGGATTCATAACAATTTTTCTCGAATATTGTTCGACTTCTTTCTCCATTTAGAGATGTACTTGCTTATAAATTCCAATCAAATTTAGTGACAACAATAACACAAAAATTGTAAACTTATTTTCTGAAAATACTTTCTCATCTTTTGTTTTCATGGAGAGGTTTCATTTTCTTTTATTTTCTCATATCGCTTACGGGCCAGAATCACAACTAAACCAATTGATCCCTTGGAACTAATGTGTATCGTAATAGAAATGTTGGAGATAAAATGATGGACATTGATGGCCCAATAACCCGTTAAAGGGAAACGATCAGTACCTAATCCATTGTTACCCATTAAGAATAAAAATAGCAGCAAGCCAATTGTGAAATG
The DNA here is from genome assembly GCA_033356055.1 of Carex pumila. NCBI lineage: Eukaryota > Viridiplantae > Streptophyta > Magnoliopsida > Poales > Cyperaceae > Carex > Carex pumila. The sequence goes on along the minus strand of JARJHM010000341.1, from coordinate 320,109 downwards.
AATTTGGAGAAATTAATAGAATTAAATAGCCAGCTGAGACTAATTTTCTTAACTGCTCAAATTATTTTTTCTCAAGCCCGTTCTGTGGGAGAAATATGTTGATTAAGCAATTTAGTTTGGCTATTGAAAAGAGCGGAAAAAGAGTCAAAAGACAGAAAAATTGAAGGTTAGGTACAAAAATTCATAACCTATATATGAAGACGATTGAGTTTTAAGGCTTTCACCTATATTTTGCTACGATCATATATCATATTTTGTTACGATTTATTTTCGTATATAAGACGGTTTGTAATTATTAAAAATAAACTTTCATACGGTTATTGTGTTGTTGTTTATTATATAGATTTTAAGTGTTTTGGAAGAAAATATATTAAAAATTTACTTAACTGTAAGATTTCTCTTATAAAATATATTATCGATAAAATCAACTTAATTACTCTGAAATAAACATTATTTTCTTCTCTTTGATGGATAATTCTAGTATTAATGAAAATATAGATAATTTTGGGACACCTTTGCAAGACTAATTAATGTGCTGAGGGTGGAGGATAGTGTGGTGATGAGGATTTGTTGGATGACTATTTACTAGTATATTTCTGGTTTTAATGTTTTGGTTGTTTTTGCTGTTTATTTAAATATGTTGATGTATTTGGTTCTAAACTAGTGTTGGAATTTTATAAATAGATTGTTAACAGAGAGTAGGGATAGTTGTTGGAGTAATTTTTATTTTATTTTTTCTTCTGTTTGTAGGCATTTGTATTCATTCAAATGTTCACTTTTTTCTTTCAGTCTTCAACATGTAATAAACTTTAATTTATTAATTGAACTTGACTTAATTTATAACATGAATTAAATATTACTTGAACTTTTAACTCTATAGTTATACAATTTATTTTCTGTAGGCATTTGCAATCAACCAAATCACTTCATCAATATACTTGACCTAATCAACTACGTACTAACTAGTATGATAAATATATATATATAGGCTGTGGCTAATTTGCTGTCTGCAGCATTTCTGTCAGTGGTGCTGCTGTCTATTTTTCTGTTTTGTAATGTCCAAACAACAAATCTAAACCGTTAGATGTTTAATCTATATTATAATATACTTGGAGATCAAATTTTACATTTTTTGGAATTTTTTTACTATACATTAAGCTGGTTTGAAAATTGCTGATTTCAATGCTGCAAAAATTTACTAAAATCAGCAGTTTTCAAACCAGCTTAATATATAGTAAAAAAATTCCAAAAAATATAAAATTTGATCTCCAAGTATATTATAATATAGATTAAACATCTAACGGTTTAGATTTATTGTTTGAACATCACATGACTAAATATAATCCTAGCATCACCTCTGCTGAAATGCTGCCAGCAGTAATTTAGACAGTACTTGTTTCCAACTATATATGCCCCTTAAATATATCAGTACTTGTTTCCAACTACTTTTATGGCGGTACAACAGATATACACTGTAGTTGTAGACACACAAACACACACACACACATATTTCAATTTAATGTGCATATTCTAGTAAAACATAATTTAATGAGCGAAAAATGTTATGAATGCAATTTGTACCTTTTTTTTATTTTGTACAATTGTTGCATCTATAATTAGTAAGAATAATATGCATTTAATTTGCCAGTGTTTCAATGCAACATTTTGTACTATGTATTAATAAAATTTGAGTTTTGTTACATTACTTGATGCAAAATATAATTTGTACTTCACATATATCATTTTTTAAAAGTATAAACCGTTATGTAGAATTGTTTCAAGTAGCCACCCGAGAATAATTAATTCGAGAATAGCTACTATTCAAAATAATTATGGACATTCACACGACCTCTTTTGCTATTTAGAAGACATGCAAATCTGTTATTCCCTATGAATGTTGGAATAACTACTATTTTTGTATCTAATAGAGAAAAAAAAAATTCTCAGATTTCTACCAATACGGTTCTAATTTGATAAAGTTGACGTCACTTCTATCATCTTTATACAAGCCAGGCTCGGCCTTGACCCAAGATAACCAGAACGGCAGCTCCGAACCCCAAAATCCAAAAGGGCCCAAATAAAAATGAGTTGTATACGGTAAGAAAAAAAAATTGATATGCCGCCTATACACGGACCAAACTTGAAAAAAGTCTAATCTTTTCAAGTAAATAAAGGCTCAAAATTTTCTTCTGGCCCTGGTGACTGCATAGACTACATTTTAATACACTGCTGATAACAGCATTTTAATACACTAGTGATAGGAATTCCTCATGTTAGTGGTGTTTGGATCCTGCTGGTTCGCATGCTTATGTTGTGAATTCTCTCTCACTTCTTAAAAATATTGGAGGACACGTCAATGAATCTTTAGCTTACTTTATTGAAGGAAAATATAATGATTTAATGGACGAAGTAAAATTTTAGGAACTCAGAAGAAACATATAAAACAGAAGCAATTTCTGATTGGAGAATTTTATCTTGAATTTTTTTTCTTCTGAAATATATAAAATTTGGAGGGAAGATTTATGGATTGTTAATTAGTTCACATGGGGCCACTAAAGATTTTATGAATTTAGTGCATTTCGGCCATAGTATTTGCTCTTAGCCCATATTATTCTTCAACGGGACTATACTCGTTAGGGCTCAACTGGGCTCAATTTAAAGGATCAAAATTCAGACCATTGCCTCTAATAATGATTTGGATTTTCTCGTAAAGAAGAGAAAAAACAAAAAATGCATGGGTACTGATGGGGACGTTTGGATGAAATATGGAATAGAGCAAAAATAGAGTTAATATTAAGTTTGAGAATAGTAGCTAATTCGACTTTTAGATGGGTTAGTAGAATAGTGAGCCAATCCATATAAGACAAACAAAGAATAATGAATTATTGCTATTCTTGTTCCATCCAAACATCGAATAGCTCAAAAGAATAGTACTATTTTCGGGTTATTGCTATTCTTGCTCTGTCCAAACGCACCCGTACGGGTATGTTTGGATGGCATAGGAATAGCGCTAACTCAGGAATAGCTGCTATTCCTGACGAGTTATTCTCAACATAACTCGTTTGGATAAAAAAAACGCTATTTTCAACAAAGTAATAGCTCAGATTAGCTGATATTCCACTATTCTTATGAAATGTTGGGTTAGCAGCTATTCCAAATTCAGGAATAACTGCTATTCCGAGCTATTCCTTGATTCATCCAAACGCATGTAGAGAATAGTGTCTGTGCATTTGGATGCATGGAGCAAGAATAGCACTAACTCACTATTCTTTGTTTGTCTTATATGGATTAGCTTGCTATTCTACTAACTCAACTAAAAGTTGAGTTAGCTACTATTCTCAAACTTTAAATTAGCTCTATTCTTGTTCTATTCCTTGTTTCATCCAAACGTACCATGGAGAATAGTGCAGAGTTAGCTATTTCATATATTTGTTGTATTTTGGAATTTTGGAGTGTTGATTTCTCTAATTTCAGATGTGTTGTAATTGAGACCTTTAGATTTAATAAATTCCTTGACAGTCACTGACAAGTTTTTTAAAAAAAAATCGAGCAATTAAAATCACGCAAATATATACATACAATACTTTTCTTTATTTTATATTTATTCAATACATACATCAAATTATAATCAAACTGGTTAGTCAATCTATTACATTGGCTAGATTCCTTCAAATTTGTACAAACAACCAAATTCCTAGCTTATATATTTCAATTCAATTTTCTCCTACCAAAGCCAATAGCTGCGAGAATTAAACAAAACCAATTACTATATACAAAAACAAAATGACCAAACTTCTGACCTTAAAAAAAAAAAGTTCTATCAAATTGTGCACACTCTAATCTGTTTCTGATCCGCTATTCTCTTGCAAATAATTACCGTTGAAAATGAGACTACTTAGGCGAGGCTTCAGCTCTTTGTTACAGAAATTCACATAATCGTCAGCATTTCCAGATTTTTTCTTCACTTCAACTAGAACCAACTTTGGTGTAAGTTCAGATATCTCAGCCGAGATGCTAAGCGGTCCCTTATCACCTCCTCCGGTGGTTGCATCAAGGCTAACCTGCCAATCCTTTATTCTAACTGTAAAATTCACGGCATTTCCGGTTTTCTCAAGTTTGGATATGATTTTTGACACTGGTGCACATGATATGAACCGGGTCTCCTCTCCTTGCTCCTCGAAAAGCCCTGATAGGTTGAAACCTGATGAAAGCGCGATGATGTCAAATGCATTTAGACTTGGCGGCCGTTTCATGCCTGGTCCGTATTTAAAGGTCTCTATCAGACATGGAGAAGAAGACGATGCATGCAAACCTTTTTTGAATCTTTTAAGCGGTGTGGTTGGCACGGACCCGCGCGCAAAATAAATCGGAGATTCATTATCTGAGTCCGATTCTGATTGCAGTGATTCGGATGCAGACTCATCAGCCGTATCATAACTATAAAATTTGTTACCTTCAACATAGAAACTGATTTGTCTGAAATCTATCTTGAACCAATGGTTTTGCATGATTTCCTGTATTGTGATCCTCTTGTTGGGGTTGGGTTCTAGAATCGCACGGATCAGATGTATCAAGTCGGGCGAAAACCAACGGGGGCACCTAAACTCAGCTCGATAGATCTTGCGGACCAGGCCAATCATGTGAAGGTCACGGAATGGGGGGTAACCGGCCATCAAGACAAACAGCACAACACCGCATGACCATAAGTCTGCCCGACCGGCATCGTACCCTCTACGGGCAAGCACGTCAGGTGCTACGTATGCTGGTGTACCACACAGAGTGTAGAACAGGCCGTCTTGCTGTATTTGCTCAGCAACTGCACTTAGACCAAAGTCTGCTACCTGATTTATTTGAATAATTCCTATTAGTCATAACTCCGAGAAGATTTTTGAATAATCAAATGCAATAATTAATTAATTTACAGTATTTGATCTAGTACTGTTCTGAATAACTTTCTTTTTATCAAATATATCGGTTGATCGGCAATTGCCGACAACCTTCACACACAAAAAAAAAAAAAAGCATAAAAAAAAGACCATTACAACAACAAAAAATAAGAAGACAGATCGTAAGCTTAAAATTTAGCAATTTCTTTAAAGAATTATCATATAATTGGTTGAAAAACTATTTTGATAAAAAGAAATGTCTACGTGACGGAACACGCAAGTATGCGACCATGTTCACTATATTTTTATACAGGGTCATATTATGTCTCTATCAAAGGAAGGATGAGGTTAATCTGGAGACAAATGAGAAGAAATTAAATAAATATTGACTTTCATCTCTCGTCTCTCTGTTTATTCCCACTTATGATGATCAGTTTCTAACAAAGAAAAACTGCGCAAAGAAAAGGTCTTCAAGTAATTTATTAGATAGCAATATGATCAATATTAGTTGTCAATTAACTATGATTTGCATACGTTTCTTCATTAATATATATAATGAAGGATTCGAATCAAATTATTTCAATGGTAGAGCACAAAAAGTACCTTGAAAATAACTTTTGGATACAAGTATGAAATTTTAAAAGGCATTTATTAAAAAAAAAAAGAGAACAATAATATTAGCCTAATTAAGGATTGAGGAATGAAACCAAACCTTAAGGTCTCCATTTTCATCCACGAGCAAGTTCTCCGGCTTAATGTCGCGGTGGTATACACCCCGTGCATGACAAAATGCAACGGCTGATATCAACTGCTGAAAGTACTTCCTAGCAACATCCTCCGGAAGCCGCCCCTTTGCGACCTTATTAAACAACTCGCCTCCTTTGACGAACTCCATGACGATATATATCCTTGACTTGGTCGCCATGACCTCGTGCAGTTGCACGATGTACGGGTGGCGGACGCGCCTGAGGACCTCGATTTCTCGCTTTAGTTGCGGTGCAAGGCCTCTCTTGAAAATTTTCTCCTTGTCCAACACTTTGATGGCAACATCTTCGTTCGTTTTCGAGTTCTTTGCTTGATAGACCTTTGCGAAGTTGCCCTGGCCTAGCAGCCGGCCGATTTCATACCGGCCAAGGAGGAGCGGTTTCTGTTTGACAGTTCCACGCATTGTTTTGGATGAGCGAGCGAGAGAGATTGAGAGAGAGAGAGAGAGAGAGAGAGGGAAGAGAGATGGTTGCCGAATGAAGGGAGCTTGGTTTACTTTAACAAATTAAGCAGCTGTAGTGAAGTTATTGGTTGCTCTTGGAGCACAGCCCCAATGTGGACCAAAGGTCTCTATGGCACCATATAATTATAGGGACGCTAACTACAACTTTTTTTTATTAAAATTAAAAATTACCATGATTAATTTTGTGTACTCTGATTAGATTCGTCTTCAGAAATTAACAATATCCATAATTTCACATAAGATTTTTTTTTCCTTATTCTTTATTTTTATGTTTCCAATAATGATAAAAACTAGTAGAATAATTACTTTATATAATTTAATCAAACAATATTTATATTTATATTAAGAAGTATTGATAATACTTTAAATAAAATTACGGATAAAATTTCAAATATATGTATATTTTAATTTTGTCCCTAACTATTTTACTATAGTAACAATTAGTGGTCCTCTTACATTTTATAAATGAAAAAAAAAACGTCAATTTTTTTTCTTATGTACAGATCGATGCACCTTCACATGTGTCCATGCTCAATACTCGTTTATGTTCATAGATGTTTGTACTTACACAATAAAATGCTTGTATACATAGTAAATTAATAATAGAGGTTTATATATACATTGTTAGTTTTTTAATTACTCGATCTTGTGTCATATAGATAAACTTAGGGAAGATTCGTCTCTTTATTAATTAAAACTTTAAATTTTGGTGTTAAGAATTAATGTATGCTATATTTTTTTCTACATTGATATTTTGGTGTTGAGAGTGAATGTTTAAAATTAATTGTTCTTATAAATAAATATCTAAATGTTTAGGTGTCAGAATGCGGGTCTTTAGTATTAAAATAATAAACTCGTAATGATATACGAATTTAGCAAGTATTTATACTATATGCTCAAGTGTTCTCTTGTATTAATAATTGTAATTTTTATCTAATGACTCACTTAATTATGAAACTATGAATGCTAAGAATGAATGTATTAACTATTTATAAACTATGAATGTTAAGAACCAGCTTTTGATCTAGTGGCAAAGACACATGATTTTTATATAAAATGTCATAGGTTCTAAATCTGATGGGGAAAATCCTTTGTTGTAATAACAATGATATTAAATAGTTGGATGGCTTGACCTCCAATCTTTACTAAAAAAATTTATTTATATTTGCATTCTTTAGTTTTTTTTTGAAGAAAAATAAGAATATGAGTCCTTACATGTATGTCAATTGGTACAGTGAATACTTTTATGTTTTGAACTAAATTCAGATACTCTCTAGATTATAGAATTAAAATTTTTTTTTAGATGAGCATATTAGTGGGAAAAATTCTGGCAAAAGAAAAAAAAAAGAGTGAAAGCAATCATCAATTACAAAAATGTGAAAACATATATTAAAAAGAAAAAGAAAAAAGCAAATGATGGAAAGTCATAGTTAAAGCATGTGATATATGGCATATTAAGGAAATTCATATCCTCTGCATTAACTCAAATTTTGAGTTAAGATGTGGACCGTCCGATTGAGATTTGTAATAATATTAAAGGGCCCCGTGTGTTATAGACTTGGGTCGGATTGGTCTGAATTCTAATCGTACGGTTCATAAATTAATTCAAACGGACGTTAATGCAGAGGATACGTCTCCCATATAAAGGGGATACATCGATTTCCTCAAATTAAAATCAGCTACATAACATTGCAATTTATTAAATTTGTTGTCTTTATGTTTTAAGATTTAGTTTCTCATTTATTTAGTAAGTTAAAATATATATTTTTTTAATGAGAAAATATTTCTGTCCATTGGATTTTGTTCACCACTTGTCCACAACCTTATCCACTCTCATCTAACTGTCTTTTTACAGTATACAAGATTCAATTGAAAATTTATAGTATTATTTGAAAATTTTACAGTATGCAAGATTCAATTGAAAATTCTACTGTATACAAGATTTAATTTTTACAGTATACAAGATTCAATTGAAAATTCTACTGTATACAAGATTCAATTTTACAGTATACAAGATTCAATTGTAAATTTTACTGTGTAAAATATTCAATTTTACATTATACAAGATTCAATTGAAAATTTTACTGTATACAAAATTCAATTTTACATTATACAAGATTCAACCCAGTGCAGATGCTAATAATTAACTCTAACTGCCAATAACCGCTAATAAGTAACTCTAACTTCCAATAACTTCCTATAACTGTAATTTCCAAAAGTATAGTTTGAAAGTACATTTATTTTGTTATGTTGTGCAAGTTACAATCTTTTACTAACTATCATGGAACCACTTCAAATAATTGTTGGATGTTTTATGATTAACTAATATATTTTATGTGATATATTGTATAATTATACAGCATGTAGAAGTAATTTTACAGTATTCGCGCAAGTCAAAGCTGTGAACAAATAGTGGACAAAAAACTATGGACAATTAGACGCTTCCTTTTTTAATTCTGACAATTACATACTTAACATGTTGGCACAATGAATATTTTCTATTTCTCTCTGTCAATTAGGACTTTATGTTTTTTTTTACAATGCAATATATCGTAATGGCTTTCTGGGTGGCTACAACGAAAGCTGTAAATGTGCTCCCAAGAATCAACGCTAACCGAAGTGGTGCACCGGGTGCAGGAAGAAAAAAAATAAAAACGACTTGGTCAATGACAATGAGCCGTGGGGTCACATGATCAAAGTGACACGGTGTCACCATCGAGTCATTTTCGTTTCAGATGAAGTAAAAACTTTACGAAATTATTGTGTGGCGATTAAGTAGTTAACGTGTGTCTCGTATGCAGTTCATGTGTGTGTGTTTTTTTTAATGATTCAGGGGCCAGAATAAATGAATAATGCGTTTTCTTTTTCTATTGATTTCCATTTGAAGTATTGACAGCAATATAATTTTGGCAGCTGATTTAATATTTATGCATGTGAAGAAATGACATTTGTTGCTTCTCTTTATGGTATTGGTGAAAAATTCAATAATCGAAAAAAATATGAACCACATATGTATGATATGATAGACGATTGGCACTGATAGTGACTAGGTTTAAAAATTTGTCACCATTATTATATATATATATATATTTTAAGTTTAACAGTTGATTCAAACTGTTCAATATGATCTTTATGTTAAAATATATTTAGAGATTAAACTTTGTATGTCTTATAAGATTCTGGACTATTAATAATAATGATTTTTTACATATATAGAAAATAGTAAATTAGAAAAAAAAAAGTTGGTCTTCAAATACATTTTTGTTACGAAATTCGGTCTTCAAAAAAAAGTTGGTCTTCAAATTCATATTAAGTGAGTCAAAAATTCAAACATTCTTTTTGTTACGAAATTTTGATTTATACGAGTAACGTTGTAATCAGGGGCGGATCTAGCTTAAGTCAGGAGGGAGGAGCAATTATTTTTCTGTGGATTTTGAAATTTCATAAGAATTTATAGATTCAGACTGATTTTGTCCCATTTTTCTCTGAAATTTTATTTGCTCTCTTTTGGACTTTTGATTTGTAATTAATGTTACTTTTATGTTTAAAACTATGATAAACTTTTTGAATTCTGATTGATAATTAGAATTAAAACTTAGAGCATTAAAAATTAGAAATCAGAGCATTGAAAATTATAAATTAGAGCATTTGTTTTTGTCTAGTACGTGATTTGTTTTGGATACAAATCACAATTTTAAACATCGTAAACAGAGGTACTATGCTTGAATTCTTATTAAAAAAATATTTGAATTTACGAAAATCAAAATTTAATCTAATAGCTAAAGTTAATAATGTTCTATGTGTGAGAAATTATACATTCAAAATTCGAATGAAATATTTAATAGTAGAAGAGTTATTTTTCACCTTTATTTTAAAAATTAATTGGATAATAATACAAAAATCTCTATTTCAGAAATAAAAATCTTTACAAAAATCTCTATTTAAGAATTTACGTTGAATATACAGTAGACCCCTCGGTTCTAATACTTCCATCTGGATAGATAAATATTTATAACTTATTTGTCAATTAATAATTATGGAGTTTCAGACGAATCTAGATTAAATATTTAATAAATATATTTTTTGTAAAATAAAATATTACAATTCTTAACTTTCTTTCCTAAATATCTTGCATTAAATAATTTATTATAATATAAATTGAAATATCATTGTAAATCAAAGTTATGTTGTTAATCATAACTCATAAGTCTTAAATTCCGAACTACTTTTACCAAACAAAAATATGTAAAAAAAAACTAATAATAAACTTTGTAGGTTAAAATGTCTCGTTTTTGTATATCTCAATTATGTCTCACATTTTTATATTAATTTTTAAAGTTTAAACAGTTGATTTTTTTATTAAAATGTATTTAAAGATCAAAATTTATATATTTGTTATTTTGTTTTACTTTGTTTAGTTAGATAAAAAAAATTATTGTTTTTAAATGACTCATAATTTTATAAAAAACAATAATTTGTATTTATCTAAAATTTAAAAATTTGTTCTTAAAAAAATATAAAATTTGATCTCTAAAATTATATTGAATTATTCAGATCAAATATTTGAACATTTTAATACTTCATATTTTTAAAATATGAAGAATGATTGAAGGATGAAAACAACATTATTTCGAGCTCCTTTACCTAGTGTTTCATTATGAGTAAGGTGGCAAAAAAAAGTTCGTAGCTCATGGCTTGATTGTGACTAATATCTTACTCACTCGTTAATAGCTCGTTCGTTACTAGACCAAACTGTTAACGAGTCAACTTGCCACTAGTTCGGTTCAGAATTAATGAGTTCAAGCTCGGGCCTAGCTTGCTCTACAGCTCGCGAGCTAGCTCGGTTAGGCATCAATTTGTATTTGTACGAATTTGTGTACATTTTATATTGTTGAGCTCAGTCCAATTCGGTTCATCTCGATTAAAAAAAAATGTAGAATTCATTTTATTCTTGAAATAAGATCCAATTAGACTCAATGAGCCTGCTCAGATTGAATTGTCGCGATTTCAAACTGAGAAAAATGTTAGTGTTTTAACTCTGATGCCTAGATCTAGTTCACTTGGTTGTAACTCGGTCTATAATTAACAAGCTGATTTCGAACCGAGCCAGCTTGTTGCCACCCCTAACTGACAGGAGCGGACGCATGATTTTTGTCTGGGAGGAGCAAGAATTGGATTCAAATACTTTATTGGGTTCAAACCCATTAGCTTATCGGGTCGATTCAATGCCTTAAAATCTATTTTTTTTCAATTCACTAAAATGAGATTTGGTTTTATTAAAAATAAAATCCATAATAATGTTCCATGCGTTAAACTGAGAATTTCAATATGAAGAATGCGAAAAACCTCCATACAGTTGATTTTATATGGATTTTACAAGATTTAACGCACATTTGGGTGCAATTTGGCCATTTGGGTGTGTTAGATGACAATCCGACCAGTGGGGCCCACTGTTATAAAGCCACCATTTGAATTAATTTGAACTCCTAATTTAATGTGACACTTTCATTTTAGATACACCCAGAACATATAGACTAAAACATGAAAAAATCACGGGCTCACCATAAACCAAGCATATCCAAAAATTAAAGTAAAATTAACAAGAAGCATTATATTAAATCAATGACATGTGGAATTGTTATCTAAAAATTGATATAAAAAAGATAATTTTTAGAACTACAAAATTCAAGAAAAAGAGTAACTTATTCTCACAAGCAATCAAGAGAAAGATTTGACCCGCTTTTTTTCATAGAGAGACAACCTAATTTTCATGGAGAACAAAATAAAATTCAACCAATTTTGTTCATTACTTTGGAAAATCCAGAGGGCTGTCCCTCATGGACTACACTGAATTCGCTCCTACTAATTGAGTGTCTCAATTTAATTAACAGAAAGATACGCAGAGCAGCAGCTACATACGCAACAAATCGAACCGAACTGATGAACATCCCCTCCGAGAGTCTCGATTTAATTAACACGAAGATACGCAGAGCAGCAGCTACATATGCGGCTTCTCAAGACCGGTAGAGCCACATGGCACGCGGCACACGACATCATGTATATGCCATTATTTTCTTCTTCTATTAGTTGTTTATAATTGTATTAAAATTGCATTGCATAAAATAAGTCCAGCTAGATTTTATGAACGCTTAGCTGGCCCGTGGGTCCACTCTCAGGTCGTACAATAACAAGTGCAATTTTGTTTCTTTTTGTTTTTCTTTTGGGGACACACGAGTATTATTAAGTTATTAACACATCTCTTTTGACTTTCGTCACTTGCACTAATTGCGACCTTGGAGGCGAAGGTTCCGAAATCTCTCGTCAAATCCACACCTAGGCATGCCAAGTCTTGGTTCTTCATAACAATGTATAAATATAAATTCACCTAAATATTTTAAGTAAGCTGAAATATCAATTGAAATCCACTAAAATCATCAAATTTCGTGTTGAAGTGTGAGTTGGGAGCCACGTTAATATTATTCATTTTTTTTTTTGTTAATTTTGGAATTGTTTGGCTTTAATCCTACCTTTTTTAATTTGAATTATTTTTTTTAAAGAAAAACTTTGGCCTAAAATTTTTTTTTGGTATGCTTAATTGCCTATACATCATACTAAATTCATATGCATAATAACAGAATTAAAAATATTAAAAGTTCATATATCTATATATATTTTTTAATAGAAAAGATAATAAAATTGCACGAAACCAACTGAATAGATCGAATATCCAGGTACCGACAAAGAGACTAATGCATACTACAAATAGGAGTAAAACTAAAGGTGTTCTTAAGCTTACCAAGTTTTTTTTTTTTTAGTTTAATTCAAAAATCTATTGAATTGGCTTCAAATTATATCTAAATTGTTAAAACCGATCTACTTCATGAGTGATACATTTACATATCAAATTTATAAATTTTCAAACTAATTTAGTATAAAGTCAAGTGGTCATAAAAAGATAGTTTATAAGTTAATTTTAATGTATTCATTTTTTTATCATATTTTTACTGCTTGACTTTATACTAAATTAGTTTGAAAATTTATAAATTTGATATGTAAACTCATCATTTGTGAAGTGGATCGGTTTCAACGGTTTAAATGCGTCGCTTGAAATCAATCAGATAAATTTTTGAGTTAAGCCCGCAAAGAGACTTAATGAGCTTAAGAACACCCTAGTTCTACTCCTACAAATAAGAAAATTCACTATATAAAAAAAAAAACTCTCTACCCTACATATACATTTTTTATTTGATAAATTCGTTGCTACATTGAAAAAATATAATAGTAGAGATGTTTTCATTGCAAATTTGCATGAAATTTAATTAAATAGAAAATTAAATTGCTCTTTATTAAATGATTTGTTTTTTCAACAATTAAATTTAACGATTTCTGATAGATGAGCAAACCTAAAATGGACAAAACTGAAATAAATTATTTTTAAAATAATGAACAATAGGATAGTACATTTTTCAATTTGAATATTTTGATGATGGAAATTATCAGAAATATTGGACTTGTAGGCTGAGTGATGATGCACTAGGATAATTTCAAAAGTTCATGAATTTAAATCTTTTCGGATTAACAACACAAAAAAGTTACACACATTACAAGCTCTTATTTCAGGGGTTAAATGGAAATATAGAACCAGTCTTTAGTCTAGAAGCAAGGGCTACACCCTTAGTGTAGGAGTCATGGATTCTAAATCTAAATGAGAAGTTTTTTTTTTATGGACAAATAATTGAAAATTGAAAGACTAAATCTCCATCTTTCTATCTCGAAAAAACAAAGTGAAATATCATAAACTTAAAAAAGGTGAGAATTTCATGTATATCATTAAAAAAAATCATAATATCATTTTTCCTCTTTTAAATTTCAAAAACTCAAGAACCAACATTTGATCTAGTGACAAAGATAATGTTCTGTGTGTGAGAGGTTACAAGTTTGATATTCAGATGAAAAAATTACTTGTGGATATTAAATAATTGGATGGCTTGACCTCCAACGTTTACTCAGAACAAATTTCAAAACCTCACAAAATTTCTCAATTTATTGTCAATTCTATTACAACTCATTTTAAATTTATAAGCTTCAAAGTTTGTTCTTTATTAAAAAAATAAAAACAATATGTAGCTTCATTGTGAAATGTTCATTTTTCGAATTGGCTTTTTTGTAAGGATAATGATTTATTTTTTTAAATGTGATGCATTAAACGTAAAGAAATTAACTATTTGTCTCACAAACTGGCTAATTAACTAGGTCCTCTACACGTTAGTCTTATTTTTTTTATAGCTTTCTTTCCATAACTAGGTCCTCTACACATGCATTTCCATATATTTTTTTTATTTTTTAATAAAAGAGAAAATAAAAAATATATAATTTTAAAATGAGTTTTTTTTTTAAAAAGACAATAAATTGGATAATTTTGTGAGTTTTTAAAATTTAGAAGGATAAATGTGATATTATGAATTTTAGAAGGGGAAATATATAATTCAACGTTTTGAGTGATATACATGAAAAAATTCCCTCAAAGAAAAAAAAAACCAGGAGATATGAGACAAAAATCAACTTTAATTGACTCTTGGAGATTCAGTAGGCCAGATTATGCTTCCGTGTTTTATGGTTTTTCTTCCAAATAAAATGGATAAATGAAAGCTAACTCTTGACATTTTCTTATTTTATTTTGCTTGTTCTTTCATCTTTCCTGTGATGATGCAAGTTCTGAGGAAAACTCTGTTATTAAAATAATATTGATATTCGTTACCTCGAGAAGAAAAGGTATTTTATTTCAATTTTTTTAAAGAAACAGTAGGAAAACAATAATCAGTGGCAAAAATAAGCTTTTGTCAAAGAGAATTACAAGTATCTTAAGTTATTTGCCATTCCTAAAAACCTGGATTTTGAAGGCAAGATAAGAGTTGACCGTTTGCTTAAATTGTTGCACAAATTGTTGACCATTTGCTTAAGACCTGTTAATTACATTATCCATCCAATTTGATTTTGAGAAGACATCTATTGATTTGCATTTTGTACTCATCTGATATTTGTGTGCTATTTTGCTAGCAATTTAATTTCAGGAAAATATAGTAAAATTTATCGATTAATTAATTAATTAATTAATTAATCAGAGTATCCTCCCAAACCTATTTAGTACGCACAATGAAGTAATATATTTCTGTGTAAATTCGGCCAGGAGAATTTACGGGTTCGCTTCGTGCCAGTGTTTTAATATTTGATTTATATGCGGTATGCGACTGCATATGCAGATATTTATGTAGACTTATATATACGAATTTTAAATGAGAATTCATATATATAAAAACAAGTATACGGTAATATGTGGTATAAACCACTGTTACTATACTCTAAATTAGTATTTTTATGACTGTTAATATACTCTAAACCATTAATATACTCTAAACCACATATTTAAATCGAATATAGATTTTCTATTCAAATTGCAATATGGAAATATTTGACTGAATATTCAGCTAAAATAGACCAAACATTTCTGCACTGGTTCCTGCAATTGTGTAGTAATCATTCAATGCTTCTGGCCTTCAATGCCTCCAATTTCAGCCATCTTTTTTAAACCCTCCATCTTAAATCAGACGGTGCAGATAATCCATGACCATGGACCCCGCACACAAAAAGGGAAAATTTAGAAAGCTGTATGGGCCTTCATTTGTCAAAGTGCTCTCATTTTTTTTATCTACTGCTTAAAATAAGTACAGGCCTCAAATAGCCGCATTGATCAAACAAATAGTACTGAATCTTATTTGGGCCTCCATGGTGGGGAGATAAAAAAGGTTAGATTTCGGCCCGGCCCATAATCTGATGAGACTATTTAAATTTCAGCTATTTAACTAATTAAATTTGTAGACTTTGGAGTTCAGAGAGAAACAGTCGGTACATTAATTGCTTCCTACTATCGGCCCAATACACTGAGCTATCGAAATTACCAGATCGCAGTAGGCTTCGCTTACTAACAATTCATACAATTGTTTCTGTAAAAAAAAAAAAAAAGAATGTTCTTGAAAAAAAGTTTCGGTTACCTGATCGGTTAATAAACTTAACTTATATAGTTAAATCATTTCAATTAATCTCACCAAATTCTAAATCAAATTTAAATAGAAGTAAAAAAAAACAAAACATTAACACTCAACAATTTTAGTCAATTATCAGTTCAATTTACAATTTAATTCATTTGATTGAATTACAGCAATAAATTGTCAAAGGACAGGCTGGTCAGGGTAGGCAATCTAATTTTCAAGAGTAGACATGGCTAACATATTTGTACTACTTTATATCCGATTTTAAAAATTCAGGAGTATGCAATTACATGGTGGCTCCACAACTGGGTATACAAGTATATATGTACCAGTCCTGTCTTAGCAATCGGTAATAAATTAAGCTTCTCAGATAAACTTTTTTAAGATGTTTATTTTTTTATAGTTCTTTTAGGCCATACCAGATCCTTACCAGCCTTGAAAGGTATTATGATACAAGTATATATATAAGGAATTTTGAAAAAAAACAAAGTAGGGACTGAAGTGCTTGTTTCCAGATTTTAAAGGCTAAACATGGCTGTTTTGCAAAATGGTCAAATCTGAGCTTGATTTACTCATCGAGTGTGATTAGTAAAATGAAATTAGATTGTGAAAATGATGAATCACTTGTATTACATTTTCATTGTTATGCAGGCGGAACAAAATCACAGTTAAAGAGAAGCTAAGTGATCACTTGTATCATAGATGAAGAAGCTCAACAAAAATCACACTAATTTATGAAAACGCACGTGAGGAAGATTTACAATGCTGTGTTAAATTTGTTTTTTCTTTTATTTTATCAATTTATTATTATTAGTACCATATGGGATTAAAAATCTGCAATGTTGCTTATTCTAATTTAAGATTGGATCATTGTTTTTTAGCTAGACATGACATTATCTTTTGTACTTCACCATTTCATACATTTATTATGTATTGACAATTTGATTTCTACATTTAACTGACATGTTTCAGAAAAGTAACAATTTATAACAAAAATATATAGACAAAAGAAAATTCTACAAGGCTGTAATGGTAATTTTCCTACCATATAGGTCAATATTTAATAATTATTTATTTCCACAAAATTAAATGTGGTAGCTGTAGAACACTAAAATTGAAGAGGGTTTCATAACCTCATACCTTTCATACCTCATCATACTTCATATTTTATATTTTCATTTTTAAAGTCCAATATGTCGATTTGAATCACTCAATATGATATCAATACTAAAATATTCTTCGGGATGAAATTTTATAATTTTTAGAAACTTTTTACTATTTTTTTTAGATAGGTAGAAAATCACTGTTTTTGAATGGTCCAGAAACAGTTATTTCGTACCAATCTTAAAAAAATTACAAAAAAATTGCAAAAATTATAAAATTTCATCCCCAAACATATTTTAGTATGAATATTATGTTGAGCAGTTTGAATTCACAGTTTGAACTTTGAAAACGAAAATATACAACATGAGATATATATGAAAAACATGAGATATTAAAACCCTTCTCTAAATTGAAATAGTGATCTAATTATAATTTCACCATTTCACAGTATAATAGTGCAGCAAGCAGCAAGCAGCAAGCCAGCAACAATTACAAGGGAGAAGCTTCTTGGTAACATTAACGGGATCTTTCCTGAATTAGGGAACTTTTTGAGATCCATGATAGCTACTTCGAAGGAAGAGCAAAAAGGACAAGAAAACAAACATGCAAAACTACAAGGAGAATCTTCGTTTGTAGTTATTAGCTAATATGACTAAACTATATATGCATGGGGGAATTAATAACGGGACTTGTAGACTTTTAGGATCAGAGATGTACTACTTAGCTTTGCTGTATATATATATATATATATATATGGCCTATTCAAAAATTAGAATTCACATCCCCTCAGGTTACTAGACTGAGTACAATTGAATCGGCCCGTCCAAAATTGTTCTATTTAACTTGGCACAAATCTCAAAGCACAAATAATATTGTCTCCTGCGCCATCCCGAGCAGGCACTGGTTGAGAGTAAATCTGAGCCGTTCGTTTCAATTGTGTTGAGTCAGGTACGGGGAGGATACGGATCCCAAAAATCATGGGTGCACATTCATATATAAATCTTGATAACATTTTTTATTTTATTTGATGAAACATTTTTGATAATAGTTTGATATTGTGGACGTGATGATACTTGTAAAATGGTTTATATATGAATATGATATACAGAAGAGCCATGCATGTTTTTATTCATTAATTACGCTCCAAGATGTTCCATCAAAATAATTATGCATCACTCGTAATAGTATCTTTCTATATATTAACTGATGAGGAATAACTTACAAAAATAAGTCAAGAAATATAATATAAATATGGTTTTATGGATGTGGTAGCCTAACCTCCTCCTCCAGACGCTTTTATTAGATATATAAAAATTAATTAAATGATCGAGATCTGATGCAATTAGTAAATTTTAAATATTGTTGAATCAAAAATCCAATTAATTATTATGCATGCGAACTACCTCTCTCCCTTCTCGTTATATCTTAAGATCGATCTTCCCGTGCATATACAATAGTAATGTATATATGATTTGTTGTAAGAACATACTATATATATTAAGTGAAGCTAGTAAACTAAGAAGTATTGAATTGAATTGAAACCAGAAAAAAAAAAAAAAAAAACAAAAAGGGTGCATGTGAGAGCATGTAGAGTTTGGCAGAATAAATTCCCCTCGTTCTGCGGCGGGTCTCTTGGCATAGCAGTAGGATCAGACAAGGGTCCATATGGAAACTACCACACTTCATTTTATAATCATAACATAAAACGCACATATTAGAGAGAGAGAGAAAGAAGAGAAAACAAAGGGTGAGAGGGACACTCAGATCTCTGATCACTAGCGTTTAAGTAATAGAATGTAGTCTAATTCTGTAGTTAGTCTCGAGTCTTGTTTTTTTATTTTTTTTATTTTAAGGGATGTTTGGCCTCTAACCTCTCTTTGATTATTAGTCGGCAATATGAATTTTTTAATAGTTTGTTGATGCTACCTTCCAGTCACCTAGAAACCTAACCTTACCTAAGCTGAGCAACGTACAAGAGTAATTATATAGCTGTACGTTATTACTTTGATTAATTTTACCTGTACTTAGAACAAATCTGATTAATTTTACCTGTACTCAGAACAAATCAACTGGTAATTAATACGATTATGTATATCCAAATTGAACGTCTATGTTATAATTAAGTTCAATATTGGAATTAATATAGAATGAGAAGAGATCCACTTACACCATTTTTTAGTGATACTGGATTACACTCTATATTTTCAAAGTTCAAACAGTCGATCCAAGCCGTTCAACATGATGGTATATTAAAATGTGGTTGCACATAAAATTTTACATTTTATAAATTTTGTTTTACTATTTACTAAGATGGGTACAAAAATTTAATGGTATGAAAACAACGATTTTATAAAATATTTAATAAATAGTAAAAAAAATTTTTAAAAAAATGTAAAATTTGATCTTCAAGCACATTTTAATATATCTATTATGTTGAAAGGTTTGAATCAACTGTTTGAATTTAAAAACTTTAAAAATATAAGGTGTAATTTGGTGTCACCAAAAAATAATGTAAGTGGATCCCTCGTATAGAATATATATGACACACATAACATCAATATTTTTATTCATTATGTATGCTCCAAGATGTTGCATCAAGGTAATTATTCATCATTTGTAAATATTATTTTTGGATTAAAAATGAGGTGTAGATTAAAAGAAATATGTCAAGAAAAAAAATACAAATACTAATTAAAAACTAACTCATTGATTAATTTGTTGAGCATCTTTGAACATTCTAGAACGATATATTTCTGTAGCATTTATTATTTCAGCAACAAATATGCTTAACTATTTTTTTTCGTGACCTGAAAATTACGACCTACATGATTGGTCCCAAACAAGAATATCATATGATAATTAATTAGTGGTACCAACCTTTTTCCAACGAAGAAATGAGGCATTCAATTTAACTTTGTGTGGAACAAATCAAGTCTAGAAAACAATGCTTGAATTTTGAATGTGCTCACGGGATGTATCATGGATGAAGCCTATGATCACCTAATCCTCTGAATGATTCTCCATTAATCGTTGACACTTTATTCTCCCGAGGTTTAAATATTTTATTTCTATATTCATTTTATATTCTAATCCTTCTATCAAGCAAAGATCCATGTCACACCGTGTGGCCACTCGCCAGTGACTACCAACTGCGACTGTATCTTGTATCGATTTGTTATTTTCTTTCAGTTTTATTATGGTAGAACAGTTACTGATATGATTAACGAATTGAAGACTCTGGTGAATTAATCAATTTCCGATTTTCAAAATTCAGATATAAGCAATTAGCTATGCCTGATTCAATGTGGCTTCCCCACTGATTATAAGTTTATAACAGTACACCCAATGTGGCATATGTTCTGACGTGCCACAGAAAATCCAACTCTCCCTCTGACAGCTATGTCTTCTACAAGAAAAGTTTAAAATAATGAGACTGCCAGAGGATCCGATCCCTTATACACAAAGCACGATACACGATCGACAATTCCTTTTGCCTTTCCTATCAGAAAAAAAAAAAAAAAAATCCGAATCAGAATCATATTTGCATTAATATTTTTCTCCATCTAAAAGCCGAGAGAAAAATAAAATAAAGAGATTACAGGGTATATATTGCTGACAAAACTATTTGCAAAAATATAAACAAAAGTTGCTGACAGAACTATTTCAGACAGCAGTTGTAATTAAATTGAACTAGCCTGAAATTCGTTGGATGTAATCCTAATCCATGCATTTCAGTTATATTATTATTATGTCTTTTAGCAAATACATGATCTATATATTTCATATATATATAATTAATCCGGGGTATGCATATATATGATGATGCCAGAATGATCCAATGCATGTGAGAAGGCGAGATGAACTGAGCTGTTTCATATTGGAATATTCCCCAACGTAGTTTATGGATCTTGTTGCTTATTAACTGTGTCAGTCCTGCATGCAGTTACATTAATATACTTAAATACAGATTAGTTAGCCTATGCTTTTTCTTTTCCTTTTCTCAGAAGTGGAAAATGGCTTTGCTCCCGTGAAAGGACCAGGAAATAGCCACCCAGTATATTATATTATATACTTTCATTTTCACAAGCTATAACTTTTTCGGTTTTTCATTACTTTTCTTTTATATATATTGCACTCCTACTAGGAATTTTTATATGCATCGTCTTTTTTTTGTTTTTTTCATTTTACAAAATACACTGATCCAGTTTCTCTTCGTGTGTGCGTGTGTGTATAGGGTATGTCTAAATTGTTGCTGGCAGCAGTTCTGCCTAGGTATTGCCGAGGCTATTTTTAGCCATGTGATATCTAAACAATAAATCCAAACTGTTAGATGTTTAATCTATATTATAATCTACTTGGAGACCAAATTTTATATTTTTTGAAATTTTTTTACTATTTATTAAGCTGGTTTGAAAACCGGTGATTTCAATGCTGTAGAAAATTATTGAAATCAGCGGTTTTCAAACCAACTTAATAAATAGTAAAAAAATTCCAAAAAATGTAAAATTTGGTCTCCAAGTAGATTATAATATAGATTAAACATCTAACGGTTTGGATTTATTGTTTGGACATCACATGGCTAAAAATAGTCCCGGCAGCACCTGAGCAGAACTACTGCCAGCAGCAATTTAGCCACAGCCTATATATATATATATATATATATTTAAGGTACAATACATACTCCTTAGCAATAGCCGTTGAATATTAGAATATTAGTTTTCATTTATAGTATATAAATTGAGTATGTTTAAGTTATAATTATATAAAGAGATTTGTATAAATTTTTGATCTCCAAAAGGGTAATTATTATTAATATAAATGTCCATATAATGCACACATTATTTAATCTTCTAAAAGGTAAAACCGAGGAATATATTTTATTCCTGATGACTACAAAAATTGTTGTATCGTTCAACTCACCAAGATATACAAAATACATATTAAATTTTTTTAAAGTACGTTAAAATATATCATCCTTTTTCTTTTTCTTTTACTACATTCATGTACAAGAAATTTGTTGAATTAATATTATATTGGAAAAACAAGTTAGAAGTATCTCAGTTAATGGTTAATAAGCGTATAGTTTCGATTAATTGCAACATAAATGAGTTCTAGTATGGACACGGAGACTATATTATCGAACTTTAGAAAATAGCTGCATGGGAAAGCAAGTTAATTTGTACCCATGAGAAAATGCATGTGATAATTTAATTAAAATGAAGACAAACCAAGGTCAACTAATAAAGCTACCTTATAAATCACGGATTTGGCTTGCATTTCTAGTTATTGAAGCCAAGCTGGGATTTCCAAAGGTAAGCTAAAATAGATTGGTTATTTATTGCATCCATGCGCGCGAGAAAAGGATCACATGTTTTCCTCCTTTAACCCAAAATGAATAAAAATGATAGTAATAATACTAACAAAAATAAAATAATAACAATGGATACAATGATGATGATTTTAACAACAACAACATAACAATAAAATAATTAATGATATTATTATTATTATTATTATTATAATATTGTGGATGATGTACATGGTGATGAGGACGATACCGATGGATACAATACTTTGAATTTTCTGCTGATAGAATTTTCTGCGCAACTATAAACAGTTAAATGCTGGCATTAACAAACCTTTGAAGTATATTGCAAGAATTGATGGTAGCTAGGTCATTTGTTGAATATATGAACGTATAATAGGAATATTTCTTCTTACCAATTGAATGCACCGTACGTATGCATGTTATTTATTAATTGTTGAAATTATTCTCTCTCTAGATCTCTCTCAGTCTCTCTCTAAATTACTGAAATAAAAAACTTAAAGCGGTTGACCTAATCATATATAGTTAAGAACATTTCATGATGTGGAATGAAGCTATTATTAAGTGCAATTGAATCTACTTGCATGACAAGTAAATTTTAAAATTTACTATATATATATGTATATATATATATTATTCTAGTAGGAATTAGTCCTTTATAACAGTAGGAATGTTAGAGCTTTCAATTACAGAACAATTAATGTAGAATCTATTACTTTTCAATGAGGCAAATTAGTACAACGAATATGAAATTCACTTGACGCGTTAAAAAACATAAACTGAACAACGTACGAGTTCGCTCAAAAATTAATTGGTACACATATAACCTAATTGCATTAATGCCGCCTTTGAGAAATTAACTAGCTTGATATATATATATATAAGGAGGGATCAAGTTACCACAATAATTTTTTACATTTTCAAAGTTTAAATCGTCGATCCAAACCGTTAGATGTGATCTCTACAATAAAATGTGCTTAGAGATTAAATTTTACATTTTTTTGGAAATTTTTTTACTATTTATTAAAATAGGTACAAAATTCTTAATATTATATAGTAATCGACAAATAATGATATGGTAGAAAATAACACTTAAAGTATCACATCAAATAATTAGCTTATTGAAACAGACACTTAAATAAAACATGATACTTCTTACATCACTGAGGCATTTATTCAACAATATTAACTATTCATCTATTGAAGTCACACTTAATGTAACTAATTTCCAATTTGTCAACTGATTGGACCTCTACTAAACTATACTTTTAAAATATTCCAACTTCCTTATCCCTTTCAGACCAAGTAACCATATTTTTGGTCATGGACCTAGTTGTTGATATTTAAATTTACCACTTTACCTGCTTTATAAATGAAGGTTAGAAAAAAAAAATAGCAAAATAAGGTTTTGCTGCAACATATAATTAATTTAACTTTAGAGTTCATTTATCTTTTACTTCAAATTAAGATTATCCATTTTTTTTTCCTTAATGTCTTTTGTAAAATGTTACTCCATACATACATACATACATACATACATACATACATAGGTACACACACACTATGTATATAAGAAAATGGTTCAAATGTCTTCATTTTTTGTGCTTTCATCATTTGTTTGTAATACCAAAAATTCTAAAATATATATGCCAAAATTAGAACCGTTAGATGCTGTATATATATTATTTTCTCTATATGCACATAAAAAATTATCACTTTTCGATTTTGTTTTTATGGTAATCAATAAATTAAAAAATCAATGTTATGAAATTATCCAAATTAGTGAAGTTATGTAAACTCTTGATAACATTCAAAATAAAGTATAAATGCCATAATCTTTACATGTGCATTAGTGAATTGACATGATGTAGAATATATCTAACTGTGTCATTTTGATATTTAAGTTTTAAATTTTGAGTTATTAAAATTTTAGGCATGATATAGGTACAAATAATGAAGGCATTTACACCCTCCTCTTTGTATAAATAAAGAAAAGGTTAATTATCTTTAGTACGTATGCTAGCACAAGTAAAAGAAAAAAAAAAGTTTCCAACTTGATAATGCCAGTGGGCATTAATGAGAGCAGATGATGAGAACTTTCTAGGACATGCGCATGCACTGAATAGGGATTATTTGACCCATATACTTAATTAATTTGATCTGAAGTTATCTCAATTTGTATCTCAGAATGATCACTTGACATATTTATTGATGGAGGCCAAGATTTTTTTTCCTTTGATTTTGTTTTTGTTTTGTTTTTTTCCTTTGGTTTTTTTTTTTTCTTTTTTTCGAAAAAAGTAAGCGTCTAATTAAGCTCCTTACCTGTGGATCGAGGTCAAGATGTTGTTTTGAAATGTCAGAGATGTAACATCACCAAAATTAATGACCCATCGACCAATTCTGCAAATAAATAATAGTAATTAATGAAAATCAACTTCTGGAAGATTTAAGAATATCGAAATTATTCAATAAAAACAAGAATGACCCATTCAACTGTATATTTCATATAAAATTAGCTTAATTAAAAACATGTACAAATTAAAGGTATATTTATTGAAGCAATATATATGTTGACTAACGTAGTGAATTTAGGGAACTTCCGTAAGATTAATTAGGGATTTCCTTTTCAATTTGTATGCGTGACATGAAAGAGAGATTTATAATGGTGATAGTGCCAACTCAGCCAAAGGCGAAAGAAATGTTAGCTTCACGCGACAGGAGAAATGTTTTAATTTGTCTCTGTACAAGTATACAACCAAAGCTGTAGATACCATCATGTGGCCTTCTAGAATTTAACACAGTATTGAAAATTCCCAATTATTAAAACTGACAATATATTTTAATTCAAATGTGGAAACCTTGTTTAGTTAAATCTATATTATGTATGGGATGATTACACTATTATAACAGACAATTATAGCTGTACGTACTATCTACAATATTATCCATGCATTATGCTTATATGTAATTATTCCTCCTAGAAAATTTCTTATTTTTCTTGTATAAATATATATTTACTCATGTTCAACCATTAATTGTTTGATTTAATTTATTATTATGGATTGGATGATTACGACAGTTAATGGTTCAACATGAGTAAATATACTTATACAAGAAAAATAAAAAAATTCTAGGAGGGATAATTTATCTTAAGTTCATCAAGCCTCCTGGTGAATTCAAGTTTAAAATCCGTCAAATCGACTTCAAATAACGAATCTGAATCGTTAAAATCCGTCTACCTTACGAGTGATCCGTCTATATATGAATATTTTAAACATTTGAATTAATTTAGTATAAAGTCAACCGGTTAAAATTAGAAGGTTAATAAATTAATTTTTTGAACATTTTTTGACCACTTGACATTGAATGGTTCGAATTCGTAAAGTAGACGTGTTTCAATGGTTCGAATTCGTCATTTAAAACCAATTTAACGGGTTTTAGAGTTGAGTTCACCAAAGAACTTGGTGAACTTAAGAACACCCTAGTTCTACTCGGGATAATTACATGTAAGCATAATAGGCAATTATGACAGTACTACTATTATAATATTCATTATGCTTATATATAATTATCCCCCATTTTTTTATTTTTTGTATACAAATATATATATAAATAGTACGGCTTAGATAAGTCTAAGATATGTACATTCAAGTATGAAATAATATCAGTGTACCTATAAATGGGATGAGGATTTTGCTTTCCTTCAAAAGAAAATAGTAGTATAGAAAATAATAAAATAGTATTTATTTCTATGTTGTAATTACATTATCAATTTATCATTATGTATAACACTTCATCATTTTTTATTTTGCTCGGCTCTCTTACTACTTGATCTCCATTGAGACAGGTAAGAGCATATATATTTAATTTTTTTTATCTTTCATTTATTTCTGAAGATTATTGTTATGCAACCAAAGCTAGTTGTAACATTGTTGTAGTTTAGTTTTCTTCCTAAATTAACGATACTACATGAGATATGTTTAAGCTTTCCTATGTACAGAGCCGGAACTAGAAAATTTTAATAGGGGTGGCTGAAATTATAATGTACAATTGTAATGGGTGTGATTTGAACTCAAGACCTCTCAATTATAAAATAAAGCTTTAACCACTATGCTACAACAAAACATATGTCATTTATTAAGAGTAAGTAGACTATATAAAAAGTTTTAAAACGATAAAATTCAATTAAATTCCTATACGTATAATTAAAATTTTAAATTTATAGAGGTGGCTTAGCCGCCTTTCACTGTGCCTGAGATCCGTCCCGGCCTATGTATGTCTATTTTTAAACTTATGAATAAGATATGATGTATTATTTTCTTTGTGAAGAAATGCTCAATTACTATAGAAATTATTAATGGTTGATTCGAGCAAATTAACACACCGTATTTTCATCTCAAATAAGCACACGAACTAAGTGTTGTCTCCATAGATGATTTAGAGATAAATGGATGTCTTGCGCGAAATTTAAATCTATCCTAAACTGAAAAATGTAAATTCAGAAGTGTATTAATACTATCCTAAACCGCATATGTATAATTTAAAAATCTTGATTTTGGTCTTCAAATTTTGCAATATTAACCTTCCAAATTCTTCATACTTCGCAATTTTTTTTTTTTTTTACTTCACAAATATAAATTTTCACTTCAAGGAAAATGTTAAATTTATACAACATAATTTGAGATATCAAATCATAGTTCGATTAAACACAGAGACACATGTATACTTAAATAATATTAATTTGAAACTTTTTCAGATTGAACGATATCTGTATATATATCCTACTGCATATGCATGCACAAACCACTTATGCACTGTACATTGACCAATCACATATATTAAAAACCTTATTTTATATGCATTGATGTAGTGTTTTAAAATGCATCCGCATGGACTGCATATGCTTATACAGTGGTTTAATTTCTGCATACAGAATCCCATGCAGTCAAATTTATGCGGTCTTGAATATACGGGCACATATACAGTCCATGCGAATTTAAAAAAGGCCTTAAAATTATTTTGCGATGAATCTATAATCTTCGTAATATGGTAAAAACCACAAACTACTAGACTAAGTAACTTTTTAGATATAAATTAGTTTTTTTTTTATCAATATTTCTTTAACAAAGCATATATATAGAGTAAAACTGCATATATACTTTTGCATACAAATTCGCATATGCAGTATGCACTGACCTTTCGCATACATGTACAAAACTGCATTGATCTATAACTCATTTCGTCTTGAATTGAGTATATGAATGACATATTTCGTCACCGTAGAAATGTGAATAGACCGACGACATAAAAATTATGCAGCTATGGCTATATCTAATCCAAACCCGTGAATGCCGCTTTGGAGAATGCCAAACCTGAGCGATCGATGTTGCTTTCACCCAAGCGAGCAAGTGTCAACTCTTGTGCATTCTTTCCCACCCGTTGTCCTTTTTTAAACTCCTTTATATGTGTTCCAACCCCTCCTACCTTTTTTTCTCCCCTCTTAAACCCTAGAGTGTTTATTTTCGTAGAATCTCTCTAGAATTCATTTGTCCATGTTTTATTTCCTTTAAACTTTTTCGGTGGAAGGCACAAGCTAATATATGTTCATTAATTAAATGTAGACAGACGAGGCGGCATGCATAATTTTAAACCATGGAGATTAATTATAGAAAAAGTTTTTTTTTTAAGAAAATATATAATATTGGAGTTGGTCATGGAAATTCTTTAAAAAGTTTGGAGTCAATATTAAAGTACAGGCCAGGGTCAGTGTTATTTAAATTTAATAAATTACCTCATTTCTTTGTACAAATCTTCCTCTGAATATAGCAAATACAACTATACAAGTTTTTTTGTTTGTTTTTGTTTTTGTAAAAGTACAAGTTTTGTATTTTTTATGAACTAATATTATTGAGAATTTATTATCTTATGGATTCAGTTTTCACGAGCATGCAAACACAAGTCTTGTTCAAATCGTAGTAATCAAACATTTTTAGTTTGATAAGGTTGCTCCGTTAATATATTGCTCCTTAAAGATAAGTACCATGCACTAATTGTAATTCATTAGTAGAATACATGGCAAAAGTATTGCAAGTAATACAAAGCGTCATAAAATAAAAATGATTTGCTTTTAAAACTAAAATAAATTGACTAAAAGTGAATGACCTAACTTTTAAAATTTGTTTGCGTACATTGTTTGGATATATATATATATATAAAGATCATAAAAATTTATGTACTTCAAGACATTAATTATTTTTCTTTTTATGCAGAAAGATAGAGATTTAGTCTACTGACTTTTATTTAATGTACATAAATAACTTCAAATCTGAGTTTCAAAACCACAACCTCGCATTAGAGGGTTGTTCTTTGTCACTAGGCCAAAGGTTAATTATTTCCAAGACATCAAGTATTAAATTTTCAATATTCTTTTGGATTCAAATTAATATTTTGTATACGTTAAATATTCAACTTAGGATTTTTTTAGTTTGCACGATTTAGTTGGCGCTTATTTTGAAAATTCATATCCAATCTACTGGTTAAAACATTATACGCTGTAGATGATTCTATGCTAATTAATAAAAAGGAAAGAAAAAACACAAGGTCGATTTGTTCTTGTTCTATTCTTTTTATTTGTTTGAAGGCATACTGAAATTTTACTCTGCTCTACGAAAAAATTCTAGGGGAGTTGATCCCTCTCTATCCTCTCTCTGTCTAGTTATCCGCTCTCCCTCCCCCACACCTTACCCTTCAAATACCCCATAATTCTTATATAATTCCTTTCCATTACAAAAGAAGAAAAATAATAACCAAAAGAATAACTATCCCTAAGTAGTCAATGTAGAGAATACTTGTCTGCTTCTCACCTCTCTTGTATATTTTATCATTTTGTGTTTCCATCATCACTTAACCATCCTACCTCTTCTTTCAAAATTTTATATATCCGGGGCCTCTTCCTCCCAAATTTTAATATATTATACCAATATTATTCTTCTCTCTTTCTGTCCCTCTCCTCTTCTCCTTCCTGCCTCTTTCCCTTGCAATCTCTCATCAATTGATGTCGATTATGGTACCATAGGAAAGATCAAGCTAAATATTCAATTGTAGGAGAAGAGACACTGCATATCCATGAACAAGGTAGAGGTTGGCATATAAAGATATAGAAAGAGGAGTATGGGTAGAGAGAAGGAGAAAGAAATTGTGGAAATTCATGAAGATGATGCTATTAGCGAGAACGATCAGAACCCTCAGGTACTTGACCTGAACGAGGGAACAGCAGAAAGGATCACTGACAGCACCAGTGATGGAACCGGTGAAGATTATTGCTCCGGGGAAAACAGCAGCTCCAACAATTCCAATAACAATAACAAAGATGATGCAAAAAGCAACAGTGGAGGTAACGATAACTATAGTAATAAAGATGAGAGGAGCGGAGGCAAGTCAGAGGGTAGCAGTGAGCGGGGCCCATCTGTCAGGCAGTACAACCGATCAAAGCTTCCTAGACTTCGTTGGACACCGGATCTCCACATGGCATTTGTTCATGCTGTAGAGAGGCTCGGGGGACAAGAGAGTAAGCTCTAGCTATTGATGAGTTAGTTAAATTTGATTCTGCGATTTCCGACCTTCTGTGAAGAAAAAGACAGGAAAATTTTCACATGTATCGACACATATGCAAATTACATATTAGTAAAAGATAATTGTTTCCCAAATAATTGAAGATAAGAACAGTATACCTGTTTCCTTTGACATTTAGTTTGATATAATTTGTTCATGCTCTATGTACGATCGAGCGCTGGCTCAATAATTAAAATAGTAACCCTTATGTTATGTAGTTAGTCTTATAGTGTTCAACTCCTGTTTAATGAGAACAATCTTTGCATTGTTTCAACATTTCTCACTATTGGATTATATATTTTTTTCTGGGTGGTCTAATATTTTTGCTGAATATAACTTATGATAAAAGACATATATACCTTACTAGTTAAATGTTTTTTATTATGTATAGCACTGTTTCGTTTATAAAAGTGATTAATCCATCCTAACTGATAGTCAAATGATTCAACTCATGTTTTCGTCTAATTAATTTCAGGAGCAACCCCAAAATTGGTGCTTCAGATGATGAATGTGAGGGGGCTTAGCATAGCTCATGTAAAGAGCCACTTACAGGTAAAAGAGGATGGGGGAAAAGGGTGTGTTTTTGTGGGTATAGAGGAGGCATGAGTCCTTTTCTTTTCGTTTCTTTTCTTTTTTAGGGTTACACATGCATGCAGCCTCCCATTTTTTTAGCAATATGTGGCTCCAGATATACAACATCTAACCTTCTCATTCTTTTTCCATAAATTCAGATGTATAGGAGCAAAAAGGCAGATGACCCTGCTCATGA
Source organism: Carex pumila (assembly GCA_033356055.1). Classification (NCBI taxonomy): domain Eukaryota; kingdom Viridiplantae; phylum Streptophyta; class Magnoliopsida; order Poales; family Cyperaceae; genus Carex; species Carex pumila. Next base: position 289,139 of record JARJHM010000341.1, on the reverse strand, counting down.
TAAATCAGGTCTCTCTCTTCCTCTAACCCTCATCAACTAGCTAGCGTGTATAATTTTTACTTAAATCAAACGGGATATTCTATAAGAAAACCAAGCACAAGAAGAAGTAAACTGCCAAATCGTAAATGTCCTTTGTCAAGTTTAAATTCAATCCACTATATATTTAAAATTTGGAAAAAAAATTATTGTAAACCACACTATCGATTAATGTAACTATATCATCTTAATTAACAAATATATATATATATATATATATATATAGGTGTGTTCCTTAAAGCTTGGTTTATGAAACCTTAAATGCATGGAGGATAGAAAATGAAGGTCCACTTATTTTCTATACAAGTAAAGAAAGAGAATTTTATATCCCTTTTTATATTGCATTAATTTTAGCAGTCATGTCGCCAATGGAGATGCACCTGAGAAGAGGAGATCAATTTCATGAGATGCTCTACCAGAGAACTGGCTCTGTATTCTCTCCAAGGATGGAGAATAGCGGATTCTTAGCATCGAGAAGTTTTACTGATATCAATAGGTTTTACAGTCTCCTTCAGCGGCAACAACCCACACATGCTTTTGACCTCAAGAGCTCCACCTTTAGGTATACACTTTCGAGGATGTACATGTAGAATTAAGAAACAGCAATTTATTATGATCTAAAATAAAAAATAAAAAGTTCAGATATCAATCGATATAACAAGAAAGAGTGGGGAAACCACGTACTAAGAAGGATTAATAACAGTAAAAATAACATAGGTGATTATGTAAATAGGTGGAGCAGCTTTGTAAATACTTAACTCTTTTTTTATAAATATATTTGTTAGTGGTTCGCTAATTAACCTTAAAAAAAATATCATATAGGTGACATTATTGAAGGAAACATTTTTCTGTTTAGTACCACCAGATTAGAAGTTGTTATGAGAAGTTACAATATATTTGTTCTCTCTCTATATTTCCCCCTCTTCAAATGCCAACATCCAGATTGTATGGATATATCTGAAATTAGAGCCTCGTGGAGTTGGTATTTTAAATTCACTTACAACTCAATTTGTTTACATCTTAAAAGATGTAACCGTTCATTTTATTCAGGAATCAAGAGTGGGCTTTCAGCCAACAAGCAGTTGCACGGGCTAGCTCAATCAAGGATCAAGGCCCCGCAAAGGGCTTGATACATGACATGATTTTTAGAAAAGACGGGAAGCCGTCAACGTCACACTTGTTCGATATTAGAGGTGCAACAAATGGAACAACAAATGGTGATTGGAAACCGCGGTATCTAGAGGAGGGGAGAAGAACTGGAAATTTTGACTGGAGCGCATGCACTAGTAACGCTGCTCCCATTTCTAGGGTTAATTTGGTAAACCAAGTTGCCACTGAAATGCCAGTTGGATGGAGAGAAGGTACTAATTATAACTTGTTCAGTGAGAACAAGACCAATTTAAGTTTCCCAGATCCAGGCAGAATAAATGGAGGGGTCGATTATAAGCTCAAGAATCCTCTACAGGTCGAGGTACAATTTTAAGTCCAAATTAATTTCTACCATGCACACCTCTAACCCAAATTATACTATAATCATGTATCCTTGTCTTCTCTAAAGGAGTGTATACGGTAAATGGTCATTTGAGACAATTAATAAACCAACTACGTATATCCGGCTACACAGGTCGAGATATACATATTTATTTATTAATTAAGTGTCACCAGCTTCCTTTGCAGCGTAGAAAGAAACAAAAGAAAAGCACACCGTATAAAATTAATTTTATTAAGTGTTGTAATTAGTATGGTCTTAAAACAGAAATTTTAGATTGGAGACGCTAAAATATAAAATGTATCATATATATTTTTTAGAGAGAAAATTGAGGTTAAGTCCTCAAGTTCAAAATGTATAATATGTGGCACTTATCATTTGAACTCAAGTCTTCACGGCCACAAAAGTGGAATTCTAACTACTAAGTTACAGTTACACATTTAGCATTTTATAAAGGAGGCTCAACCATATAAATATTTTTTTAAATTAAAACTATACAGGATATATTGCTAATTTTTATTTATGGGTTGACTCAGTCACCCTTGGGCTCCCTTTAGATCCATCCATCCAAGTTTAGGTTCATATATAAGATCAAAGCTTACAAGACCTAGTGCCACTTAAAACTCTGCTATATGTTTTATATGTTTTTTTTTTTTTTCCATTAATAAATACCCAAACAAACAGCATCCTGAACTCCACCCAATAGAACATATTTGTCTACATATATACAGTAGGAAACCATGAACTTAGAAGGAACATATCAAATTTGCAATAAGTGCACCCTTCATTATATTACTATCTGGGAAATAAATCTGCTGTTATTCACTAGCTTTATTTGGGCCCTGTGAGTTGTGCATGCATATTGTGCTTACATCTATTGGCATCAGGGACCCCTTCATTTCTGTCTCTATGTCATCACAACTACAACTAAAAAAAATGGACTTAAAGCTCTCGTAGTATGTTCCTTCTTTTTTAATAAAGAAATTACCTAAGCCATCTGCTCTCTTTTTTGTCTATATATTGTTATAATTACCTAAGCCATCTGCTCTCTCTTTTGTCTATATATTGTTATAATTACCTAAGCCATCTGTTCTCCAAAGATAATAAAAGGATATTCTACTTTGTACCATATATTGTTAATACAAGCTCCTCTTCATACCGAGCAGGCAATCTTTCAAACTTGGCGCCTTATTCAGTTTTTGAGCAACCCTCCAAATCAACAATTTATAAAAGCTTAATTAATTGTGAAATATCACTATCCTAATATCCAACTAATATAATCACTTGATTTAGTGGGCTTATATTTGCCATTTATAATATCTTGTTGTTGGTAATTCCTATCATTTCTACACCATGATCCATGTAATTGTCCATATAGGAAACTTGTTATTAATGATAATTACATTTTAGTTTATGTTGAATTAGTTTTAACATCTCCCTTTTTGATTGACCTACTTACAGAAAAATCTACTGCAAGAACACAAGGCGAAATCTGATGAAATTCTCAATGAAACTGAAGCACCTAAAGTTGATCCAAAGAGGCTAAAATTGTCTATAGGCAATGACTCAGCACCCGATTTGCAGCTAAGTTTAAGCCCGAACTTAAAATGCAACTCCATGTCGTTAAATCCTAACATGGCAACTGAGAAAGAAGTGGATAGCAAGCTCTCTCTGTCGCTCTCCCTGCCTTCTTGCATGCAAAGACATCTGCACACATCATCAAATTCACAAACTAATAAAAGGTTATTAGAGAGAGAAAGTACATGTGAAGCCGCAGCGGGGCCGAGTACTTTGGATCTGACCATGTCTATAAAGGCATTGGAGTGAGATCTTTCAAGTACTTGCTTGTCTCAAGGCTTCAAATTCAATAACTTAATTTTTTTTTTCCTAATTGTTATTAGTTTGAACTATTTAATTAGTTTGAGATAAGGCGCTCATCTTAATTGCCTCTTTCAAGTGAAATATGTAGCATGCATATGGTCGGATCGATGAGGTTGCATGGGTTCCTTGTCGTCTACGCGTTGAAAAACAATTGATCGATAACAGTAGCAACCTTAATTAATTAATTGAAGTACTAAATAATTGGCGAACGATTATAATTATCTTCTGGTTTGGCGTTTCGCCTGACAAACATGTTAAAAAGAATCTCTTGGTTTAGTCCTTTTCTATTTTGTTGTTGTGGTACTGGTACCCATTCTATTAGTAGTCCAAAGTCTCCCGCAAAAACCAAACATATAAAAGGCGCCATTCAGAAAAAGATGGTTTAATTTAATTATGGACTTCTTGTTATTATAAACTTGGATATCATAAGATAAGGGAATAAGGCCATATATTTCCTTTATAAGTGAGATATGTATAGTGGCTCTAGGCAACTAGTTATATTGTCACATGTGGTTGTCTTGTCGTTTATACATTGAAAAAACAATAATCCGGTTGGGTAATCAAAATCTAGCAATATATGTGTTGCGAAAGTTGCAACGAGCCCTTTATTTTATGGTGTTCGTTTTTCACATCATTTTGTTCTGGGTGGAAGTTCCATATCTCTCAATCTCGCTCTCTCTCTCTCTCTAGATCTCTGCCTCTCCGCCTCTAGTATAACTGTATAAGCAATACTAGATCGAAAACAACAAGAAAGAGATCCACTACATGCGGAAGCATGTCTGATGCTATATATTACTATACAGTCTGGTAGAATATTATATAATTAGATTAATTGCTGTCAGTGTCCCTTAAAGAGTTTGTTTGGTGTTTACCAACTTTATATATATATATACGGTCTGTCTAAATTGCTGCTGGTAGCATTTCAGCAAAAGTGCTTCCAGGACTATATTTAGCCGTGTGATGTCCAAAGAACAAATCTAAACCGTTAGATGTTTAATTTATATTATAATCTACTTGGAGACCAAATTTTACATTTTTTAAATTTTTTTTACTATATATTAAACTGGTTTGAAAACCGCTGATTTCAGTAAATTTCTGCAGCATTGAAATCTGCGGTTTTCAAACCAGCTTAATATATAGTAAAAAAATTCTAAAAAATGTAAAATTTGGTCTCCAAGTAGATTATTATATAGATTAAACATCTAACGGTTTGGATTTATTGTTTGGACATCACAAAATAAAAAAAAAACAGTAGCAGCACTGCAGGCAGCAAATTAGCCACAGCCTATATACCTATATATAAAGAGGTTGGCTACTCTACTTACATAAGCATATATAGATGTTGGCTGCTCTACTTACATAAACACATGAGAGCATATGCTTATAAGTTATTTTTTCGTTTTCAAAATTCAAAAAGTCGATCTGAACTATTAGATGTGAGTTTTATATTGAAATGTGCTTGGAGACCAAATTTTACATTTTTCTGAATTTTTAAATATTTATTAAGCCACTTTGGAAAACGTTGATGATCCAACGGTGACTTAACAAAACAGTAAAATCAGAAGCCACCGTTGGATCAGCGATTTTCAAAGTGGCTTAATAAATAGTACAAAAAAAATCAGAAAAATGTAAAATTTGGTCTCCAAGCATATTTCAATATATAGATCATATTTAACAGTTTAGATCAACTTTTTGGCTTTTGAAAATGAGAAAATGACTTATAAGCATATACCCTCATATGCTTATGAAAGTAGAGTAGCCAACCTCATTTATTTCTCATTTTCCATGCATCTAGCAATTACTTACCAAGGCACAAGGATTAATGGATTATTGTACCGCCTTTTTTAATTTTGGTCGAGTACACCTTTTTTTATATGAAAATATTACAATTTATCTTTTATTCAATAACCAAAGATGCAATATGAATAAAAATTAGATATTCAGTTTTGTTTATTTTTTTACAGTAAAGCAATCAATTTAATAGATAAGTTTATGATAAATGAGAATTAGTCACATCATGTGGTATTTTGGGTCCGGATATACTCCTCAATTATATTTCGAAGATGAAGTGATCGACTTTACTGTTCCTAACCATAAACCTACGAATATAAATAATAATTGTCATCCAATAAAATCAATATGTATGTGAAACATTCAAATATCCAATATACTTGAGAATCTGTCTGATCCAGTGATAATGGCAATTCTCTCCACATAAGAGGTTGCACATTTGAAATCCGAACAGAGAAATCCTTTATAAATATTAAATAAGAGAGTTACTTGAAACTTCAACCTTTACTTAAAAAAAAAATCCAATATACTTTTAATATACTCAAGCATGCATGCATGCATTTTTTTTTTTGCCTCAATTGGATAAAATATACTATATGTTAATAACATGTCATTAGGTTCCGACACATAGCTGCTGTTTGTAACTGTTTTTCTCTAGGCAACCTAGAGAAACAAGACAAATTCTCCTACTGTTTGTTTGGAATTTTTTTGAAAAGCTTGACAGACTGACAGTGGCTGTCAAGACTATTGCTTGGAATTATTATGACTAATTCATGACCGACTGCTTCAATGGATTTGTTCAAACTTGGGGACTTCAGCCTATGTAGCTAGGCTTCCTGATTTCCTGACTTCTTTATATTTTGTATTTGTAGATTCATAACAAATATTATATAGCTGAATAATAATCAAACTGTAGATAGAAATGATTTATGATACTGATCAAACAGTAAATTTTGAAAATATATATTTCAATTTGAAAATTGAGAATTTAGAAGAAATTGAAGATTTTTAACATATAGTTAGTTATAATTTTAACTCCTTATTCATGCATGCATGTCTTGCTGCTAATTCAGAAAAATAATCAAACTACTTGTAGTTTATTAGCCAATGCTAATTGGAATATCTGCAACTGATACTATCGATATACTCTCACAGATACTATCGTCGCTAATGAAAAAAACATCTTTCTATCGATATATCTCACATATATTTATTTTTACTGTCGCTAATTGACATTTTTGGCTCCAGATGAGAGAGATCTAGTTGACGGTGAATGAAAATGAAACAAGACAGAGATTAGTTGAAAGACCAGAGTAAGATAAAAAGGTAGACTAGAAAAAGATAAACTGGAACCAACTAATCATGCATGCATGTATATAACTTTGCGGTCACAGGACTTCATTAAAGTCCATGGGGAAAGTGAGCCCCACCGTACCTCGGAGTTAGTGGTTTGCTAATATCCTAAACGGCACCTGAACCCAGTCCATCCGTACCCGTTATCCGTATCCGTGTTCAGATATAGGCGGGTAAATGAGTACACATGTACGGATTCGAGACAGATGAGACACCAATATTTGAAAAAAAATCTGCCCAACCCATACCCGCCTTAACCGTGCCCAAAACCCACCTACCTGGATCCGTTGTACCCGTACTCGCACCCATTTACCCAAACCCGAACCCACATCCTTTGCCCGTTCTACTTGCACCCTTTACCCGTTTAACCCATACCCATTAACCCATTTAATTTTGAAATTCAAATTTTAAAACAGAAAAAAAAAAACAGAAAAAAACAGAAAAAAAAAAACACTACAGAAAAAAGAAAAAAAATCCATACCCTACCCGAGGTATCCATTACCAGTACCCGTTACCCTACCCGAAACGGGTAGAGTACAGTTTTTAAAAAAAATACCCGCCTACCCGTACCCGCCCTACCCGTTACCTGTCCTGAGTTTACCCGAGGTACTCGTACCCTATCCGAGAGCACAACACTACTCAGAGTCTTTAACCCGACACATATATACAGCCCACTCAACAATTATTATATTCAATAGCCTATATAGTTTTGCATTAGTCCGTACCGTGCCAAAGTAACAAGATTCACGTATTATATCTGAATAATTTTTTTTTATGATGCTGAACTGTACATCAAATTATTCGGTTGACCAAACTTTAATCAAATTAAATCCAAATAATTCACGAATTTTACAAACTTTTCATGATTTTTTCCTAAATTTTTTCCATAATATTATTTTTTGTTTTTCTTTTTTTTTTCTCTCTTCCAAGATTTAAATCTCTGATCCGGATAATTCTGAATCATTTCTGAATTATACCCAAATTATTTCCAAATCATAAATTTTTGACCTCACCAAACCGAACCCGAATAATTCATTTGTCACTTTGGTCCGTATTATAGAATTTCAAACAGTTGTTTTGAAATACTTAACATGGATCTCAACATAAAAATATACCTGAAAACTAAAATTTATGTCTTTTATAAAAAAATTACTATTTTTCATATAGGAAAAAAAATCACCGTTTTTAGATGATTCATAATCTTTAAATCAAGTGATTTTCCTATCTATCTAAAAAATATATTATATTATATTATATATATATATAATATTTGCCTTTTAAGTATATTTTCATATAAAAATCATATTGAACAATTCAGAATAACTGTTTGAACTTTAAAAATAAAGATAATAATCCATAGTACGACAGATTGATGTACACACGAACAAATATAGAAAATCTTGATAGGGAGAATAAAATAAAGTCTTTTTACAACTACAAAATAAGCTCTAATCACTAGACTACAAGTAGACATGAAATATTTTATGATAGGTACTGAAATATATAAATGTTCTAAAAAAAAATTTAGTTAAATTTCAATATAATAACTAAGATTTTAAAATTATAAAGGTGACTTAACACCTTAGATATACACTTTGCATATATAATAGTACAATAACCTCATACAAAAAAGCTATTTATTATCCTACGTTAATTCAACTGCAATTTCTCTTCCCAGAATAGCACTTGAGTTGTATCTGCTTCTTGCTCCTTTATTAAACACTGATACATAACTAGGGATCTAAATAACATATTGTGAGAAGGAGTAAGATTCAGGATTTTTGTTAGGAAGGAGCAAGAAATAACGAATCAGATTTAAATAGTTAATCGGATTCAGACTCATTAGCTAATTGAGTATTAGATTAAAAAAATGCTTTAATTTTTAATTTTCAATACTTTAATTTCTAATTTTCAATATTATGACTTCAATTAGAATTCAAAAAATTTATTATAACTTTAACTCTAAATTTAACATTAAATTAAATACAAAAAGTCTAGAAGGGGACAAATAAAATTCCAGAGAGGGCAAAGTCGAACCAAACCTATAAATTTATATAAAACTTCAAAATCCTGGGAGGGATAGTTACTTCTCTAGAATACACTGGGTCCACCCCTGATTGTGATATATATGTCCTCAAATTTGTCTGGAACTAAATAGATTTTGAGATGTATGAGATTTTATTATTTTTCAAAGATTTAAATAGCGTTTATCACGTCATAGCATGCTGGCTGAAAAAATATCGCTATTTTCAAATAGTGCCGCTATAGCTTTTATGGTCCGAAAACGCTATAGCGCACTATTTAGAACCCTGTTATTTTTGAACGATAAAAGAAATCAAAATTAATTGCATGAATTCAATATTTCTAAAATTATTTACAAATTAATTGCATTTTTTTATATTTAAATTTTAAATCTAATTTTATGAATACTTAGGACAGATAGATTAGCCGAACTCCACATCCATACCTCAACCGACCCCATCTAATTAAAAACGTGTTGAATTAGATACTGGATACACGATACATCACGTGGATTAGACAATTTTCTCATACTTTATTTAATCACACGTCACCTCCTAATTTACAAATAAACGTACATAAATGTATGGTATAAAAAATTTCGCAAAATTATGCTTGATGCCCAGAGTCTGAGTGCATGTGGGAGGAATAGTAGTGGGTGTACAGCCACACCCCACACATAGCTGTACGCGACTTGACGTAAAAATTTCAGATATCAAGGAGCATGAAATGAGCTTACAGTCCAGCCAAAATGATTTTTGTTTCTATTTGAATTATATATGGAGTAGAACTAGGGTGTGCTTAAGTTCACTAAGCCTCTTGATTAAAAAAAGAGAAGGTTTTTAAAACATAATTTGATTTGATCATTTTAGATCAGAAAATCAGATTATAATAACAGAATTCTACTTCAAAGTTAAGAATAAAGAAAATTTATATACGAATCTCATATACCTAGACCTAGTCACTATTATTATTGTTGTACTACTGTTAATCAGTTATTAACTCTACCAGACAATGTTTCCAAACAATTAATGGGCCTAATTATTGTCCATACCTCATTTTAGATTAAATGTATTTTCGCTTGAGCCTAATGGGCCTTGAATCGTAATTACAAGATTTTACTTGACACAGGATCCTTCCAGTTTGGGAATACTTGAGATAATAGAACCTTAGACCATGGTACTGGAGAGGATCCGATTCCAGCGCGGGACAGAATCACACCCCGGAGTCATTCCCCTTCTCCTTCTCCAAAGCTTCTTTTTCTCTCCTCCACTCCACAAAAAGTTGAGCAAATAAACCACAAACAATAAGCAAGTTGAGTAATGGAGAATGGTTTGAGGAGGCAATGGTATTGAGCTCCGACATTCCGTGGTGATGGAGGGAGTCAAAGGAGGCGACGCTGGGCGATCCGAATCGGGTGCGGATCTGAGCGACAAGATCCGACCCACTCCGCTGACTCAACAAGTGGCCGAGTCGGACGAGCCGAGGACTGATCTCTGTTCTCAGGATGCTTCTCAAGTTCTCTGGTCGACTGGGGTTTTGTGCGTTCCGATTCCTAATGGATTTTATTCAGTCATTCCTGTAAGTATGTAAAGTTTTTCATTTTTGAAAATCATGTGAAGCTACCGTCAAATGGTGAAATCAAGGATGTAATGTACAAAACTTGCACTGAAGTGTTGGCTGCGATGTAATGTGGTCTAGTAGAGTATTGTGGGTGCTGATAGTGATAATTTTATTTGATCAATCTTGTAAGTGTAAAATTGGAAACTTAAGTGATGTAAGTGTTGCATTTTTTTTGCATGAGGAGTTTATCAGCAATATTGTTGGAGAATTAATTATCTATTCCCCTACGCCGAGTAGGCTATGGGAATTATATGGAGAAAAAACCTTTAAGAAAATTTAGCATATTTCTTTATCAGTCTTTTTAAGTTGGTTAAAAGGGCAACTGATCAATAATCAGGAATGAGATTATACCTTTGAATCATTACCTGATATTCATTTTTGTTGTCACTTTGGTTGCATGAGTATAATACTAATCTGGGAATAGTGTTGCTATTCTCGTTCAGATGCAATCCACACCCATTCCTCTCTCCTCGGAATAGCATTGGGTTAGTATTATTTTGCTAACCCAATATTTTGTACGATTAACTTATTAGCATTATTCTGAACTATACAATCTTGACAAAATTTTGTACTAAACTGAACAACAACAACTACCAAGCCTTTAGTCCCAAACAAGTTGGGGTAGGCTAGAAATGAAACCCAACCGGAGTAACAAAAACAAGTTTGTACTAAACTGAATAGCACAAAATTAGCAATCTTCCCACAGTACAATCACAAACTAATTGGACTAGCATTACTCCGGAACTATTCCTTTGAAGATCCAAATGCATCCTAATTGATCTCGGTCAAGGCCAGCAATGGTATGAGTACAAAACCAGGAGCGAAGTTAGACTTTCAAACTACAGAGGTCAAACACACATTGGGGGTCAATCACATAAAATTTTCCTGTTGAGAATAGGGGTCAATTTTACAGTACCATAATATTTACACTAATTATACATCAATATAAAAAATGGAGGTCAATTGATCCCCGTTCATTATATATAACTCCGCCCCTGTACAGAACACTACTCCTAAACTGATGAGTTTGCACTATTTTCTTGAAACACTGCTCCCATTTTGCTATTATTCCTATCACGTTTGTTTATTACTCTTTTCTTCATTTTTAAATTTGAAGGAAAAGAAGCTCAAGGAGCTTTTTCAAACAATTCCCACGGCAGATGACCTTCAGTCACTTGGAATGGAGGGCCTCAAAGGGGAGCTAATACTTGTAGATATAGAGAAAGACAAGAGGCTCTCTATGCTTAAGCAATTAAGCTTAGCACTTGTCAAAGGTTTAAGCTCTAATCCTGCCTCTCTAATAAAGAAGCTCGCCAGTTTGGTAAGTCTTTTATTTCTTTGCTTTGGGGAAATGAATATCCCTATCACGTATGTTGATACCTAGTAAAAGTTTCCTTTAGTCTCAGCAAGTCATAATTTAGTCATAGCTATCAACTTAAAGAAACAAACTCAAAATGAGAGTTTTTGCAAAAAAATAACAAGTATTTCAGAGTCATAATTTAGTCATAGCTACCAACTTAAATAAACAAATGCTCAAAATGAGAAGTTTTGCAAAAAAATAACAAGTTGTTCAGTTATTCATTTCCTTTCATGGAAATCTAAATCTGGTCGCTGCCATTTTGTTCTTAATTCAATAATAAAACAAATATTTTGTTGACAGAACTTATTTTTTGTCCCAATCAGAATCAAGCTTAGTCAACCCCATGATGTCACTGCATTTGATTTTCCATTTTTCCTTGAAAAAATTGAGGGATTTTCTGCGTTCTAACTTTCTAATAACTCAAGGGTTTTAAACGCATAATTCAGGGGCATTATGGGACCCCTTGTGCAAATTTCTCTCAAAGGAAAGATTATTTTATAGAAAAATCATAGAAAAATTACACTGTAGAAGATTTATTTGTGAATCGATCTTGAGCACCCTACTTGGACAAGAGACAAACCACTAGTGTAATTTGTTAGTTCTGCTGCTAGGTTCAAACTTTAATACATATGCTTAAATACACGGCAACCAGTGGACAACTGCACGTGATATTTTTACGTGTGTATTATAGAGTTTCTTAAAACTCCCCGTATTGCATTTTGTGTACAATGTATAACTACAAAGTAAATTTTCTTTCTGAGTAGAATGAGTTTCATGCAAAAATGTTTATTTCTACAGCTTTAAAATATATATACACAGGTAGCACACTATTTATTTTAAAATTCAAATCATGTAATTTATATGTGAAATTTGAAGTTTCAAATTAAATATATCAATAAGCTTAGTGAATTACAAAAAATAACCAAACATATTTTATATGAAAGTTTAGTAGTATTGTATTTGTTAATTAAAATATTTTTGTAGCAATGTCCAATGCCATATTGTATCTATGTTTTATTTTTTTTGAAAATCATGTATTGTGCTGTGTCGTGTCTGACTACTCTCATGTCTATGTCCGTTCTGCATAGTCTAGAACTAACCAGCATAATCTTCTGCCAGGTATTCATGGTACTGTACCAAAATACAAAATTATCACCAAGGAGCCAACTAGTATGGTTCCAGCACCAACCAGCTTTATCCATTAACAGCTAGCTCAATCAGTGCAATATCTAATACATTAATTTTATTTATTATAAGTGTAGGTCTCGGACTTCTATAAGAGGTCGAACCCACAGATGAGTCCTGCAAAAGCATCAGCTGATGAAATAAGCCAACTGATTGAAAACCGGGGGATCCAGCTCTTGGGCCAGATCAGACATGGGACATGTCGGCCTCGCGCCATCCTTTTTAAGGTCCTAGCTGATGCAGTTGGGCTCGAGTGCAAGCTTGTCTTGGTAATATTTCAATTTGTTTTTTGTTTGGAATAATAAGTCAAGTTTTCTAGGGTTTTAGAGATGCACAATGCATGTAAAAAACCTCGTGGTAATAACATTTTGACTCGTTATATTAGTAGGCATTTGCTTGCTACTTAAAATTAAATAAATAAATAAATAACATTTTGACTCGTGTTTTTGGTTTATTTTTCTTGAAAAGTTCTGGATATGTACACTAGATCAAATTTGCTAATGAGTTATGGTATCAGTCTATCAGACTATCAGTAAGCATAAAGCAGCGCACATGATTATTCTCCCATTGTTTTCAGTTACTGTTGTAATTTTTACTGGTCATTTACTTTATGAATGCTTCAGCCAATCATCTACACTGAATACTAACCAGAATGCATAATACTTCAAGTTTCCTTGTTTATTGAGTTCTGGCCACAGGCTAAAAAATATGAGACCTCTCTTAGCTGATCATGTCTGGTCTTCATATATTTTGTACGTTTAAAACAGAATCCGTATTACTAATTTGGTTGTAACAGGGGTTGCCGACTGAGGAAGCAGTGGAGTATGTGGACTCATACAAGCACATGTCAGTGGTGGTGAGTGTGAACTCAACAGAATTCATTGTAGACCTGATGCGGTACCCTGGACAGCTGGTTCCCTTCTCGTCACGTGCTGTGTTCACAACCCACATCTCGGCTGCTGGTGAAAGCGACTCAGCCGACTATGACTCGTGTGACTCCCCTCTTGAACCCAACAGTCCTCTCTGTGGCTCTGGCCTCAGCGACCGTATTGACAGCTCTTGGTATGTGTCTCCTCTATCTTGACTAAAGGCCTGTCAAGCATTGTCCTTTTTGTATTTACCAATATTCGTGAATTATTAGTGCTGGGGATGCCTTTTTCCCCTTTCTTCAGTGAAGTTTTGGTTAACCTCTTATGCAAAAGCCTGACTAACAACATGTATTTGGTCTACTAACAAGATGATGTGGGGATTGACTGATAGTGCTATGATATTCGAGGTTTAATAATACAGAGAAGGATTTGTAGTGTGATGTTGTTCAGTAAAATACCAGTACCCTAGGTTACAGTTCATTGTAAAATTTATATCTAGAATTATTATGCAAGCCATCTTGTAATGGTCATGCGGCTGTTACCCCAGTTTGAGAGAGATTGCAGTGTGCTTCACCGAATTTGAGTGAAGATGATCCTGAATATAGAAAATGATGAATATTTGACCTCATCAAATCCATTTTGTTCCTGTGTTTTGGTATCAATTATAATCTAGATCTTAGTCTCCCTACATTATGAATGTGCTATACTAATTTATTCGTGTTTGGACAATAAGGTCCCATTGATTAAGAACATTATTTTTGCTTTCATTTTTCATATGAAAACTTGCTTTGGCTTACCAGACACAAAACATCTGATTGGAATATGGTACTGACTACTAACCACTAACTATTACGCATATCAAAATCGCTGGCTTCAGCCTTCACCTTTCACCGCTGAGGCCATGCTCAGCACCCCCATCCCCACTGCCAAAATGGGTTCAGCCAACAGCAACTCGTCTGATGCCAGCCCCCTTTAAAGCCAGCACTGCATGGTCTGATGCTAACCTCGCCAACTATATTAACACTTCACCACCATCAAATGTTTCTTCATTGCTTCTCAGGTTCAGATTGTGGATCGCTCTGTATATAGATACTGACTACTGTAGGTTTATATGGTAGATGTGCTGTTGGATGTGTGCAATCACTTTTTTTTTTCACCTGGTTTCTACTTAACCAAAGTAGACTGGTCCTTTGTAAAGACAGTGGGATTGTATTTTGTCTCCTCACAATTAGTTCTTGTACTGTTGGAGATTATTTTTACCATCCATATCATACCGGCATTCTGAGGCTTTGTTTATAGTAGCTTATGTTTCTGTCCTGGATAGAATCATGCAATAAATACTCGACTTAGAGCAGTTAGTCACATTGTACCTCTTATGCTTAGTTGCAGCCAAGAGCAAGAGGAAAGTTCTAGACATCTACATTCCCAAAGGGAGGGATCCGATGGTGCTAGTCCCTCCCTTAGGAGCATTATGCTTCGGCCATCACATCTCTCTGATAGTAAATTAAGGTATGACAAAACTTGCATGTATTGATTTCCATGCCTTTAGTTATAAAATCTAAGGATGTCTAACTTGTATATATTCCATATTTTCCAGTGCATCACACAGTGAACCGAATATTGCAAACTTCTGGGGTCGAAGTCGAACAAGGGTTGTGACAGAACAACACCAGAGGACGGGTAGCTCAAGGTTTTCATTTTAAAAATCTTTTGACATACTTTTTTTTACCCCCAATCAATAGACCGCTTAATTTCAAGAAGTTGTGAAATCTATTCATACTGTATGTATTTTGTGCTTTGTTACAGCCCAGAGCACCCCCTGAACAGAGCACGTGGTCGGTCCATGCTGAGCCGGGACAAACATTCCTTTCAAGATTACTCTGATGGCGTTGGCACATCAAGGTACATAGTAAGTCACTGATTATAGATTTTTTATGGGATGTCAAACCTTAGATCAATCAAGCCACTTGCTTGAGTAGTCCATACCATATGTTTATGTTTTCCTTTTTGTCCAACACCGTAGTTGTTATGACGTCTTTGGTGGTCAATATCTAGATAACCATGTATGCTAAAAGAATTAATGTTTGGAGAGTTAGGTATGGCTACTGTCATAGGGGTGTTAGGCGACAATAAATGGAGTATATCCAGTGAAAGTAGAATAAATGGAAGTAGGGATTGTCTTGCATACTTTATTACTCATTAGAAAATGGAAAGTTGTTACATGTACCGATAATATAGACCGTGAGTAAGTGGATTGCCACTGAATTACGGGTCCCAAGATTATGGGCCCCAAGTGACAATAAATGATAGAGTATATCCAGTGAAAGTAGAATAAATGGAAGTAGGGATTGTCTTGCATACTTTATTACTCATTAGAAAATGGAAAGTTGTTACATGCACCGATAATATAGACCATGAGTAAGTGGATTGCCACTGAATTGCGGGTCCCAAGATTATGGGCCCCAAGGGATAGAGATTTAGCATTAACTTTAGATATTTTGGAGAAGGATACTCGGCAGTTTCTTTTTAATTTTGTTCCTATTTTTCTTATTTGACAAATAATTTTTCCTTTCTGCTTGCAGATCTGATGGCGCATCGGCCTCTAATGCTCGACGAGCAAGGAGGAGGAGCATTAGCATCACACCTGAAATTGGGGATGATATTGTGAGGTTGTTATTTTTCTTAAAAGAAAAAAAGAAGTATCGAGTTTTGATAAGGGCTTTACGATCCTGCTTTCATACCTTTCTTTCTAAAACAAAAGAGCATATCAAGTTTCTCAGGTTAAATTCCAATTGGTCTATTTTACTAGTTGGTCAGATCAAATGTCTGGTTTTCGTAAATACACTGCAGTCTTTTTAAGTTCCTAACTCTTACAACTGTCACTTTCTTACTCAGGGCTGTCAGGGCGATGAACGAAAGTATGAGGCAAAGCCGCACACCTAGGGATCAATCAGAGGAAAGAAAAGAAGGAAATGCTAGTGACTCACCACATGCCCTTGTAAGTTTATCTTAAATGTCCTTTACTTTATTGTTGTATTGTTTGAATTTAAATTTATATTTTGTCACATGGGATTATTAGGAATTGGGGGATGAATCAAACGATAACCCTAACCTGATTCTGAGGAGGCAATTATCTTCTCAAAAGGCGGTATCTCTGCCATCCTCACCCCACCAATTTAGCGCCGGCAGCTCAGGAATTAGTGGGGACCCTGAGTTTCTCTCAAATCGGCAACTGATAGCCACCTGGAATAAAGTGCTCCAATCCTCTTCTTTCATGAATAAGCCACTAATGCCATTTGAAGAGTGGAACATCGACTTCTCTGAGCTTACTGTGGGAACACGCGTGGGCATAGGTACTTATGATCTCCTTTGAATTATTTGATATTCTATAATAGATGCTCTAGCTTGAAATCTAATTTTTACTCTTTTCTTCTTTTTTTTGTTTAGGGTTTTTTGGAGAGGTGTTCAGGGGTATTTGGAACGGGACAGATGTTGCAATAAAAGTCTTTCTAGAGCAAGATCTGACAATGGAGAACATGGAAGATTTTTGCAATGAAGTCTCCATTCTCTGGTACTTGAGTTACTATCTGATTTTTTAAATAATGACCTTCCTAACAAGTGTTAATTTATTAAAGGCTAAACCACTGAGTTATAGTTTGAATTATCTATTTCTTTGGCATTATTATTTATTCATCACCAAATTAGTAAATTCGTTTCCATTATTATTCTGACGTTTCTTTCATTAATAGCTAAATTGTCTCTTCTTTTTTTTCTTTTTTTTGTGCAGCCGGCTTCGACACCCAAATGGTATGCTCTCTTCATATTATCCTAAAGTATTTATTATTTGTAAGTGGAGAAAATGTTTTGCACAAGCAATTATATTTATGTCATCTTTATTTTTCTTAATATTTCAGTGATATTGTTTCTGGGTGCATGCATGAAACCACCTCACTTGTCCCTGGTGACAGAGTACATGGAGATGGGCTCGTTGTATTATTTGATCCACATGGGTAGCCAAAAGACCAAGCTCAGCTGGCGTCGTAGGCTGAAAATGCTTCGTGATATCTGCAGGTCAAGATTGAATCTCTAATTTTCTTCTATACCGCCACCCCCTCCTCTCTCTTTCAAAACTAGTTCTTTATAATGTTGAACCGACTAACAAGGTTAAAAAGAATGAGCCAAGTAAAATTTAGCAACTCTGTTAAGCCTCAATACTAGATTAAACAACCCATATGCCAACAACTTAAAAGAGGAAAAAAACAAAGAAAAAAGATGGTGCCCTTCTCTCTGATACATACCAGTAATGGTGCTCCTTGATCCTAACCTCTGGATCCTCTATTTTCTGTGCTGACAGGGGGCTGATGTGCATGCATCGTATGAAGATTGTGCACAGGGACCTGAAGAGTGCAAACTGCCTGGTGAACAAGCACTGGACAGTGAAGATCTGCGACTTTGGGTTATCACGCTCCATGACGGGTGCCCCAATGCAGGACAATTCTTCAGCAGGGACTCCTGAATGGATGGCTCCTGAGCTGATCCGCAACGAGCCCTACAATGAGAAATGTGACATCTTCAGCATGGGTGTCATCATGTGGGAGCTTTGCACTCTCAAACGCCCCTGGGATGGTCAGCGCCCTGCACAGGTAATCAAATGTTTTTATTGGCTTACTGGGGGTCCTTTTGAGATCTAGGGTTGGTTTTCCGGCTTGGGTCAGTTTTGTGCTCATTATGCCATTTGGTTCAGATTAGTCAGGTCTGGTCAGTTTGGCTTGCAACTTCGGATTTTAGAGGTGTCTGACTATTTTGGATTACAGCAGATCGGAGGAGTTTGCGATCTTTGATACTCTTTATGTGTCAGATCTGTTGTGCCTTTTTTGGGTTGGGGGTTTTGTGAGGTGGCTAGAGGATGCAGAGTTGGGATCTGAGTCAGATTCGAATCAGATGACACAAATCACATGCCGTAGTTACTGTGCCATTTGAACTATGACAACAGATGGGTACTCTTGCAAGTTACTGTGGATGAAAATGAAGTTGCTATTTATATGTTGCTTTATTTTTTATGTACAGGTGGTTTACTCTGTTGCCAATGAAGGAGCGAGATTGGAAATTCCAGAAGGTCCCCTTGGCAGCCTCATTCAAGGTTCTCCTAAGCATAACCAAATTGTGGACTCCACTCCACACATTATAGCTGTATTACTTGTCTGAGTGTTTTTTTTTTGTGCACAGATTGCTTCGCCGAACCAGAGAAGCGACCCAACTGCCAGGAGATATTGACCCGTCTGCTAGATTGCGAGTACACCCTCTGTTGATTGAACTTGTATAAGCCAAATTACGTTCTCTTTTTTTTTCTTTGTTTCTTTTCAATTGCCCCCCATCTATTCATAATTGGAAGGCCATCATCATAAGCTGTAAAGCTTTAATTTAACCATGATAAAGAACGTGCTGTCATAGCATTTCAAATTTTGAAAGCCTTGTTCTTTCTTTTCTTTATCCAAAGCATAATCCAATTTCTGCTGCCAAAGTGCTCCAATTTTGCATATTTTTTTCTTGATTTGTTCTATTTTGTGGATAATTCAGGTTTAAAACAAGCTACAAAGTCAGTTTAAAAATTAAGCAATATGCGTTGATGTGCATTTAAGTCTTGAAACTTCAAAAAATATATATATATAATAACTAAAAGTTTTCGAGTTATTTGAATGTTATTTATTTAGGTCTGTTCACTAGACTAGGCACGTTCATCGGGATTTGATTGGATTCAAAAAAGATTTGACAAAGTGATGAACTGACGACTAGGTTTTCATGGGAGAGATGGCCGTAAAGAAAATATGTGCTTGTTGTAAAAACATTTTAGAAGAGGAAAGAGAATGTGGTGATGGGAATTTCTTGTAAATAATATAATTGAAATTCTAGATCTTGATTTTCAGAGCTATGTACGGAAGTCAGGGTCTTCTTTTGACTAAGACACTAAGTCATCTGAATAAAATCATAATAACACTAGCATAACAGCAGTTTCTTTCGACGTTTCACTTTTAAAATTTGGAATATAAATGAAACGTCAATTGTGAGTTAAAAAAATGTTGAAACTTTTAGTTTGAAAACTTAAAAAAATTTAATTTAAAATCTTTGTTTGTGACTTTGGAATGAAAACTAAAAATATATTTCCTTAATAGTGGATTATTTGACTAATGACTAATTACTATTCTTTAATAATCTCTTACTGTGCTGCTGTTGATCACATCTTTTGATGCGTTTATTTACCGCTTGAAACGAAATTAAATATAAAAAAAAGAAACTGAAAATGCTTTACTGCTATTTAATTAGACCACACATCTCCTTTTTCTTTATCTTCGTTTCTTCTCTGATGCGTTACTCTCCGTTTTGAATCCGAGATGGAAAAATTATAATTTTTTTTTTATTTGCTTCCCTGCAATTCTTTTTCCCTTATCAAAATTTACTTAAATTAATTAATAAATTGTGTTATTTGTTATCATATCTAAGGAACAACAATCTCGAATTATCTTAGTTACAGTTCTAAATTTTGTACAATAGAGACGGCATAAAGTATGGTATTCAGAGCCTTCTTATTTTGTCATTATGTTCATTAAAATGATTGCAATATTTCCAAAAAAATAACATTCATAATAGAGTTAAAATACCTCGTTATTTTCATAATTCACTTATATCTAGTATTTTTATTTATGTTTTCAAAGTACAAATACTTAATTCAAACCACTCAACGTGATCTTCACATTAAAATATACTTGAAGACTACATTTTATATTTTTTTTAGAAATTTTTTACTATTTTTTAGACAAGTGATATCTCGCTATTTTATCTATATTCCGACTAAACTTTGCACCAAATCTGTGCCTAAACTGTGAAATTGTGTTTATTTCATTGAATATCTATAGGATGTGGTACTGTTGCGCTTTTGTTCTTATTTTACAAGAAACGAGCAAAATTGAGGAAAAATCTGGAATTTTAAGGTTTACACACGGACCGTGTACCATCTCATGCGGACCGTACATACCTCTACCCGACCACAGACACGATCGCACACCATCCACATGACCAGGACACAAGCACACGGTCCGTGCACCATTCCACACAGACTGTGTATGGCATTTCCGGAAATAGAGGCCAACAGAGGAAGGTCGCGAATGAAAGGCATATAAGCAAGATTTCTAGCAATAGGAAGATCATTCTGGAGCTAAGGAACAAAACTTAGGGTTTGGAGAAGACAGCTAAGCTTGGAGACGAAGTAGAGAGGAGGAAAATCCAAGTTTTGCGACGAATCTTCTTTGTTCTTTGAGTTTTGTCATGACTTATTCTTTTATCATTTGTTTTTGTTTGCTTTAGAACAATGTTAGGCTAAACTTTTTAGTTTCTAGGGATATAATGTAGTTGAATGTTTTGTTTTACATGCTAGTTATTTGAATCTGTGTTGAAATTTGTGTTTGCTTGCTTGTGTAGTATTTTAATTACTTAGTTGAAATTGTTTAAATTTAATTGGTTTACCGCTAGATGCATGGCCACATCTTGATGGTAGTTTAGGCCTTGATATTCTCTCAACCAAACTAAGTATATGAGGTAGGTTTGTGAACCGAGAGGTAAAACCAATTAATAACCAAGAGGTGAACTTTTTTTGCGTTGAGAGATGGAGGATACCTTCAATAAACCAAACAAGTAACTTAGGTCATTCAAACCAACACACGAGAGTTGAGGTCTAGAACCCTAAGAGAGCAAAAATTGCAATCCTAGTACTAAGTTAATTAAGCCAACAAACTAGAGTTGAGATTTAGAAATATTAGGTACGATCAATAAAACTGTACACAAATGAACAACACAGAAACAAATAGCTGATGTATCAACTCGAGGGCCACACAGACCGTGTATGAGAGTACACAGCCCATGTACATTGGACACAGCCCATGTACATTGGACACGGCCCGTGCATGAGTGTGCACAGACCAGGCACCGAGAGGCAAAGCTGAGATGAAGTCAGAAACCCTAGGAACACCCTTTTAATCATTTAAAAACCAAATTAGAACTTCTTTCTATTTTTAATTATTGTTATTGCATTGTTTTAGGAATTTAAACACTAAAAACCAACCTTCGCAAAACTTCTATATTTTAATTAAATTAAGTAGAGTCCAGTTAAACTCGAACCGTCTCTAGGATTGATCCCTGATAATACTACTCGATAGGATTGTATACTTGCAATTTAAGTTGAAAGCGTAATCAAAGTTAAAAGGTATAACTTGCTATATTGAAACTTTGTGCATTATCCTTTTGGTGCAAAAACAGGTGCAAAAACAAGTACAAAATCAAAAATTTTGGATCATAAAATTCAATGATTTTGTACCTATCTAAAAAAATAATTAAAAAAATCTTAAAAAGAAAATTCAAACAAGTTAAATCTGCATGACATCTAAAGTAAAGCTCATTGTTGTAAGGAAGTTGAAACAAGATTCAACATGCATGACATCTAAATTAAATCTCTCTTTTTAAAAAAAATTCTTGACAGTGGTTATCAAGTATAATTTTCATTAATTAAATATAAATTATACCTATCATATTACATCCAGAACATCATCAACATCAAACTACATCCACATCTAAACAACATCGACATCGAACATCACAAACTACTAAAAACAACAAAATAAACAATCATATCCTTCGATAGTAGACACCAACGACCTTCAATATTGGCTGGCTAGCGATCATAGGAAAATAAGACATCATTTTTTTTTATATAATTAGGGTTGTGGGTGTAAGGGTGGAGGTGCTAAGAGATAGAAAGGCTGACGACTAAGGTTATCATCGTCAACTTTTTCCGGTTCTCCCGACAGAAGTGGAGGATAGAAAGGTGCATCGAGACGAGAGAGTTGATAGCTAGGGCTACTATCATCAACTCTCTTTTCTTTCAATGAGGAGGTGTAGAGGTGGGAGTGTCCAGCGTGTCAATAGGGGGTTATTGGTGGCTTAGAGTTTGTTGGAGAAAAAAATAAATGGACGGGAGTAGAGAAGGGAGGAGGGGGTGACTTGCTGACAAAAAGAGTGGAGCGGTGCTAGCTGTCTCCTCCTCCCCGCAAGATCACTCCACACCTCCAAAAGAGGGTGGAAGAGGGAGGATGGCAGAGGAGCGGAGTTGTAGGCGGTGGTGTTGCTAAAAAGAGCGTCTAGGTGTTGCTAGCAAGCTCCTGGAAGGAGGCTGTTGGAGAAGGCAGCTAGGGTTTCCCGATTGCTATTTTCTCCCAGACTTAGAAGGTATCAAATAGCATCGTTGCATCTAAATTAAATCTCATTGTTGTAAATAACGGTATACACTCGTCGATCAAACAAAGTATCATTAAAGCGATTAATTGGTATACGGCTGATTAATTATAATTTTGCGTTTTCATTAAAGTTATGTGCATATACTGGTAATTATTAAAAATATTATTTTAACTCATCAAACTTATCAAATAAATTTATTTTAACTTAATTTCATTGTTAATTAATAAAAATTTATGAATTTGTCATATATGAAAACTCAGATAAGACAAGACAAAGTATAATATAACCAATGATTTAAATAGCGTTTATCATGTCATAGTGGCCGGATTAAAAAAATTGCACTATACCCAAATAGCGGCGCTATAGCGCGAAATAGTGCGCTATAGCGACACTATTTGAACATAGCGTCATAGCTTTTATGGAAGAAAAACGCTATAGCGCGCTATTTAGAACATTGAATATAACAGATAAATGTAGAAAAAAATAATAAAAATGACCAATTAACTATATTAACAAAAAATAGATGATTCAGAACGGTTTGGTCATTGTCAATGATTAATCAGCCAATTAGTCAAGTTAAACAACCGTTGTTTACGACACTGGTAAATCTATCCATATATGCACGTAATAACTATATAAAAATATAAATTAAAACAAGAATAAATTTACATGCCATCTAAAGTAATTCTATCAATATATGCACAGAATAATTATATGAAACAAGAATATATCTACATAATTATATGTATATAATATGTCCCCATTAAGGGATAATAAATCAAGCAACACCCGAAAAAAAAAAAAATTAGATAGAGGACGGTTCAAATGGTTATGTTTTTATTATGTCTTCATGTTCAAGCAATAATAATTTAAAACTCAAATGTCTAAATAAAATGGTTATTTTTTTCTCAAAAAAAAGATCTATTAGATTTGATCTATATCTATTTTATGTACATATAAAAGATCAATATTTCAATTTTGTTTTGATCAGTGTCGAAAGTTTATAAATACATATTGACATATGAATAAATTTTGAACTTTGTCTTTTTAATTTATTGATTTATTGATTCATATTAAAAATAAAATAAAATAAATACTTTTTTACAAAAATATAGAAAAAATAATATATATCATAGCTATCCATTTTATTTTGAGATATAAATTATTTTTTTATTATTAAAAAAAAAGGTTGAGGCATTATGTTTGGACGAAACAAAGAATAGAGTTCTCAAGTTTAAAAATAGTAGCTAATTTAAATTTTAATTAAGTTAGTAAAACAGTAAACTAATTTAATTTATATAAGACAAATAAAAACTAATAAATTAGTGTTATTTTTGTTTCATCTAAATATCTAATAGTTAAGAAAAAATAGTATTATTATTGAATTAGTACTTGCTCCATATCAAAAGTCCAAACGCACCCCAATAATTGTTCGTTCTCAGTCCTCAATTATCCTCTTCCTTTCTCAATTCCCAGTGCTTGCTCGTGGTGAAAAAAAAACAAATAAACAAACCACTCCGAGCATTCCCCCTCTTCTCTAAATTCTAATCAATCAATCAACCGATGCCGGTGTTCAAGACGCCGTTCCCCGGCTACTCGCTGCGGTTCAGCCCGTTCTTCGAGGGGCGGATACTGGCGGCGACGGCGCAGAATTTCGGCATCCTCGGCAACGGCCGTCTGCACGTGCTCGAGCTGCTCCCCTCCTCCCCCGTCATCACCGAGCTCGCATCCTTCGAAACCGCCGACGCCATTTACGATTGCTGCTGGTCCGAGTCCCACGATTCCCTCGCCGTCGCCGCTGTCGCCGATGGATCCATCAAGCTCTTCGACTATTCCCTCGCCGCCACCTCCAATCCCGTCCGTTCATTCAACGAGCACTCCCGCGAGGTACGCGTGCTTAATTCCTCCTGGTCTTATTAATTGCGTACTACTGAGCTGTGAGATAGGCATGGTGCCTGCCTAATTTGATCGACTTCGTTGGAGATATTATAAATGCTAATTCATGGAAAGTAAAAAGTGTAGCCATGGAATTCTCTAATTAGCAGTGAATTCGTATGTGAAGAATATAAATGTTAGTGTTACCCTTGATTTTGCAAATCAGCTGGTACCTGGTAGGAATTAAGCCTTGATGATTAGCTCCATTAAATTGTTCTGGTACAGTTCAGATTATGTTTAAATTACTTCTCAAACTAACAATATTTCACTAACCTGAAATATGATTATCTTATTATTATTGTTGTTAATTTTCCTATTTACATTGATATATTCTGTTTTCCCAACAATGGCTGATCATTTTTTTTATCTTTTACAAAGGCTCACTCAGTGGACTGGAACCCTGTGAGACGTGACTCCTTCCTCTCTGCCTCATGGGATGACACAGTCAAACTATGGACCTTAGATCGGCCCACCTCTGTACGCACTTTTGTAGAACACTCATACTGTGTATATGCTGCAATTTGGTGTCCCAGACATGCTGATGTATTTGCCTCGAGCTCGGGCGACCGCACAGTCAAAGTGTGGGATGTGCGAGACCCAGGGTCCAGCCTGACGTTACCTGCTCATGATCATGAGATACTGTCATGTGATTGGAATAAGTATGATGCTTCTATTCTTGCCACTGGTTCAGTGGATAAGACAGTGAGGGTTTGGGATGTGCGTGCACCCCGAGCTCCTATGGCTGAGCTAGCAGGGCACGGGTATGATAACTTTAATTAACTATTATTTGTTGATGCTTGAATATCAGTAGGGTGATCTTTTAATTATGTTGTGATTTAGCTGTTGTTAGCAATTTTCTTTAATGGAATAATCATTGTTGTTTAAGGATCTCTATGAATAGAGCTAAATTGCTGGTTAATGCTGGACCATAGTTGGGAGTACAGTATTAGAGTTTTTTCTTTTAAAATTGGCTAATAAGAGCAGTTCCTGATCAATTGATTATGCAGATTAAAGAACTAATGACAATTTGAAATGAAACTGGCAATTTTTTAGCAGATTTTACTGGTGGTTAAAAGCAGGCCCTTTTTATATGATAACAAAACAAAATTATATATGTGGTTCAGATAGATTTTAAATACCATATCTCTTTCTTCTTTTGACGTACATACATTTATATAACATGCAAATGCGGAGTCCCACCATACTAAATTCTTTTAGTAATGTGACAAATATGGTTCCAAATTTGATATATAACATTAATCATTTGTTGTTTTTTAACAACAGGTATGCAGTTAGGAGGGTTCGTTTCTCACCACACAAGGAAAGTGTCCTTTTGACATGCTCATATGACATGACAGTGCGGCTGTGGGACTTCAGGAAGGAGGATGCAGAACTTGGACGGTACCCGCACCACACTGAGTTCGCTGTCGGTGTTGATGAGAGCGTTTTGGTCGAGGGCCTCTTTGCCAGCACTGGCTGGGATGCACTTGTATATGTATGGCAGCATGGCTCTGACCCCCGTGCTGGCCTCTCCTGATACCAAAATCAGATCTTCTCTTGTAATTCTGTATTTTTTTTTCTATTGTGCAATTAATAAATTAATAGATATAATAAATTGATGTAAGGATCATGCAATTTCAATTGATTGTGAGGTTGTGTTTCTGTTAAGCAAACTTGGAAAGTGTCTATGGAGCCTCCTCAGGGAAAGAATTAGGTGTCCTGGTATATTTTTGCTGCTGCTGCTACCATTGGGCACTTGAGCCACTTCCTAGAAAACGTGGAAGGGGTATTTTTGTTCTTCCATAACTTGATCTTTTTATTCCAAAATGGGTCTCATTATATTCGAACTGGTAGCAAGTATGTAATGATAATTGACTTGAATCAAATACTCATCAATGTAGAAAATTTTAGCCGAGCAAAGTCGAGTTCTGGGGAATGAATTGCAGTTCTGTTGTGTTGCCAGTTTGGATATCTTTTCCAAACTACCCTTGGACTGCTATTTGTATAATCTGCCCTTTCAGAATGTTTTTTCTTGCTTTGTTTTCCATTGGACTATTATCTTCTTCTTTTTTATTTATGAAAATGGGATTAAACCCACCGATTTCCATTAAGAACCATAAGGAAAGTTTATTTGAGTTGACTCCAAACAACTGGAGAAAACTTGGAATATACAGCAGTACTAATCTGCTCTTTCATAAAATGGTTTTCTGTTTCATTCAACCTCTGCTGTTCCGTTTTGTGTTATATTCATAACTTTTAGATGGTTTTAGCTAGGGGTGTCAATGATACTCTTTTAAGGTGGATACGGCTAAGGTCTTTTTCGTTAATTTATCGGATATGGATAAGAAACTATTTGTTAGCTTATTAAGAACAAGGACAAATGTAATAAATATTTCCTACCCGTTATTTTATAGAATAATTAATAACTATAAATTATATATACTAATTATTTTCTATTTTGAATATAACTATATAATTTTATTATTATTATTAGATTGATTTATATTATATATCATATATTTTTTAATTAGTAATTTATGACAAATTTTATTTTGATACTATTTATCATTTTATTTAATTAATAATTCATGACAAAAAAATTAATTATTTTTAAAAAAATAGAATGAAAAATTATATTTTTTATATTTTGTGATATTAAATACATTATATATTTAATATATATAGTGGATAAAGTTAGAATATAGATAAAATTATTTTAAAATGGTATGACATAAAAATATCTCCACCTACCTGGCTACCTGTACCGTATGACCCCCTAATTTTGCCTCTTGATTTAAAATTGGTAGCCGGTGAAATTACACAGTCAAATTGGTAGTCGGTGAATCAGTGACCCGGTACTGCGCTTTGGCCTTCGGATTATTTATTGTTGGGAATTTCAAAAAGGCCTCCACAAATCTGCTGCGACTCCTACAAGCAGTGACAAAGCTGCATGGACTCTGGGGTCAAATGACACGATTTAAAAAGGGACATTATTATAAGATGGGGTAAGGCTAATGTCCTATGGATTGCATACAGACTTACAGTACAGTATTATGGTTTAATGTTTAAGTTTTCAAAATTTAAATAGTTAATTCAAACGTCTATTTTGTTCTCCATATTAATATGTATTTGGAGACCAAATTTGATATTTTTTGAAAATTACTTACTATTTTTTTAGATAAATAGAAAATTAAATTTCTGAATGGTACAAAATTTTTTAAATCAACTGATTTTCTATCTATCTAAAAAAATAATAAACAAAATTTAAAAATTATAAAATTTGATTTTCAAATACCATATTAATACGGAGAACATATGTATGTCTTCGTTTGCCGCTGCTTGTTGCAGGAAGGCAGAGGGCCAGAGGCACAATCAAATGTTGCGATGCCACCTTGCGTAGAAAACAAATCACGCATTTGGACTGCTACCAGCTGTCATTTAGACGGCCACGCATTCCTCGATTGTAGGACTGATAATAAAAGACAAAATTAATTATATGCCCGTATAATTTTTTTACCATTAGACATTTGTCGTACGGATTAAAAAAATTGTGCTATCTTCAAATAGCGATGTTATTTGGGCATAACGCCATAGCTTTTTTGGTCAGAAAACGCTATAGTACGCTATTTAAAACACTGATAAAAATTGTGTCGAGTCAGGAAATACAATAATTGGTTACACAAAAATTTAGGATAGGACATTACTGACAAATATTTTGAACTGTAAACATATTTTTAAAATTTGCTTAAAAAATATAATTCGGGCGAAAGGTAAGGGAGATTCATTCGGATTTACATGGTTATAATGAGGTTAATTGACGTCATATATATATTTTTTATTTTGGTGATTTGCACTTTGTTTTCTACTTTAATTTGAATTTTTTTTACTATTATATTAATTTTTTATAGAAATCAGAGATGGGTCATACAACTATTTAATATTTATGAAAAAAATTATTATGATTTCGAACCTTTCACTACATAAAGGGTATATTTGAATGTATTGAGAATAGCGAGAATAACTAGCTATTCTGAATAGCATTGTTCTGATTCATCCAAACGTACTCAATTGCTATTCGAAACAGCAAGAATAGTGTTGTTCTTGTTATTCTCGCTGTTCCAACAAAAAGTAGAAATAGCATTTGTTGCAAAGAATGCATCCAAAGAATAGCGGCTCTATTCCAAAGAGTGCATCCAAACAACGTTTTAGCTATGCCGAATAGCTTGAGTTAGCACTATTCTCTTTACCATACTATTCTTATTTGCTATTCTTAACAGTAGCTATTCTCGCTATTCTATAGTGCATCCAAACGCACCCAAAATATTGATTCTCACTATTATATCTTATTTAAACTTCTAATTGTACTAAAATTTTCTATTTTAGTCCCCATAGCTTATAAAATGATAAGTAAAATTAACGATTACCATACAATTATCAAGTGTTGTAAAAAACATCCGTCTAATCGGCCGATTAGTCGTTGGCGGTAATCAAACCCTCATGGATTTTTCCGACTAATCGATTGATTATTTCTTATTATAACTGATTATTTCTATTAATTGTTTGGCGATACCATATCCGTCTGACGACCACATATCGTTATTTACATCAATGCAATTATCAATTAGTAAATGATGATTGATGAAGCCCAATTCAAGAACTTCAAACATCCGCCTCATACAAATAATCTGGAGCAGATATTGTTAAAATAATTCCCTCACATACTCCATTCCATTGCTAAAAGGTAAAATGCTGCAGTAGAATTCGTATCGTCTGCAGTTTGGTTTTGTCATGGTAAATAAGAGCTTTTAAGATTTTTTAATAAGAAATCTCTATTCTGGAATTTTCCAAAAAAAATTGAAACTTGTTTGGAGTCTCCAGCAATCCGGTTTGTCCACGGTAGCTTTCTGGTAAATAAGAGCTTTTGATTTGAAGCATGCTTATCGAATATATCAAGATATATATGTGTTACGGTCGAACTGATAAATTATCAGTTTCTGAACAGACTGACATAATAAAGTTTTGTTTAGACAGATGAACCAAATAAATTTTGAAGTTTAGTACGCGTGGAATAGATTGGTAGAACTTTCTCAGCGATCGAAGCTAATTTGGGGGGACGATATTAGATTAAATGCTTTTAAAATGATATCACGTGACCTAGGACGTTTGAATTGAATCCAAAAATGGTGATTTTACCACTGCGTACGTGTCGTACGTGTCGTAGTTAGAGCATCTACATCTCTAAAATTTAAAGAAAAATTTAAATAACTATTAATTATTTTTTAAAAATTATAATTTTTAAAGTTTTTAACTCTTACGTCCTTAAAACTAATTTTAAAGTTTCTATTAAGCCACGTCAGTAATAAATTAAAAAGAATAAACAATTTGAGCCAATTATTTAGCCAAAATAGAGTTTATAAATAGTTTCTTAATAAGAAACTATTCCACATTTCTGAAACTGAATTAGAAACTGTCACGTCAGATTAAAAACTATAATAATTTCAGAGATGTAGATGCTCTTATGCTACTACAGTAATTATCACAACAGAATTTGGATCGTTCAAAATGTATATTTTTTCCTGTTCGCTCTCCCACCTGTTATTTAAAAACTACAATGTGTGTGTGTGTTTTATTTGAGTAGAATGTGGTTTTTGTGCTTGATTACTTGTAAGTTGTAACATTATTTAAGGCAATTACTGTTTCATAAATATAATTCTCGTATGTATGTTGAATTTGAAGAAAGTACTGTTTATTTCGGAGAATATATTTAAAGTGCTCTATGTTAACTTTGATAAAAATATAATTTCTTTTTTTATTTCTTTTTAAGAAAATTGGCCCTTTCATAATGCATAAGAGTATGTGAAAAAGGTACTTATATACAATATTTTTAAATGTAGTTTCATTTGGTATGCAGAAAGTCACTGTATACTGTATATGTGGATTTTATTACAAATTTATATATGTGGATTTTCTAAGAATATATATATATATATATAAACAAAAATGCAATAATATGCGGTAATATGTGATGTGTGGTACTATGTGGTACTATGCGGTATCATACAAACAAGTATGTGGTGATATGTGGCCAAATATGCAGTAATAATATGTAGCTAAATATACAATAGTAATATGCGGTAATAATATGCGGCAGAATATGAGAAACCACATATATTAGCCACATACGGATTACAACCAAATATACATATGCGACCGCATAGACACTTTAACCTATATGCAATACCAGTATCCATGTAATAACAGCTAAGAACATATTACAACCAGCAAGCAAATTATCTAAAGTGCTAAGCAGCACATAACTACTCAGTACCACACATGCAAACTAACAACAAACATAGCTATAAAAGGTTACTAATATCCAAGCTAAAAAATTGAATAGTAAATGAGATAAGTCATAATAGCACCAGCACATGTACTTAGTGGATTAACAATACCCGGGTCGGGTATACCCACCATACTCATCCGTGTCCGAGCCCGGGTATGGGTCGGGTTCTCGAGTACGCGGATATGAGCAAAAACCGGACCGGATCTCTTTTTTTGGATCAATACCCGACCATACTCTATCCGAGTTTATTCGTACCTGACTATATCAGTACCCTAGTACCCGAGTACCCGTACCCGATACCCGACTACTGTTCATCTGAATTCAAAATTCAAAAATTTTGTTTTTTCCTCCCACCCGTTTTTAATTTCTGTTTTTTGTTTCTGTTTTTTAATTTCTGTTTTTTAATTTCTGTTTTTTTTATTTCTGTTTTTTAATTTCTGTTTTTTTGTTTCTGTTTTTTTATTTCTGTTTTTTTATTTCTGTTTTTTAATTTCTGTTTTTTTATTTCTGTTTTATAATTTCTGTTTTTTTGTTTTTGTTTTTTTTATTTCTGTTTTTTTGTTTCTGTTTTTTTAGATTTATTTTTGTAAATGTTAGATTTATTTTGAATAGGTTAGATTTATTTTTGAAAATGTTAGATTTATTTTGAATATCTTAGATTTAATTTCTGTTTTTTAACCAACAAAAAAATCAGAAAAAAAACCAACAAAAAAATCAAAAAAAGAAACAGCAAAAAAAAAAAAAAAACCCGTACCCGCCTTACCCGTCAAGAGTACACGGGTACAGGTATAGGACGGGTAGGATATGATTTTTGAAAAATATACCCGCCATACCCGTACCTGTATACCCTTGTACCCGTTCTACCCGTACCCGAGACGTACCAGTATCTGTCCCGGGTATACCCGAGGTACCCGTACCCGCCCGACTATTAATATCCTACATGTACTATGAGAAACATCAAAAAAATAATCAAGTCAGTTCTTAACTTAATATCAAGAGTCAATCAGATTCAGACTCTTCCCTTCTAAGCGGGTCATCTTCTCTATATATTAAGGGCATGTTCAGCGTGATACTATTTACGTGAAAAAAAAATTCACTCAGATTGAATTTTTTTTTCTCATATAAATATTTTTTTTTTCAGTTCCTATTCCCACTGAGAACACCGAACACGCCCTAAACGATGGATATTGCCCCGATCCACAATACCCAATGGATTCTCAATGAAATCCTCTGAGCTTGCCATGGCCAATAGGAGGCCCAATTTCAAGGGAAGAGTCTCGATTGCTTGTGGTAGGTCTACCGTCTACCAATGTGTTAAGTCCTTAACCTCAAAAGGCAAGATACATATTAAATTTAAGTAAGATTCATGAGACCTAGATTTACATCAAAAAGTAACTAATTCAACTAAATAACTTTATTTCTTTACCGGCTTTCTTAAAGATAATCTTTTTTTTTTTTGTTCTATCCAAATAGTTAAAATGACAGAACCTCGAACCAATTCAACTAATAAACAATCTTTAAATGGTATGAATGCATCAATGAATCATACATCATCAAAAGAAATACAATCATAGCTAAAATTATTATAATTGGCAATTCAAAACCAAATTTGTGTAACATAAGTGCACTGCAATCGTAATATGTCTCTAAATTGAAGCTATTTCTAAAAAAATAATTGTATGTAAACATCTCACTAAAAGACCATATTCATAAGATTTTATCTTCTACAGATGGATTTAAATTAAAATATCGAGTGCTCATTCTTCATTATCAAATAAATGTTGCTCGAGAAAGGAGAGGTAGCGTAATTGGCTAGAAAAAAATCATAGAATTGTTGTATCCAAAGGTTGAGAGTTCGATTTCCCTTCACAACTTGCAGCTTTTGCAAAAATTTTCAAAAAAAAAAATTGTTGCTCTAAGCTAGGTCTTTCTCCGGCCAACTTAACACTAATTGTTGTCATTCAACTAAACAAATTTTATTAAGTTGTCTTGTAAAAAACAAGTGTAAAGATTGAGCACTAAAAACAGTAGCTACAGAAATAAAATGATCAAGACATGTAGCAAACAAATTAGGGAAGCTAGATTATATTTCATAGAGTATATATTTAAACTCTAAATTTGAATGTGAAGCGTGACTATATATTTCCATTTTTTGTTTCTTGAATATTTTTCTTTATAATAGCATCAATCCCCAAGTGTAAAACTGTAAATAGCTAAATGCTGCGTTGAGTTTTTAAATCTTATTTAATCCTTTGCTATTATTGCACATTATTCAATCGAGTTCTTAAATTATTTTTCTTGATTTAATTCGGTAATTTAATAAAAAAAATAGTTAAATTGATATTACAATTGACGATTTTTGCAAGTATTGCAAAGATTAGTGAGTTACTACGCTGAAATTTTACCTTTGAATTCCGTCTCAAACTCAATTCAAGTCATACACTCATTTTTGCAAAAATTCTAAATATATCTGGTCCGGTAAATAATCTAGCTCATACCCGTTAGATGATTTGACAGACCACTTTGCATGTTATTTTGTGGGAGAATTATATAAATAGTCTGCTAGATAATTCAACAAGTTTGAGCTTGTTGAATTATGTAGCAAACTGAGTATATTTATAATTCTTGTAAAAACAAGTGTACAATTTGAATTGAGTTTGAACCTAGTGTTATAGATAAAAGTTCCGGTTTACTAAGTCTAAATAAATAATTTTGTGACTATAATTTAACACAAATTAACTAATATAAAAGTCTAATTGACAAATACGGTTTTTTCTTAGGATTTGCCTGAAAGAGAGGGAGAATTTTTTCATTAAAGAGAAGAAAGGAGAAATCCGTCCATTGTCTGGTGCCCACATTGTTCGCGTGCTAAAAAAGAGAAGAAATTGAGAGAGAGAAGACAAGAGCTTAATGTTGATTTTTGATAATATCTATCACCTCCAATTCAAAATGTAGAAATTCCTATTTGAAAAAGAACTCTTATTGTTCTTCCTCCCGTCTCTGCCCCTTCCTCTCTGAGCGCAGGTTCTAGAGCACAGCATATTAAACGAAATAAAATATTCAGAAACTTGATTGAATCAAATACACACTTGTTGAAATTCAGTCTTAGACAGATATGAATCTTTCCTTGAAGATGGATGGTAGATATTTTTCTAATACCAAGGTAGCATTTTCTTTCCAAAAGACCAAGGGTAGCATGGCCGCATGGGAAGGTACTAATACGAGCTGTCTGATCAAAAGTAGACGGTTCAAATTGTACATAAGACTCATAGAGCCTCTAGTGATACCATTTGGGAAATAAATCTGCTGCGATCTGAATTTCAGAAACAGTAATGCATTCGTTCACTTTTTTCTGTGCACGAATATCTAAACAATTAATTTTTCTGTGCACGCATTTCAAAACAAATTACCCGTTAGATTTGAAATAAATCTGCTACTTTTCGATGACAGCATCTTCGGATCCTCTGATTTGAGAGAGCCGAACCCTATTTTTACCCGCGCTTTATTTAGGAGGGCAATTTCGTAAGATCTCTGCTAAGAGAAACGGGAAACGCTTGCCATCTCCCGTTCTCTTTGCCATAAAACGACAGAACGACCTTCTCTCTCTCTCGCGCTTTCGAAACCAGAGGACATTTGATACCACCCCTTTCATCCCCTGTTCTTCTCCTTTTCTCAGAAGCAAACAAATACCCAAAGGGTTTTCGTCTCTCTCTCTCTCTCTCATTCTTTCTACCGTTTCTCTTTCTGCTCTGAATCGCACCCCGATTCCAACTCACTTTCCTCGAGCATTCCGTTCACCAAGCGCCGTGCATCCCGTGCTTGGCTCCTTTAAATACAACCTCTTCTCCCAACCCAAAGCATTGTTTATTGATTTCTTATAGAGGAAGAAATGTCTAGAGCTGTTCATGCGAGTAAAAGTGTTGGCGGAGGCATACCAAACATTCCTCCGCTGGAGAGGCACCAGTCGATCGATGCGCAGTTGAGGCTCCTTGTGCCAGGGAAGGTTTCAGACGATGACAAGCTCGTGGAGTACGATGCACTGCTTGTAGATCGATTCTTGGATATTTTGCAAGATTCGCATGGTCACAAGCTTCGTGAACTGGTATTGTTTATCGTTCTCTGATTGATCAAGCAAAGGCGAGAGCTTTTGCTGAATTTTATTGTTTTATGGTGTTTTGTTTATGTTAGTTCAAAAGCATTTCAGGTTTATGTATATTTTAGTGATGAAATTCGTAGAACCTCCATCTTGTTTGTCAAGAGAAAGGGGACGGTTTACAATTTTATAAAACCAGCTCTATAAAAAGAGAATTTAGCTCTATGATAAATTTCATAAGTCAATTTATAATTCAACTATTTATTATTAAACCAGATAAACCATATCAGAGGCGAATCTACCTTGATTGAATAGGGGTCAATTGACCCCCATTCAATTTCATTTTTTTTACATATATACCTCATTTTTTATATAATTTAAAGGTTAATATTGTAGATAGTGTGAAATTGACTCCCATTTATACTAGAAAAATTTTATATGCTTGACCTCCATTCACGTTTGACCCCCATAGTTTGAAAGTCTGGCTCTACCCCTGAACCCTATGCATTTTACAAATAGTTTTTGTTTAAAGAAGCACAATATAACAAACAAACAATATAAAATTAAATCAAATTAGAAGAGGTGGAAATAGTAACCCCGTGTTTAAATCAATAGATGTTAAAAAAAGAAAAGGGAAGTAATAGTGGAGAATTAAAATTTTCAGATCCATTGAGATACATTTTTTTTTAAATTGTAGAATAAAAATTGCTTAAAATTTTAATATTATCAGGTACAAGAAAGCTACGAGCTTTCAGCTGAGTATGAGAAGGAGCATAACACAGAAAAGCTCAATGAGCTAGGGAAACTCCTGACGAGCCTCTCCCCCGGTGATGCAATCGTGGTTGCAAGCTCCTTTTCTCACATGCTCAACCTTGCCAACCTGGCCGAGGAGGTTCAGATTGCATACCGCAGGTACCGAGAGTTTTAATTCAAGTTTATGTCCTTCTCAAACATTATGTATCACAGTGCAACCTCATGTTTGCATGCATGCGCAATGAAATTATGCGATAGTGTGCATGAATGTTTGATTCTCCAATTTAACCACAATGTAATTTAACGTTGCATGTGTTGATAATCAGATTTCAATATGCCTTATGCATTATAAATTTGCATGTGTTATAAAATATTTAGCATTCCTTTTGTCTTGCAGAAAATATTTACATGCATGCGACAAAAAAATGTACCTCTACATGATGGTTATATTCCAAATTTGACAATATTTGAGATAACCTAAGATGTCCCTTTTCGGCTTGCAGCATAACTATTGATATGTTTTACTATTTAATGTAATGTAAATATGGGCATTTACTATTTACTGGTTTGTCTATCAGTACTTAAACGGTAGGAATTACACTAATGTATAGGGACTAGATTGTAAAACCTTTTTATATCTAATACAATGTCAGAAGGCAACTTGCCATCTGACCTTCAAGAAAACTATTGATATGTTTTAGCTAAGGTAAACGAATTGATTGCTGCAGTATATAAAAGTTCAGAATGTCCTTTATTCTAGAAATTGTGGGAGGACTACATGCAAAATGCATACAGGCCTAAGACATTTCTATTCTACATGTTTTTTAGGATATAAATATGGGAATGCCTTTTAGACTGTAAATTGTGGGAGGACTACATGCAAAATGCATACAAGCCTATAAAAATTGTATTCTACGTGATGTTATGCTCCAAGTTCTCCTAAAAAACCATTTCAAGCAGTAATTGCTCTTGTCTAGCTCTGTTGCATTAAATTACTTCCTCCCGTGAAAAAACGGCCATTTCTAAATATGTTTGGTCATAAATTT
The DNA here is from genome assembly GCA_033356055.1 of Carex pumila. Lineage (NCBI taxonomy): Eukaryota > Viridiplantae > Streptophyta > Magnoliopsida > Poales > Cyperaceae > Carex > Carex pumila. The sequence continues at coordinate 252,081 of JARJHM010000341.1, read as the reverse complement.
ATTAGCATTTTCTCAAAAAGAGGAAGTTTAACCGTATATGTAAATATAAAACAAGCTACAATTTTTATACTCCAGGAGAAACAAGCTGATAAAGAGGGGTGACTTTTGTGATGAGGCATCAGCAACAACCGAGTCTGACATAGAAGAAACCCTGAAAAGGCTTGTGTTCGAGGTAGGCAAGTCGAAGGAGGAGGTCTTTGAAGCATTGAAGAACCAGACTGTTGATCTTGTTTTCACAGCTCACCCCACTCAGTCTATTCGCCGATCTGTTCTACAGAAGCATGGCAGGTAAACCAGAAGCATAAATTCGTTTTGTTTGTTTGCACTTGTATTTTGTTACTGTAAACCATGAGGAGTGTTGGGTGATGCTTAACAGTCCCAGAAAGTTTGATGTCCTTTCTTCTAAAACTAAATGCTCAGCTGGAAACCAACTGTTGTACTGCTTTACAGTGTTAATTTCTGCCACTTGGTGGTAATTGTCTGAGAAAAGATGTTCATTGATAAGTTTACTAGTTATTGTACTGTTTGGCATGTATTTATAGGGCCCAGTGTCCCTTAACTTTTCATTTCATGAAACTTTTGTTCTGCATTGGTTGTAATATAACAAATTTCAAATATTTTCTGCAATCAATCCTCAGGATAAGGAATTGCTTGAGGCAATTTTGTGCAAAAGACATTACTGATGATGATAAGCAGGAGCTTGATGAATGTCTTCAAAGAGAGGCAAGTTGAGTTATTTTTTCTGTTTATGTACCTTGAATGTTGAATCTTTCATTTTTGCCTAACTCATTGGAGTCCTAGTCAACAAATTACGATTATCATTATGTATCATTGAAATAGCACAAAGTTGATCTTAATGTTCTTGACTATTAAATTAAGGTTTTTTAAAGGTCATTGGTAAACAATATAACCACTAACACTAAGGCTATTGGTAAAAAAGATAAGACCACTAAGGTTCTCCAAATGTTTATATTGTTACTGGAGCTTAAACTTGTGGTATAGTCTCATACACCAGATCCAATGAATCTTCCCATAAACAAATAGTAAGTCAATGCCTTCCTAGAAAAGAAAAGGAAAGTTAATGCCTGATGTTTGCATGAACCTTTTCAGCCAAAAGAGTCTTGCTTCCACAGCAAGATATCAAATGATAATCTTGTTTGGCACCGTCCAAATGGCTCGCGTAAATTTTGTAGAGAAACAGAACCTCTTTGTGCGATTGATCTGTATACATAAAATCACAGACTTAATTAGTTGAGCACCAGTATAACAACTAAACAATTCCTTGATAGCTATCTAGCCTAATTAATGAGCATAACCAAACAATATAGCAGCTCAAACTAAATTTACATAATATTCTCATTTTCTCCATTTTCCCGTGCATTTTTGTACAGATTCTAGCAGCATTTAGGACTGATGAAATCCGTAGAACGCAGCCGACACCTCAAGATGAGATGCGTGGGGGGATGAGCTACTTTTATGAAACTCTATGGAAGGGTGTGCCTAAGTTTTTGCGTCGTGTTGACACTGCCTTGAAGAGCATCGGGATCAACGAACGACTACCTCACAATGCACCTCTCATTCAATTCTCTTCTTGGATGGGCGGGGATCGTGATGGTACATTGTTTTTCTTAAAGATGCACTCATTTTCTAGTTTCTTTTTTTGCCTTTTGTTTGAACTTGGTTGAATTTCCATCATTAATTTTAGTGTGGTAAAAAGGCAATTTGGTCATTTAGTGTGGGTTTTGGGTGGTCTTCATTACTTTGAATTTAAGAGCTTTTATTTTATCTGGTCATGGCTTTGCCTGATTTGACTTGGCATTTTAAAGATGGAAAAGTAGGAACGATGACGAATGACTCTCTTATTTTCCTTTAAAAGAATCAGTTTACTGTTCCCACTAAGGTCAGGACAAATGCTGGTTGTGATTTTTTCCAATTTCAGCCTTTCTCTTTTTGGAAAAAGAAAGACATCTTTGGGGTGATGGGTTGTAAAAAGTCTCTAATGAGCTAGTTCATATCGGTACGATGGTACATCACTTACTAGCATGCACTTCTACCCCCTACAATAACTCAAAGCTCCTTTCCTTGCTTTTTAACATGGCATTTGCATTATGATTCTAGAAATGATTAGTTGTAATTTCTCAAAGTATTTAATCAATATACCCGTTAGCGGCAATTGCCACCAACCATAAAAATAAAAGTTAAGTTTCTTCCCAAATATGCAGTACAGATATGTAATTATGTACTACAAGCATTTTCTACATAATGAAATGTATTTTCTCCAATCATCTATACGTAATTGTATTTCTTTAGTCATCGAAACGTTAATTTCAGTACTTCGCTTTTTTGTAATCAGGTAACCCAAGAGTTACACCAGAAGTTACAAGGGATGTGTGCTTGTTGGCTCGCCTGATGGCTGCAAATTTGTACTTCGCTCAGATTGAAGATCTTATGTTTGAGGTTGGTTTTGTGTTCCCCACCTGGCTGTATTTTATGACCATGGTGTTATTGCTTTAACTATACATCTGCTCTGTTCTATAGCTTTCGATGTGGCGCTGCAGTAGTGAACTCAAAACTGAGGCAGAAAAAATACATGAATCTGGGAAGGAAATGGCAAGGCACTACATTGGTATGTATATAGCTACATCAAGTTCCTTGTGGAACCTTAATGCAGTTTTCCATCTATATAAAGTTTTGAAGTGGTGCTTGTATTGCAGAATTTTGGAAAAAGATTCCTAAAAATGAACCATACCGAGTGGTGCTTGGTGAGGTGAGGGATAAATTGTACTACACTGGTGAGCATGCGCGCCTTCTTTTGTATGGTGCATCCAGCTCTGACCTAGACAATTCCAAGATCTTTACTAGTGTTGAAGAGGTTGATTTTCTCTTTTAAACTCCTTAATAGTTAGCATTCATCATTTTTTTAATATTTAGTGTTTTTGTAATATGGTTTATACTTCTGGGTCTTCTTTAGTACTCGCATGTTACTTGAAGAAACAGATTTAGCTAAAATTCTTCCACAATTACAAGAATTAGACCAGTGCTACTATCATTAAAATATACACTTAAAAAAATAAATCCTTTTAATATGCAATTGAGATGTAATTGGACCTGCAAACACTTTCTTTTAATGATCACGAATATACTACTTTGCATGGATGTACTCAAATACATTTGTATGAAGACCATTCAAAGAGATTTCTATATGCTTCGGAACTTTTCATCTGCAATTTGCAAACATAGTCAAAATAAGCTTTATATCATTATCATATTTCTCATAACACCCATACATTTGATAAACACAATAACAGTACTTTTTGTCCTTTGAATGGTAGTTCCTTGCACCTCTAGAGCTGTGCTACCGCTCGCTCTGCGAGTGCGGCGACAAACAAATTGCTGATGGGAGCCTCCTTGACTTCATCCGCCAGGTTTCAACCTTTGGTCTCTCCCTTGTAAAACTCGACATACGCCAAGAATCTGACCGCCACACTGATGTGCTTGACGCCATCACACAGCACATTGGCCTTGGTTCCTACCGTGAGTGGCCTGAGGAGAAGCGCCAGGAGTGGCTTGTCTCTGAGATGCACAGCCGCCGCCCCCTCTTCGGCTGTGACTTGCCTAAAACTGATGAGATAATCGATGTGTTGGAAACTTTAAATGTAATTGCAGAGTTGCCACATGATTCCTTTGGGGCGTATGTTATTTCCATGGCAACAGCACCATCAGATGTTCTAGCAGTAGAGCTGTTGCAGAAAGAGTGCCACATAGAGAAGCCGCTCAGAGTTGTGCCACTATTCGAGAAGCTTGCAGATCTTCAGGGGGCTCCTGCAGCTATGGAAAGGCTTTTCTCAATAGAGTCGTATATGAGACGAATCAATGGAAAGCAGGAGGTCATGATTGGGTAATATTACATTATCCATATTCAATGTTACAGAAAAATATCAGAAAGCAATGAATTAATTTTGAAATTTAATTGATCAATGCAAATTGCATATCCTTACCACATTTATGACTGGACCAACAGAAGATTTCTGGACTTCGTTTAGTTGGCAGCTACACAGCCTTATCTAAGATAAATCTAATGGAAATTTCAGGTACTCTGACTCTGGCAAGGATGCGGGCCGTCTTTCAGCTGCATGGCAAATGTACAAATCTCAGGAGGATCTTGTAAAGGTAGCTCAAAAATTTGGGGTGAAACTAACCATGTTCCATGGCCGTGGTGGTACAGTCGGCAGAGGAGGTGGGCCCACTCACTTGGCCATTCTCTCCCAACCTCCTGACACCATCCATGGTTCGCTTCGTGTCACCGTACAAGGGGAGGTAATCGAGCACTCATTTGGAGAGGAGCACCTCTGCTTTAGAACGCTGCAGCGTTTCACTGCTGCCACACTGGAGCATGGCATGCACCCACCAGTTTCACCAAAACCTAAGTGGCGTGCATTAATGGATGACATGGCGGTCGTGGCAACCAAGGAGTATAGGTCGATTGTCTTTCAGGAGCCAAGATTTGTTGAGTATTTCCGACTGGTGAGTGTTTTCTTTCTCTTCAACACAATTTGTTTATTGGGTTGGTTGGCTTGGAGTCATCTGGTATGGCTCAGGTGCCTGGAACAAGTCTCACTTGATACTAGTAATACATCCCTTGAGCAATATTTCTGTCATAAAACTGTAATAAGAAGTTAATGAGACAGACTAAGAAAAGAATTGTACAATCATGGCCAGATACAACAACATGAATACAAACAGATCAAGATGAACCCAACTGGTGCATTTGACTTTTATAATAAATTGCAATACTGGTTATTAACCATTCAACTACCAAGATCATAATGTTTCCCTGTATTAAATTTTTCTAGGCGACTCCAGAGACTGAGTACGGCAGAATGAACATTGGAAGCCGACCTTCCAAGAGAAAGCCGAGTGGTGGGATCGAGACACTCCGTGCCATCCCATGGATATTTGCATGGACCCAGACACGATTTCATCTTCCTGTATGGCTTGGCTTTGGTGGAGCGTTCAAGTATTTGCTTAACAAGGACCCTCAAAATGAGCAAATGCTCAAGGACATGTATAATGAGTGGCCATTCTTCAGAGTCACTTTGGATTTGATTGAGATGGTTTTCGCAAAAGGTGATCCTGGGATTGCGGCACTTTATGATAGGCTGCTAGTTTCTGAGGATTTGAGACCATTTGGTGAGCGTCTGAGGGCTAACTATGACGAGACCAAGAAACTTCTGCTCCAGGTGAATTGAGCTGGTTAATAAATTTCCTCTATATTTTAATCTTCCTTAAAAAGTAGGGTTTTTCTTAATCAAAACAAAGAAACAATAAATGGGACTATTATATCTTTTGAAAAAGCGCTTTGTATGGCAACATATAACACAAGGAGGAGAGGATGCACATTGCATATTCCCAAATAAAAAAAAAATATATATAATTTATAATCTGACATTTACACAGAACTTGATGCCTTAAGCAATCCAACAATCAACACATGGAAATATAAATGTAGCACCTACATGAAGTACGTCCTACTTATAGTCTAATATAAACCTCTCGTGCAAATTGAGTAGATTGCAGGACACAAGGAAATACTAGAGGGTGACCCGACCCTAAGGCAGAGGCTTAAACTGCGTGACTCCTATACAACAGCACTGAATGTTTGCCAAGCTTACACTCTGAAGAGGATCCGTGACCCGAAATTCCATAAAATGGCGACCGTGTCTGCTAGCATGAAGAAGTCTGTTTTGTCCCAGGAGTCATCTGATTCTGATCCTGCTTCGGCCAAGCCTGCTGAGCTGGTCAAACTCAACCCTACCAGTGAGTATGCCCCTGGTCTTGAGGATACCTTGATCTTGACCATGAAGGGTATTGCTGCCGGCATGCAAAACACTGGTTAGAAGTAAGATATGATTTTTGGTTGCTTAGTATTCTGTCCTGGAAATGGAAATATTTAAGCAGTCGGGTTTATGCAGAGAGAGTTATCTGTGGCCCTGTCATCTTATGTGCAGTTATTATGTGGGTTTGCTAAGTTGTCTTTTTTTGTTGGTTGGTTGTTAAACAATTCTTTTAATTAAGACATAATAGACTTGGTTGTTTGATCAAGAGCCTGGATTTTGATCGTTCTTACCAAATTGCATCATATGAATCTGTGCACAGATGCACTGATATATCTGGCTTGGATTTTAATTTAGTAGTTTTATTGCTTTATTTTCGATTTATTTGTTCATATAAACAAATACAGAAACTTCAAGTGCAGAAATTATTGTCAATGGATCAAATATATACCAATACCACCAGAATTGTATTTCAAACTAAAATTACAGACTAAAAGTCTAGCCCCTTCTGTGAGGATTTCAATCCTGTAAAAGAAATTATCTTTATTGTTTGTGTTGTACAACAATCAAACACTTACTAAAATAAATTGATAGATGATGGCTCGCTCCATCAATAAATTTCTATTTAAATCATCTTTTTCCCATTGAATTGAAATGTTCCTAGGAGAGGGCCCGCTCCATTTTCTTCTCTGGTCGAATCGGAGAAACGAGCTGGTGAAACACTAGCGCACAAGCACACCGATCCTTTCATTTCTCCGACACGCCTCGCCGCTCGCACCCCTGCCGCTCCCGCTACCTCTGAGAAACCTCTCCCGTTAACGAATTAGACCACGATGCACATCGCCGTTCCGTCTCTTAACCATTGTCTGCTCCACTGCAATTAGGGGTGAAAACGGATTGAATACGGATCGGACAGTGATAAAATCATATTCGTATCTATTTTTATTTTTTGGATACGGATACGAATCGGATATTAGTCGGATACGAATATGGATCAGATACTAGTCGGATACGAATACGGGTTGGATATTAGTCGAATACAAATATAAATACGGATATAAATTGAATTCTTGTTCGGATATTACAACAAAATTAACATATTATATAACAAATTATTTTTTCCTGTTAAAAATAGACTGAAAATTTAGCATATCAATTTACTCAGGATATCAATGAAAGATATTATCCATACTAGTAACACCTTAGCAGGTCTTGACACAAATTTATAAGAGTACAAATTTAACATATATCATGATATCAATTTACGGATGAATTCTAACTTTTTTATGTGTAATGTATAATTTAAGCAACTTTGATAAAAAAATATTTTTTTGTACTTTATTATAATTTAGAATGTACATGCAAATAGTTATCCAATTTCCATGTTTCCGAAAAAGATATTTTCCTTATAATGTTTTCTTATTAAAATATTTTCAGGGTTATACATGAAAATTGCCACAATAAACAAGATGGAGAGAAAGAGATGCATGCCATGGTCCCACTACTAGCAAGATGTATCAAGAACCAAGATATGCTCTTATTAACAGTGGGAAGAAATTGAGAGGAGCAGGAAACTAGAAATGGAGATTTGAGAAACAAAAACAATAAACAATAAAATAATAAACTCAAAAAACAGATATCCGAAATGACTAAATATCCGGATCCGGATAATTATCCGTATCTGATTCTGAAAGTGATACCAAATTCGTATTCGTATTCAAATAATAATATCCGTATTCGTATCCATATCCACAAACTATCCGAATCCGCAAAAATTCGAATACAAACGGATAATATCCGACCCGTTTTCACCCCTAACTGCAATCCTCCCTTCCCTCTTATCCACCTCCGTCTCCACCTTCCGTTAAGATGCTATCAAGACCTCCTGACCATCTCTTATATTTCATCCTTGCTTGTCAAAGCCCTTTCCCTCACCGTCCGTTTTAACCTTCATGACACACGAATCTCAATGATTCCGTGCATTTACGATTGGTCCAAAAAAAACCATCACCTTAAAACGAATTCACGTCCTCCCAGTCCCAGGTACCCGACTGAACATGAACGAAACGGACGGTCCAGATTTGCTTTCAGTTCAGATTTTTAAATTGACACGAATCTCAAATCACAAATAATACTGCTCCTATATATCATCCTGAATAATCACCGGGTGAGATAAATCTGAACCGTTCGTTTCGGTCAGATTCAGTCAGTTATACGGATCCACTTCATTGAATTGGATTTAATTGGATAGTCCTCGCTCATTTGATATTAGTTCCGAACTTCAAATTCGGTTTTAGTTCAATTGAATGGTTCCACTCATTATATAAAATTATTAAATATTGGATTACATATTAAACAAAATTGAATGGCTCTCACTGCATATTATTATTATTTTTTTTTGAAACCTTGCCAATAGCTGTCAAGTATAATTTTTATTAATTAAAACGTAAAATATATTTATTATTCTACATCCAAAATATTATTCAAACTACATCAACATCTAAAAAACATTAACATCTAACAGCACAAAAAACTAAAACAATAAAAAAAAAAAACCATATCCTTTAGTGGTAGACACCAATAGCCTTTAGTATTGGCTGGCTGGCGACCAAAGGAAAGGAGACATCTTTTTTTCTATTTGGATTGCAGGTGGAGAAGACAGGGTGCCGCGTTGGTGGGAGTGCAAAGAAAAATGAGAGCCAACGACTAGGGCTATTGCCGCCAACTATTCTCTTAGTTCTCCCAACAATAGTGAAGGAAGAGAAGGTGTCGATAGGTGCTGGGGTAAAGGGCAGGAACGAGTAGCGCTTGCTGGCGGCTAGAATTTTTTGAAGAGAAAACAGGATGGATGGGAGTGGAAGAAGGCGGAGGAGGGAATGAAGAATGCAGAGAAGAAGAGGAAGAGAAAAAGGAGAGGTTATTGGTGCGGATGCCCCACTCCCCCAAGGAGAAGCGGGAGGCGAGGACAAGGTTGAGGAGGCTTGTTGGCGGAGCTCACTGCATATTGTTTAAATTATTAAATTGAATGGTCCCCACTTCAATTGTAAACTTTTGATTCAAAAAATATATTCAATCTAACCGAAATTGAATTTGGTAATGAAACTTTTGATTAAAAAAAATTAAATGCAAACTGAAATTAAACTTCGGTGTGAGAAATTCAATTTCAGTATTGCTTCATTGGGCTTTGAAACAGGTCAAATGGTTCCATACCAAAAATGATGTTCCGTACATAGTGACAATTGAATAATTCGGGTTCGGTTTGGCAAGATAAAGAAAATTGTGATTCGGAAATAATTCGGGTATAATTTGAAAATAATTCGGAATTATCTATATTAGAGATTCCAGTCCCACAAGGAAGCAAAAATAAAAAAATAATAGTCCTAGGAAAAGTTCGGGAAAAGTTCGGGAATAATTTTATAATTCGGAAAAAGAAATCATAAAATTCGGGAAGTATTCACGAATAATTTGGTCAAAGTTTGGTCAACCAAATAATTCGGCATTCGGTTTGCCATTACAAAAAAAATGAATTATTCGTTAATCTTGTGACTATGGTTCGGTATTGATTTCCGATATTGATAATTTTTCTAAAAAAAAATTAAACAATCAAATTGGTTTTGGATACCGAATCTTGTGACTATGGACACCGAATTTGATTTTCGGTATTGATTTTTTTTTCTAAAAAAATATTAAACAATCAAATTGGGTTTGAATTTTTTTTTTATGATGGTTTTATAAAAAAAGAAAATTCTGAGCACACTTCCCTCAGCATCCAGCCCGTTGTCTTGCCGAGTTTAAAGGTCCTTTTACTCAATTCTAAACCATTTGATGATGATCTGATGGCGCTGATTAATGTTCAATAAATTAATCATTCTGCCCGTAATTATCAACGAAGAACAATATGTCTGCCTTTCTATTCAAAAAAATTATGTTACTGCCTATACGATTTCGAAAACATGACGCTCGCAATTTTTATATATTTCGTTCAGCACATCAAAACAAATGCAATGATCATTCTTTTTTTTCGAGTGTGTTATGTAAGAATAATAAAATTATTAATTAACTGCTTAAGACCGTTGTGGTAAAAGAAAATAAGTTTGTGTATGTTTTTTCTTATGCTATTTGTTACAAACATGTCGTTTTTTATTTCTCTGATGCCATACACAAAAATATATATTTTTTTTCTGCTTGCTATGTTTCTGTATTTATTTTTTCTTTTAAACAATCATAGCCCTATTAGAACAAATGGAAGCCCAAAAAGAAAGAAAAAGTTAATTAATAGTACAAAAGAACCACAAACTATTTCTCTTTATTATATATCTTGTTCTCGTTGTCTATACACTACTCTATTTTCATTCCAACAATTAAAATTGACTTGTAAATTACTGACGAAAAAAATTTAGAAATTAAACAATCATTCGCTTCTAATTCTCTACATCGGTGCAATCAATCAATCAAATTTCTTTACACATTTACCGTAGAAAGAGAGAGAGAGCACAAGATTTTAACCAATAAGAATTAAATACTTCATCAGCTCATCTTTGAAAAAGAATTTTTTATTAAACAATTATTTTCAACAATTGTTAAATAAACAATCATTGTATAACCCAGAAATTAAATTAGAAAGTACCACGCAGGATTTAGCAATAGGTAAAAGGTACCAATGCAGATGCTATGCAGTATGCACTTATTTTCTTATATACATTTTTCTAAAGTGTAAAGATAACTCAAAAATCAATCTTTGACTTTTTAGATGCTATTTTGATTCGAATATAACTTTTGTTATGGTTCGTTAAGTACCAGGTTTTTCTAGTATTCGTTTATTTCATGTTGAATATAAACTTGATTTTACTAAGAGAGTATTATCAGTGGTGTAGTCAGAATTTGAGTCAGGGGTGGACAAAATAATTCAACAATAGATACAAAATTTTCAATGCTATATTCCAACCAAGAGCCATACTAATCAGGTTTAAACTAATTTTTGTTAAATCTCCTTATTATATCCCTATATCTCTTTTGGGAAAATTATGGTTATAATTCCAATACAAATCACCCTAATTAAGAACTACCCCTAAGCAACTATCCCTAAGGATTATTTATTTATCATTATTTGGTACAATACAAATCACCCTAAGCAACTACCCCAAATGCAACAGCCTCTTTGCATGATTATAATTCCACCTAATTAAGAACTACAATCAATTCTTTTCAAAGAAAAGAAAAGAAAGAACTTAAATTTCATTCAGCTAATTGATATCTAATGAGTAATGGATTAATAGTGTAAACATACCTCTAATGCCAACTCTAAATGCTCTTTATGACTAGAAAACATATACTTCAATTAACCAATAATTGAGAAATCAAGTATAAACATACCTAATTTAATCAATCCATGACTCAATTTTACTCAATTTTATCAATTTATAAACAAAAATCAAATAAAGTTAGGGTTCAAATTGCCTAAATACCTCTTTTCACGCCTTCGTCAATCTATCTGTGCAGTCATCTCGCCTCTGCCTATGCCTAAGCAGGGTCCGCCTACGCGGCTCAGCTTGAGCCTTGAATCAGCCAAGGGTCCGCCTCCGCCTGTGCTTGTGCATTAGAGCAAGGTCTGCCTCCACCTCTTTGAAGCTTCAATTCTCCGCTTGAGCCCTTCAATTCTTTTGAATCAACGAGCAAGGTGATGTTAATTCGATCGTGGCCTGTTTGAAGCTTTAGGCTGTTTGAAGTAAGGTATTAGAGTCTTAGAGATCAAATCTTTTGAATTAAGGGATCAATCAAGGTCAGTGGCGTAACTTTCTTTCTTTTCCTAAAAATTGGGCTGATTTTAATAATAATAATTAGACTTTGGGCTGCTTTGTGGGCTGCAGAGGGAGGCAACTTAGTTTTCAGGGGTGGGCATCAATTGAAAAACATTGGCTTACATATTCAGTAAAACAAAATCAATTTCCAGGGGTAGACAACTGCCCACCCTTGAAAAACATTGGCTTCGCCTCTGACACATATCATATCTTCTACACAACTATCTTACATATCACACTACTCACAGACGCACATTCACCATGAGCCTCAATCTCCTATTTATATAATTCTAATGTCGGCTAAAGTTGGTTCTAGATAATACAAATTGTTTCTACATAATTTCCAGTGAATTCCATACCGACTTTGTTATTACTAATTTTGATGTCGGTTGGCCATCTCTTGAATATTCTAGAATAAGCTAATGGGCTTGGGCTTAATTAGTTCGGTGCTGAATTTTAACATTCTTCCTCAACACCGACTTGATATTGTCTTGATCTTCGGTACTCCGCGTTTATCTGAATCATCATGTTTCTTGTTACTTATTTTAATTTTCTGAGCTTGAAGTTGCTCAGATGTCTGAAATCGATCTTATAGAATAGTCTTCTTTAGAAGAGAAGGTTCTGGAATTTCTTCTCACGTTGCCTTGGTACAAGTCATTGTTGAGTTCTCTTCTCTCGACGATTCTCCTGACAAGCTGCATCTTCTTGCACAAACTCTCATCATGTAGTCTTCTCCGCAACAACGACACTCCTCTGTGTCATCATCACCCTCTTTGGTGATATTCCGTGCTCTCCTGTGGCTTCTCATCAACCATCGAGCACCTCACAACTCTAGTCTCCTTCTGGAGCGGTTCTTTAATTGGTTTTTCAAAGAATCATGACTCGAAGTCGATCTCCACATCCTCAGGTTCATCAGCCTCTTCGACGTCCTCTATGTCAGTCACTAACTGCATCGCAACAGTCACCACTGCGTCCCACTCTTCTTCACTTGGGACTTCCTCCGGTGCCTTCTCCTTCGTGGTCACCACAAAGCTTCCTTCATTCTTCCTGAACTAGCACTCTCTCTAAGAGCTCCCCCTGAACATGAACACCTCTTGCATTGTTCATGACAAACCTTCTCCGTCTCAGGTTGTTGTCGATACCGGACTCTGCTCGACTCTCCACGTCGACCACTATACAGAGCCTTCTCCTCTTCGTGTTTTACCGTTAAACCTGCCAGCTGCCTGACCAACAAATTCTCTAATTCCAACAAGATTTGTTGCGTCGCCCATCCTTGAATTGCCATGATGAAGGCGCTGTACTCCGGCCTCATGCCATTTAGGATTATCTGCCGCATTCTATCCTCGCCAATTTTTGCATTGGCGTCTAACTGCTTAATCTCCCTACACAAATTTTTTACTTTAAGAAAATACTCACTTACAATCTTGTCATCTTGGGAGATATTCATCAGCTCCCTCTCGAGCAGTTGCAGCCGACTTGTGTTCTTCCTTGAAAACAACACAGCGAAAACATCCCATGCCTCTTTTGGTGTCTCCACATCTTCAATGTGAGATAGTAGACTCTTATCCACCTTTGCCTTCAACACTAATAATGCTCGGCCTATCTTCACATTCCACTTCTTATAAGCTCAAATTGAATTCAATGGCAGTTTGATCTCATCACCACTGACAATCTCCCACAGATCTTGCCCCTGCAGATATGACTTAATACATGTACGCCAGTCTCTATAATGATAATTATTTAGCTTCTCAATCAAACCACTCATGCCACTCAAATCTAACATTTCGGCACCGCGATGTACTAAGGGGTTACACAAACCTTCTAATCAGCAAGACCTTCGACACAACAATAGACTCACGGGTTATCTGAACCTTCTAGCCAATAAAACCTAACTTGACTCTGATACCACTTGTTGAATATAAACTTGATTTTATTAAGAGGAGATCGAGTACTACACATATCATATCTTCTGCACAACTATCTCACATATCACACTACTCACGGACGCACATTCACCATGAGCCTCAATCTCCTATTTATATGACTCTAATGTCGGTTAAGGTTGGTTCTAGATAATACAAATTATTTCTACATAATTTTCAGTGAATTCTATATTGACTTTGCTATTACTAATTTTGATGTCGGTTGGCCCTCTCTTGAATATTCTAGAATAAGCTAATGGGCTTGGGCTTAATTAGTTCGGTGCTGAATTTTAACATTTCACGAAGAAGATTCACGGAATATTAAACAATTGTTTTATTTTGTGATGTCTCTACTTCTTTCCGGGTGAAACTGTGAATGTAACAATAATTCTAACCACTAACCTTAAAACAAAAACAATAATTCTAACCACACTTCCAATATATCTCCTTAATAATGGCCTTTATCTTGGGCAACTCAACAGGATTCATTAAGTTAACATAATCTGGTGTAATTTGTCTTCCCAATCAAGTTTGCTTGCTTGAAAGAGAGGCAATATATTATGATAGGTTAAAATTAAAATATATACCCATCAAATCAAGTGGTATTTACTATGATTTCTTTCAACCAATTACTAAATTTAGTGCATAACTAGTCCCATAGACTGGAATTTATTTCATTAAATTCCTTTTCTAATAGCGTCATCAGTTGGATGGCTTGGACAAAACCAGCAGTTATTTTTATTGAAATTTATCTTTCAATGTGAAGTGAAATTGAACCAAACTTTCAATTGGACAGTCAGTAGGACTTGTAAAAGAAAGCAAGTTTAATGAGTGAGCAAGCAGTGAGAGCTGCTGGAGGATAAACTGTTTTACTCGAGTTTTTTTTATAAACCATAATTAGAAAAAAAAAATTTATGAAACAAATATGATTATTTACCAATATGATTTTTTTTTTTTACAAAAATTATAAGAACAGAAATGACATTTCGGTTCCGTTTTTTTTAGTTCGAAATGGAATTTCGGTCTAGCTGTTTTCACAGATTTTGAGAAAAAAAAATACGTTAAAAATTTGTAAAAATACCTGGGACCAAAATAGCATTTCGATTTTAATGTTTAAAAAAAAAATTATGTTGGTTTCATAATTTTTTTTAATTATGATTTATAATAAATAAATAAAAAATCGTTTTACTCGATCAAAGATGGACCACTGGTGCTACAGTACAAAAAAAAGTATATCCGTTGTTTGACCGAAATTTTATCCATAAGCTACAAAAAAAAAAGTTTGAAAATTCAAACATAATCCCAAATTTTCAAAATCTCGGATTGTGATAGCGCTGTCATTTGTCAGAGGTACCGCTTTCTTTTTTCAAATTTCTCAAACAAAATTAAAAATATATTTGGAACTTTAATTTTTTTGTTGACTTTGTAACTTTTTTTTATAATGTTGTTACTAATTTTAGAATGTTTATATTTTAATATAAAATTTATTGATTAATAATTAACGGACCATAAAATCAGAAACTCCAACTGAAGTTTTGAGACCTTGTGTTTTTCATACCTCATCATGTCTCATATTTTATATTTTGATTTTCAAAGTTCAAACTGTCGATTCTAACCACTTAACATAATATCCATATTAAAATATATTTGGAGACCAAATTTTATAATTTTTGGAAAAAAAAACATTCCAATTTTTTTAGATAGATAAAAAATCATTGTTTTTGCATGTTTTAGAAACTGATTTTGTATCTATCTTAAAAAATAGTAAAAAAAAAAATTCAAAAATTATAAAATTTAATCCTCAAACAAATATTAGTATGGATATCATGCTGAGTGGTTCGAATCGACAGTTTGAACTTTCAAAACAAAGATATAAAATATAAGGTATAATTGTGTTATGAAAAACATGAGGTATTGAAACTCTCCTTGTATGAATTCTGGCTTCTAGAACACAATGGAAGTAGGTGAATTAGTTTATTTTTCATTAAAAAAAATTAGAAATCAATGTAGATCAGTTATGAAAGTCCGATCCGAATTGAAAGATCTAAATTGTATGGTTCAAAAATTCCCCTGCTATCACTATTAATTATCTACTTGGCCTCCAAGTTGAGGGAAGCAACTAGTTGGGGCACGGAAATAAATCTGCTACGATCTTAAGGGAATTGTAGGGTCCTACGATTCTAAATCTAACCTTTTATTTTTTGAGCTATACGAATCTCTATAAAAATTGTTTTTTGTGCACGAATCTCAAAACAAATGAAAGGTTGAATTTAGAATCATAGGACCCTATAATCCCCTTAGGATTGTAGCAGATTTATTTCCAGTGGGGCACACACACCCGTGTTGATGCAAATTGCGTCATGGTTGTGCTTTTTTTTCTTATATAATTGGTGACTGTAAAATATAATATATTTATATTTTTCTTGCACTTGGTGAGCTAATTTTTTTTAATTTGCCCTTATCATCTACCGATAGACACCGAAACAATTTAAATACTCGTTGGATTTTTAGTTTGATTTGTATATGAAGTGGGCAGAAGGTTCCTTTAATGAAGATGAGCAAAAATATGATTTTCAAAATGGTTTGCTTACGTAATTGTAGATTCTTTCAATCTGACAAAAGAATAATAATAATAAAAGTCCTTAACGGCTTTAACTTAATGTAATATTTCTTTCTTTCTTTCTTCTTTTTTAGAAAAGACCAGCTGTCATCATTTAATTATATATAAAAATTAATAAATAGTTTATATATACAAGGAAAATTGCTTTAGTCAATAAGTTTCAGCTTTCGACAAAAAAATAAAAGAACAATTCAAATTGCCAAGTGCTCACAGGTAATTAAGCATCTCCTCAAGGTGCGTTTTGTTGTAAAGAATTTACATGTTTTTGTTTTACATGTACTTGAACAGTTGGAAAATGCAAAGCTATTGAGGATATAACTGCAAAATATTTTCTTGTAATTATTTTGTTGACCGCATTGACCTGGGCCCAAATATTTAATTAGTTTCTTATCCGACTTCTAAATTTCCACTACTAGATTCCGTATCTTCCTTGGTGTATATATATCTATTAGTTCCAATAATCATTCATTGCTAGAGTGACTCACTCACAAAGTGACAGAAAAAAAGAATAGAGAGAGCAGGATTCCCCATGACCGTAATCCTTTTAAACTTTTTTGTGTCACAAAATTTATGTTTCTTTTAGTTGACTCTAGTTATGATCTAAAATTTCATGATTGACATGCAGGCTATCGAAGTTTCGGTGAGTGTTGATTGCCCAGAATGCGAGAGCAAAATAAGGAAATCCCTGCTAAAGCTGAAAGGTATGTGCAGTGTTAATTAAGTTGATATATTTGATTTCAGTACCAGAGAAGGGCTGTAAACTGGTAATTATAAGGGTCCCCCTTTTCACTTGACTTACATATACTGTTTGTTTTACTCAACCGAAAATTGTAAAAAAATTCTCAAATTACAGGAGTACATCAAGTGGATGTAGATAGAAGAAATCAGAAGGTGTGGGTAACGGGATCGATTGATCAGAAAAAGATCCTGAAGACCGTTAGGAAATGTGGGAAGAGGGCCTGTGCTGTGCCTATATTCCACCAACCCAGCGCAACATCCTCACCGCCCTGAGTACTATTACCAGTACCATTCTGTACCAGCGCACCGCAAGATGATCAATGGCGAGCTGAACTCGTACAATTATCGTGTGCATGGATATGACAACTATCAGTTGCCTGGGTACAACCATGGTGTGGCACCCACACTAGTCGGCGACAGGACCCGCTATCTCTTCAGTGATGATAACCCTAACGCCTGCTCAGTTATGTAAACATTTATGTACAGTTAAAATTAGTAATATTTGTACATATATATGTTTGTTTCTGTTAGTCGGCGACAGGACTCGCTATCTCTTCAGTGATGATAACCCTAACGCCTGCTCAGTTATGTAAACATTTATGTACAATTAAAATTAGTAATATTTGTACATATATATATGTTTGTTTCTGTTAGTTAAAGAATTAATTTGTGGCGTATGCTTGGTGGGTTGCTGTATTAATGTAATTATATCTAGTTGAATAGTCTCCCAAAACATTGTGAAAGGTCGATTTTAATTGGTACAAATTTTTGTGACTTCCACTCTTAAAGCGACGTTTAATATTTTTAAGAGGGAGAGCCACGGTTATGACAAGGACAAGTCAACCGAATGACTTCTGAAAGTCTGGCTTTTGCAATATATTTTTACATGTGTTGAAACCAATTATTTGTGTAAATAAAAGGGGGGAAATGAAAAGTACAAAAACAATCCATGACCTCGGTCCTTGGGCCCCCGGATAAGCCCAATATAGTGATTTTAAACCGTCTTGTAGGGTTCAACAAAACTGCCATTTTAATCAATTTTTGATAGCTTTCTTTATCCAATTAGTGTTTTCCATAATTCCATTTCATTATCCAATTGTTATTTTGGTAATCACAATCCACTTAGAAAGTTAAAATTATAGATGTCTGATTTTGCCTTTTTTTTAATCAAAATCTTTGTTATATTTGAGTTTTAATTAGGTTATTCCGCAACAAAAGTAGAATTAAATTCGAATTCATACTTAAAGAATTCATGTTTGATTCTCGTAATTCATAAATAGAGATTAACTAGACTTAATCTAAAGGTGTCTTAAGGTACATACATAGATTAAAATTCTGGACAAAAATGAGTCTAAAAGAGATGATTTTAATCGGATCTAAGTAATTCATGTTTGGAAGAATTAAACTGTTAAAGGAAGACAATAAGGCCTGGAACTAGGAGAAGCACTGTAGAATGACAAGACAAGTAGGATTAAATCTTAATCCGCACTAAGGAGCTTATGATTAGTTGTCTTAATTCATGATTTGGGTGCCTTAAGATTCGGACAGACTTAATCTAGAGGTATGTGTGTCTTATAATCTGGGCAAGAGATTAAAGTTCGGACAAAAAGAAGCTAAAGGAGAGTTCTTAATCCTCATTGGAAATTTTAAGCGACCAAAAAAGCTAAAGGAAATGAAAAAAAAAAACTTAAGGATGTTTAATCTCCTCATTAAGGATGACGTGCTCTACTGGCACCTCATCTAACCATGACTATATGACGTGCCCTTTGTTGGGAAGGAAATCATGAAATTTAGAAACTATCATAACTAGATCCAGTAGAGCACATCAGTTAGTCATATAGTTGGATGAGGTGCCAAGAATTGAAGATTCACGCATGCTAGAGTCAGCCCTATCTCTTAGGTAGCTTGAGAGGTCCATCATTGCAGATTGAATCTTGTATTTTCATGTTGGTTGTTCATGCTAGTCTATTAGCTATTAGGTTTTATTTTAGCACTATATTTTGGATGTTTTGTATAAGTTATTTCATTATGAAATAGGTGGATATTTTGCCACTTTCGGGGAAAAAAAAAATGAAGTTTTAACTAATATTTAACTATATATTAGTTAAGATGTTATCTTTCACTTGTAGGTTGGATTGTTCGAAATTTAGTATGCACTAAAATGATTTAAGAACTTCGATCTTCATCCATGCTAAAGGGAAAATATTCTAAAGGAATGTACAAATTATAACTCATATAGATGCATAATGAAAAATGACAAGAAAATAAGAACTTAATGTACTTTGTGTAAGAGGTCTTAGATTCGAAATCCATTTTTTGTTTTTGTTTGTAGAAATCAAAAGTTGAGCAATTTTGTATTGTTTTGCTTTTTTCTTTTTTTTTGAAAAAATAGGCATGAATGCTCTTCCATTATATAAAAGAACCATACAAGAGGTAGAGTGACAGATCTTAAAAAAACAAAAATAATCTACCTATGAGAAGACCCATTGCCTGAATAGGACTTAGCAACATCTGTGACATTTCAACTAGATACACTTCAAGATTAATATCAATAAGCAATATCACGGTTGTGTTAGTTTGTAATAATCTAGAAGTCAATAATACGATAAATTATCATATATGTTTTGTTCATGAATTGGATGATTAATAAATTATCATTTTGTTGACTTGAGTATTATTGTATTTATGAATCATTTCGAGTCAATGACTAGAATTGTGAAACTTTATAATATAGATGATATATATTCTTAAAAGTCTCTAATCGAGGTAATTAGCAGGAACACAAATTAACCGCTACAAGGTTCGTATGTTGATTAAAAGATGGTTAAGTTTTACAAACCACTGACAAGAGATGTCATTTTAATCATATAGATACATGTTCTATGAACATGATATTTGATAGACCTCGAATGAAACATTAAATATAATTATGTTCATGTCATTAGTGCTTTCATTCAAGTTCTACATTATGAGGTATTTATCTTTCCTACTAAGATATGTGTATGTGTGATTGTTATCTAACTTTATCTGTAAAAAGTAGCTATAAAGATAGCTCTTCAGTATATATAGCTTATGTTGGGGTTTTGACAGTTCAAACCCCACAAGTTTAAGGTGCGGAAAGACCGTAAAACAAAAATTTTACATCTAACTTAAACCAAAGATTAAACGAGGTATGTCAGGAAACATTTCAAGGGGTCCACCTTTCGTATTCCTTTGGCATCAAAACCACTTTTAATCCTTTTACAGATCTACTCCTTGATTGATTTCTAAAACATTAATCTACTTACCAATTAAATAGATTAATATAACATTGATATACCTTGATTCGAAATTCTGATTGGAAAGCAGATCAAGCGTGTAGAGCTACACTTGGGAATGATTCGTCTCTGAGTATCAAAAATATGATACCTCTATTGATTATCCATCAGGACTAACCAAAAAGCAGTTTATTTCTTTTGTCAGAAATACTGTAAATCGCGGTATTACGTAAAAACACTATTCACAGGAAAGGACGAAATAGTAGAATTCCCGACCCACAATTATTCTGATTTCACCAATAAGCAAAACAGAAATACCACGACTTTCGAAAAAACACTATTAACCAAAAACCCACAAACACTATTGAACAACCCGAAAGATTATACATATCAATTATGTATAACTTCGTTTCAAATCGCAACACTGTTTAAGAGATAAAATAGATTACTGAATTGATTAGACAAATTTGGGATCTCAAAAAATTAGTAATTTATTCTCAACCCTTACCCTTCTATTTATAGGCCTAAAATGAAGATGAAATGACCATTTTGCCCATGCCACCTCGGGGGGTGAGGTGTCGAGAGGAGGAAGAGAATTTGGATTTGTACACTTCATATTGGTTGGATTTATTTAATGGATTCTAAACCCACAACCCAAACCCATTATGAATAGTAAATATCTAAATCAAATATATATGATTGTCATATACAATTATATTCCTCTGCGGTTTTTGTTTGATAATTTTTATACAACGTGTTAAACACGTTTATAAATCAACCAGTGTTTTTGTTTGTCATTTTAAATGACGTATAATTAATTATATCAAGTATAGTAAATTATAACCATCTTATTCTTAATCATAATCAATTTATAATTAATCAATAAGATTCTCCGATTAGCTCATATACGGTGTGACCCAATAGGATCTGTGTTATGTTGGTAAATGGAATTAAAACTGCTTTAACTTCTATAATTATAGGAGTATCTGACATATACACTATAACCATCCAATTACACAGATGATGCTGTACTGTACAATATCACGATCCAGTAAACTATTTTACTTGTGTCCGTTCTTTTGTCACTTGGCTATCAGATTAGTTACAAGGTAGATATGTGTCATCTTTGCTAACTTAATATTTTCTTGATCTTGAGCAGATTATCAAATATAATTACTTTTGTAATTATACTGCTAGCAGATAATCTTACTATATCAAGGGGCCCAATAATATTATAGCTCGTATAGAGATACGAGGGACAATAGTACTTTTGGTAAACCATCACTGCCTCCGCTAAGCTATGTATATCGAAGAGCTACTGTTATGACTGCATTTTACCGACAGCGTTAGATAATAATCGCACATACACATCTCTTAGTAGGAAAGATGAATACCTCATACTTTAGAACTTAATACTGAATGAAAACATTAATGACACGAACACAATTCTATTTAATGTTTCATTCGAGGTCTGTCTAATACCATATTCTTGGAATATGTATCTATGTGATTAAAATGATATATCTTATCAGTGGTCTGTAAAACTTGACCATCTTTTAATCCACATACTAATTTTGTAGTGTTAAATTAGTGTTCCTGCTAATTACCTTGGTTAGAGACTTTTTAAGAATATATATCATCTATATTATGGAGTTTTACAATTCTAGTCGTGAACTCGAAATGATTCATAAATACAATAATATTCAAGGCAATAAAATGATATATAAATAAACATTCAATTCATGAACAAATCTTTATGATAAATTATCATATTATTGACTTCTAGATTATTACAAACTAATAGCTTATGCTAAGAAAGTCATAGTTTACCAAAAGTACTATTGCCCCTCGTATTTCTGTACGAGTTATAGTATCACAGGGCCCCTTAATAAAGTAAGATTATCTGCTAGTGGTTTAATTACAAGAGTAATTATATTTGATAATCTGCTCAAGATCAAGAAATGATTAAGTTTGTAAGGATGACACACATCTACCTTGAAACTGATCTGATAACTATGAGACGAAAGAATTAACACAAGTAGAATAGTTTACTGGATCGTGATATTGTACAGTACAACATCATCTGTGTAATTAGATGATCATGATGCATTTTGCTAGATGCCTCTCATGATTATAGAAGTTAAAATAATTTTTAATTCTATTTACGAACATAACATAGATCCTATCGGGTCACACCGTCTAGGAGCTACTCGGAGAATCGTATTGATTAATTATAAATTGATTATGATTAATAATAAGATGATTATAATTAATTATACGTGATATAATTAAATTATAAATGTCATGCAAAAATGCCAAAGCAAAAACAAAATATTAATTTATAAACGTACAAGGTACGTTGTATAAAAGTTACCGAAACAACAATCGCAAGAAATATAATTGTTCAGAATAATTATATGGATGTTAATTAAATTTGGGTCAAAGCATTTTGGTTTTTTCACATGTCATCCTTATCATGACATGTCATCATTCTTATCCACATGAGGGCATTTTGATCTTTTCACTTTCAAACCTCCTTACTATTCATGGGGTATTTTGGTAATCAGGCAACCGACCCTATGGCTTATATAAAGGCATGGGGTGTAGAGAGAGAAACCACTAATTCACTCGTGTTGTTTTATGTTGAATCGAATTTGTATTTTCTTTCTTTCTCGATTTTCTTTCGCGAATAGTGTTTTGGTTAAAAATAAAAGTTATACGTAATCTACGTATAATATTTCGGGTTGTTGAGAAGTTTATTTGTGGGATTGGTGAATGGTATTTTTCCAAATTTTGCGATATTTTAGTTTTGCTTATTAGTGAATCTGAATAATTACAAGTTCATGTTTACATGTTTTCGTCTTTTCTCGGTAAATAGTATTTTTGCCAGTGTTCTAAATAGCTAGATATAGCTTTTTTCAGACCATAAACGCTAAGCTATGAGATAAAAGTGCGCTAACTCAGCTACGACCGCTATAGCTATAATAGCTAACCGCAATTACCGCTATGCACGACCCGCTATAGCTACCACTATGCTACATGGGCTTTTTTTGCAATTTATATAGACTTCTGTACTTCGATTCTTATTTCTAATGCTACATGGTCTTCTATGATAGGTATGATAAACCAAACTATGTGTTTCTATTTTTATTTGTGATTTATTCTATCATTCTATATCGAGAAATATTCAAATATTAATTCTTCATTTTGATTGCTTTTCGTATAGTATTCGTTTGTAAAATTATTATCGTTCGTTTCAATTGAAAGCTAATTTTGATTATTATTATAATATATAAAGAGTTAGGCTGGGGTGCTATGGATAGCATAGTGGCCTCCCGTGCTACGGCTCAATATTCAAGTTTTCAAAATCCAAATGGTCAATCCGAACCGTTCATTGTTTAATCCATATTGAAATGTGCTTGGAGACCAAATTTTACATTTTTTGGAATTTTTTTGCTATTTAGATTAAAAGATGTCGGCACGAGGACGAGGCTAATTCGGATTCAGACGGCGCGGAAGAGAGCGAACAATGGTATAGGAATGCGAACTTCTAAATAGATAGTGTCAGTATAAATTTCTAACATCTTTTAATCTTTATGGTTATTTTTTAAATTATAAATTTCTAAACATTTAAATTAGTTTTTAAATTATTCATTTTAAAGAAGAATTACTAAAAAAAAAAGTTAGAACTCTGCCTATGTTATTTTACATAGCTGGTTCCAAATCCGAAATTTTAATCTATTATTTTAAAATAAGAACTTAATTATTTTTAAAGTAATTAATTTAAGAACTTTTTGATTTATATTTTATTATAACAAAAATTATTGAGTTCAAATATACAACCATGTCAAATGAATTTTAATAAGTATGAATTTGGATTTATAATTTATTGGTTTTCATAGCAAAAAAAAATTGGACCCAGACCAGACTGCCCGACCCCCCCTATTCGGACCACCTTGCCCCCAAATCCGTGACGGGCACGGATATTGAACGGACAAGGTAGGATTTTTAAAAAATAAAATCCGTAATACCTGGTCCGTTGTACCTGTATGTCCATGACGTCCGTGACCATGTCAACCTGTATTTGTGCCCGAATTTTGCCCGGACCGCCCTAGTTCGTTTGCAAACCACTACTTGCGTGTAATTTTTAATATCTAAAAAAAGACCTTTTGGGATTCAGAAAAATGAGCGCACATGAAGAGTTTGAAATTTAAAAATGACGCTGACAATTGGCAACATCCAATTGGTTCATGAACTCTACAATTGTAGATGTCTTAATTAGTAATGGAAACTTGCTCACAAGTCATATCTGTACTTTTGCATTTATTTTTGTATTTTCTATTTCGACTGACTTGAAGAAAGGGAAATGTGAACAAAAAGATAAGATCATATGTTGTTGAAACATTCAATTCGATAGAAAGTCTGTCAACTCCAGCACAGCAAGATAGCAAAGTAAACGATTTCTTTGTTCATTGGGTGCAATGGTCGAAAAAATAAAAAACGTAGCAAGAAGTCAAAAGTTTATCGCCAAGTCAAGACTTGGGCCCAATATTATTTCTCAATCCCTTTCAAACCACATCCTAATTTTATATTTTCACTATTTAAAAAATATTTTTTTGGAAAAGAAATTTCTCCAGCGACACACTGACACATCAGCTCTGATCCAATGAGAAAAAAAAAAAATCTGAAAGTCCATATTTAATTGGATGATAATATGGCTGGAAGAATGTATACCCATCATTTGCCCATTTTCCCTCTCTACTGATTTAATTAATTTTTGATTGTTTGAGAAATGGACTCGATTTTTTATGAATCCAATTGTTTCAATTACAACTCCAAAAAAGAAAATTCTTGAATTATAAATCATAGTTCAAGGAGAGATCCTTTTATTCATAAAGGGGAATACGGATAACACATTTTTATTGTTTTATTTTTCAATGCGTATTGTCTAAACCGTTCTTAATTTGAAATTACTTATTTCTGCAGATATTATAATAAAAAATATGATTTTTTTTAACAAATCATGGTTAGATTAAATAAGCAAATAACAATAATTTCGTTTCTTTTCTTTTTGGAGTCGAAACAAAATAGACAAAATGATAATTACGGATCTCGTTTCTTTGTACCCTATTTTAAGATCCCGCCGCAGCGAATTTTTTTTTTGCAAGGCTATCCGTACTGGCAGGGCAAGAAATCTGCTCCTCCTCTCTACAGGACCATGCACCTGGTGCATCGAGGACCATGCAGAAAATATACATGAAATATCTAAATTATGCAAAATGAACGTAATATTAACTACTAAAAGTATTAAAAATATATTAAAATTTATAGAGCTATGCCATTCTATTATAAGACTGACATAACAATAATATGAAGATTAATTTGACATTTTAACCTTTATATTTAAGTTTTTACATTAATAAGATAACAATAATCTCATTGAGTGGAACATGTTCGATTTCTAAACATAATTAATATTACATAAAATAATTTTCAATTTTGAATACAAAATACACATCACAATAAATAAAAATCTACAAATATTATTATTAGTACTACAATAATATTGAAGACAGAAATTATTGATTCATGCATAAAAAAAAACATACTTTACTATTAGAGAATATGTAATTAATAAATTCGAATAAAACGCGTAACACATAACCTGATAACTTGTAGCAATTTTTATATTTTGAACCTGACATTCTGGAATACACCGAGTTCAGCTAGTTGTTAGCGCCTTTTCATCTCTGCTTTTTATCCTTTTTAATTCGCCCCCTTTCGTTGTCCTGTCTCCACAGAAAGAAAAAAAAAAACCGAGAAAAAGAGAAGAAATTTAAACGGAGCGACCAGTTAGATCCGATCGAGATCTCGCCATGTCGTCCAGAGAAAACTTCGTTTACATCGCCAAGCTCGCTGAGCAAGCCGAGCGCTACGATGGTATTGTCTTCCCCTTTCTCTCTCTCTGTTGCTCTAAGATCTACTAATTTCTTGCGATTTTCGAGTTGTTTTTTGTTGTGTCCTACAAATTTTGGATTTTGCGATAGCAAGCTTTCCGATGCCTTTTTGTGTGTGTTATTAGTATGAATATATCTCAGTGAGCAATAAATGACGCTTTAACTGTATAGATGCACGTACGTGTTGTAGATTTAAGGTAATACCTTATACTTAATCATTATATCTTCAGAAAAACTTCGTTTTATTTCTCCTCCAGCACTTGTATTGCTGTGGTAATAGGCTT
The DNA here is from genome assembly GCA_033356055.1 of Carex pumila. NCBI lineage: Eukaryota > Viridiplantae > Streptophyta > Magnoliopsida > Poales > Cyperaceae > Carex > Carex pumila. Next base: position 225,671 of record JARJHM010000341.1, on the reverse strand, counting down.
ATCTGGCGAAGAAGCTATATGGTTTCTATGCTGGAAACTATTTTCCAAGCCCAGGCAAACCCTGATCTTTTGACTTTTCCTAATAACCAGTCAAACAGACACACTTGCTTACCACAAAGGCATGGAGTTTAGAAGCACTGCCCTTTCTGCATTATTAACCGAGAAACAGAAGTCTGAAACTATTCTATTACCTATTTATACACCTTTACTGAATACACAGTGTGGTAATTGTACTGGTATTGTTATAAATTTTAATTTCTGTACTCATTTTTGTGAAGCATATGTCCAAGTCTTGTTTGGAAGCTAAAAAAATGTAAACATAATTACCCAAGTTAAATTTGGTTTATACTTTATTCAAAAGAAATTCTTTTAACATATAGTTTGGGGAGGTAATCTCTCTAAGATGGTTTCTGAAAATTTATTTATTTAGTTCTTTAGCCCTACTGATTAGGCCTCAATTTAGACTTCGTTCTCACCTGAGATCTCAGCTAGACAAAGAGTTGTTAAAATAAATTGAAACAGATTGAAATATTAAAATAATATTCGCTAAATAGTCTTGTGTATAAAACCTTTCTTTTATATAGATGGCAGATATAGTGATTCATCTGTTCAGATGTTTTGGCTTGAAGTTGCTTTTGGAGCCCTATTGAATTCTTGCCTAGCCTTGATACTCCATTTGAACAGATATACTTCTAGAAAAAGAAAAACTAAATCAAATGCTCTTATACTGAAGCAATTTATAATTATTACAAATGGGTTTCATTGATATTTATTGAACAGTCTTATGTCTTTTGGTTTTGTTATGTACTTATTTTCTTAACCTTATGGATGCCGTGAAGCTAGCCTCAGCAATGATTGAAGAAGTAAACAATAACCCAAAAACAAATAAAAACAAAAGAGGGAATGAAAACCAATTTTAAAGATCTGGCTAATACACTATCACACCTATCTTATCATCTTCAGAGATGGTGGAGGCGATGAAGAATGTGGCCAAACTTGATGTCGAGCTTACAGTGGAGGAGAGAAACCTATTATCAGTGGGATACAAAAATGTCATTGGCTCAAGGCGTGCCTCTTGGCGCATCCTCTCATCAATCGAGCAGAAGGAAGAGGCCAAGGGCAATGAGGCCCACGTCAAGCGCATCAATGAGTACCGTCACAAGGTTGAGACTGAGCTCACTGGCATCTGTAATGACATCATGGCCGTGCTTGATGGCCACCTCATTCCTTCTGCCACTGCTGGGGAGTCATCTGTCTTCTACTATAAGATGTGGGTTTGTTTCTTTTAATTATTGCCTGTTTTATTTACTGTATTGGTGATTTATAAGTAACTCACTATAGATGTGTAAACCTGTGACTGTGAACTGTTTCATTTTTAAAGAGTTAGGACATGCATTGAAAATATTTGGACAAGCAAATTTGATTAGAATTTTGTGCCGTATATGGAGAGTTGCTATGGAAGAAACTTAACAAGGACACAGTCTGCATACAATAACAACAATGCAATTCTTAGCTTGCTGAAGTGCAAATGCATCTTAAGTGGACTATTGAAAGGAATGCATCTTGTCTCATATACTGGTTTTTTACTTTTAACGAACTTAAATTTTACCATGGTGTTAAGCTCAAGAAAACTAGAAGGACAAATAGTGAACCTGTTGGGTTTGAGATCATTAAATGCATAGAACACGGATGTAATTCTATGGTGTTTACATGTATTTGAAATTTCTGTATATAATCAAATTGAAGTATTAGACAAACATGAGAGATTGATGAACTGTTCAATAAGTATGTGACATCAGTGCTCATAAATTCTCATCACATTTACATTTGGTGGTGCTTTAGAGACTTTTTTTAATTTTGTGATGATGGTGCAGGAAGGGAGACTATTACCGTTACCTTGCTGAGTTCAAGTCTGCAAATGAGAAAAAGGAGGCTGCAGACCAATCTCTTAAAGCTTATGAGGTACATAATCTTGTGACTCTTTTTGGTTGGCTCTTGTGTTTACATAATTATGAACATTGTGTGGTTAAGTGTTATCATTATTCAATTATCACTTATCATTTGCTTTCTTACACAGTTTGCAAATCCATAAGAAGGCAATTTGAAGCCCTCGCTAAATTGTTGAGTATATTGAAATGATGAATATATGTGGCATTGTCCGTCATATTTATCATCCCTTCTTTTTAAATACAAATTATTTTATACAAAACACTAATCCCTGTTCCCACTGTAAAATGTAGGCCGCAACCACCACTGCTGAGGCTGAGCTCTCACCGACTCACCCAATTCGTCTTGGATTGGCTTTGAACTTTTCTGTGTTTTACTATGAGATCATGAACTCCCCCGAGAGGTATAGATATATCTCTTCTTTTCTTTTAAATAGCTCTGTAACTCTGGTTGTTATTGAAAGGGAACTATCTTAGATCCTTCGCAAAATATATTAAGAATTCCCAGTACAATTGCTCTTTTGGATTTGTATGGCTGGGATGTTTTGATATTCTCAAGTTCTCTAGGGTTTTTTAGACCTTTTTGGACACTATATACTTAACACCAAGGATTATGTTTATTTAGTTTATGACTATATCTATGGCATGTTCTTTTCTTCTGTTTTAGTGGATTTTTATGAATGAAATGCCGAGGTGACTAAGGTTATATCATGATTAACTTACTGCTTCTGATACTCATTTAATTGATTAATCAGGGCATGCCACCTGGCAAAGCAGGCATTTGATGAAGCTATCTCAGAGTTGGATTCACTGAGCGAGGAGTCTTACAAGGATAGCACATTGATCATGCAACTTCTCAGGGACAACCTCACTTTGTGGACTTCTGACATCCCAGAGGATGGAGGTATGTGCTCCTAACCTTTCTTGTAACAAGTACACCCAATTTTGCTGTGGAGGACTTGTAATAGAATAGTAAGATAAGCTATTAAACAATATATATGAGTCAGGTTCTAGTTGAGTGTTGGACTAAAGAGGATTTGTTAGTGCATGAGATAGGATGGAGTTTTGGGACTTGTGAGTAACTAAAAAGAGGATGGATTGCTATGATTCGTTATTATAATAGGTTTGATGGAGGTTTGGGTTTTAGAAAGATCGCTCCTTTAATTTTGAGTAATGATACCTTCAATTTTGTAATCATTGTGGATCCTGAAAAATGCCAGAAGTATCTTGGATGTTCCTGTAAAACACAAAAAAATAGAAAATTATTTGCTTTTAAGGATTCAAAAGGGGGCAATGTATCATGTATGAAATCTTTGCAAACAAGTACAAGTGTGATATGCAATGTGTGATATGCAAGGCATTTCTCATTTGTCTTGTATCATGGATATATTAGACATTTTATACATAGCATGAAACTTTTTGTAGGGGGGGAAATAAAACTTTGATCCCTTTATATAATAAGAAATTTGCCATTTATATCTACTGATAAATGAAACTTTGACTCTGTTTTATATAAATAAAGGAGACATTTTTTGCTATATTTCTGCCCCAATGTTATTTACAAACCATACCAAATTCTTCTGTTATTCTAAAATGATAAATATGTGCCTAACCTCTAAATTAGTCACTAATTGCAGTATGCTTTTCTGACCAATGCTGTTGTCCTATGAACACTTTAAAGCACAGTATTTTTATTCCTAAAAGAAGTTAAAGATTTTGTGGTGTTTTGTTGAGCTTAGTTGTTTCTCTTGGCATTTGTAGAGGAGGGTAGGGATGCAGCTAAGGCTGGCGGGGCTGATGATGCTGAGGTATGTTTCTTTTGTTTTTTTTTGTTTTTATAAACTTAATGCGTGTGTTAAAATGTTCTATTTATCAACCCACTGGTATGGTGTTGGTATCGATTGCATATGTTGTTAAATTATTTCCCCCTCTTAATTCATGCTCTTTTTTTGGTGCTTTTTTTTTTTGGTTTGTAGAGCTGAATTAGATTTTGATTTAGATTATCAAGTCTTGATGAGTTGGACATGCAAGAGTCATCCCTTTTAAAGTGATTTTTACGTTTCCTATGTTCTTGCAGTGATCTGATAAAGCCGTGGGGTCTTCAATCGAACAGACCTACTTTTCATTTTTTTCTTTTTATTTCTTAAATTAATTTATTTAGATTTTTAGAATGAGTGTCTTTTTTTATTTTAGGGTTTCATGAACAATATTTTGTATGGTTTCATGATGCAACTTAACATGTATTACTGTTGTAGCTTAATTTGAATTATGTATGTCAAGAGTTTGGCATATTACTGAGAGCAAGCTGATAAATTTATATCATAATACTTTTCTTTTGAGTGATCAACAGTATGAATGTGATATGCTTTCATTTGAACATAGCTTCAAGTGTTATTGGGTTAATGTAAATAGGCTGTACAGTCTGCCGTCATTTTTTTAATATCCAACATTAAAATAAAATTAATTGAAATGTCCAAGATTTTTGAAGAATTATAAAAATTCTTGGGTTGCTTAGTTTCTAGATGGTTGAATATTTTTTTGACTGCTGAGAAACCTGATGATCGAACAACATAATTTTTTTTGTTTTCTCAGGTTTTTGCCAAAAATGGAAAAACCTAAACGTTTTTATTGGATTTATGATTTTTTTATTAAAATATTAGAAATATTTTTATATATTTTTGAAAATAGATGGAATATTATATAATTTAATTTACTAGACAGTACCAAATAACTATGGTCAATATGTTTTAGTTTGGATTTTTTGGAAAATATTTCTGTGCTATAGGAAAAATATAAAATCACTTGGATATGAGTTATTAATCTCGGTTTAAAAGTTACTTGTTGATAAATATATAAATTCGTGTGGTTCTTTTAAAATATTAAAATTCTAAGGTTGTCCATCTATTTTTGTAGAAGTTATTTTATATTTTTTAATATTTTAATATTTTTCAAAAATCAATTCTAAGATAATACATAAAATAAATTAGGTATTAGGACCACAATAATTTTTTAATTTACTAAGAAATAACTTTTGAACCGGTATCAATAACTCACATTTAAAACATTTTAATTTTTTTTTCCACTAACACAGAAATATTTTAATTTTTTTAAAGTTGCAAAAAATTCCGATTGAAAAATGTTGACCTGGGTTATTTTTTACAGTGTTTCTAATAAATTAAATTATATAGTATTTCATTTATTTTCAAAGAAATATAAAAGTATTTTTAATATTTTAATAGAAAAAATTAAAATATCATACAAATTTCTAATTAAATAAAAAAGATAAATCTAATAAAAAAGTTTCTGACAGAAACTTAAGAAAAAAAAATGATGTTATTCGGTTATCAAGTTTCTTTGTGATCCAAAAAAGAATTCAGTCGCTGAGAAATTTGACGACCTAGGCATTTTTTAAATTTCTGAAATTTTAAAAATGTACTCGGTATTTTCTATTATTTTTTATTTAATATTAGATATGATTAATAAAAATTTCGGTACAACCTGTGGCAGCTAAAGCCTGAAATGCATTGGGTTAGCATACTTTTCCTTTCTTTGAGGTTTCTCTGCCATAATTGTTTATTTGGTTCATCCAAAATTTTAACAGAATATGCTAATTCCGTTAGTATATTGGATGAAATATGTTTATTCTGTTAATATTTTGGATGAAATTAGTATATTCCGTTAATTTTTTGAATGAAATAGAAATATTCCGTTAAAATTTTGAATGAAAAAGTATAGATGGACTTGATTGTGACAACTAACAAAATTGAGTGACTTAAAATGAACAAATCAAACTTGAGTGACCAATTCGTGACAAATAACAAAGTTTAGTGACCTACAACGAAATTTACCCTTGTTTATTAGACCAAATGTATTTTAACCAATAAATTAAGGACCTCCGAGTAGTTTTGGTTAGAGGCTTCTTACAATCTTACGACATGACCCATATCATATTGGTTTTCTAACCGAGTGGATTTTCTTAATAAACAAATTTTAGAGACATGGGTACATTTGTTTGCTTATCCAATATTGATTCTAAGAATAATAGGAAATATCGATATTGGGATTGGTCTCGGTCGATTCGGATCTAAAAATTGAACTTTTTGGCCAAAAACTTATTTTACACTAAAAAAAGGAAAAAAAATGATAAAAAAATTAATTTGTCAATAATTTATGTTTAGATAAATGAATACAATCAAATAATCCACTAATACAATGTAATACAAGCATTAAAACTATAAACACACTTTTTCATTGCCAGAAACTATGTTATGCTGGTTGGATCACTTCATTGTCTTTGTATTATAATAAAAATGGATATATTGTTGTCTGAAACAAAAAAAGAAGACATTATAAACCCAAATGAAAGATTGTTAAAATCTTTAATTACGGGTTCATATTTCTCTATTTCAACATAGTTGATACTTAATACTCTATTTAATCAATCAATGCGACAAGTTTTCACCATGTGCATAGTTTATACTTTATTTAATCAATCACAGATTCAAGTTTTCAGACAAATAATGACCAGAATAGGACCAAAATAGCAGAAATTGGACGAAAAACACAAAATTCGCAAATATTGGCAAGGTATCAGATCGGTCTCGGTCGATATTTCCTACTATGGTTCTAAGGACCTCAAAGTATATTTACTTGACCAATAAAAGAGGAGGTAGAATATAAGTTGTTGCTCTAGTCGGGTGTTTGATTTACATCTTCGTACTATTTGAATTAAAAATGGCTAAGGCACCACCAAGGCATATGCTTGGAGTGGCATTGTAGATTGAGCAAGCTAAAGGGAAGAAGAGGCCATTGTATCTTCTCTTTTTTTTTGTTTTTTGATCAAATCAGGTAGTCTCTGCCAGATGTTTGCATTTAAAGGAAACAGGGGATTACATCAAACTCATTACATACAACATTCTGATTATAAATACACCAGTTACTAGGTAACCGGCACCAGCCACAATCAGCTATAAAATAGGAACAAAAAAACCACATCTAGCAAAATTCCTCTTATGTTACTAATTTGTTGTCAGCAGTGTTGCTTTTGGAAAATTTGTCCCAAAGCATAGCTTCCTGCACTATCCAAGCAGCGATCACGTCTGGTGGGAACTCCTTACCTTCGAAAATTCTAAGGTTTCTTTGCCTCCATAGGTGCCAGCAGGTAGCTGCAACCCAAGTTACCCATTTGAGTCGCTGAGATTTGGAAGAAGGTTGTGCTATATGCCATGATAGCCGAAGACAGTCAGCAATTGAAAGTGGGGTTATGTTTGCAGTCGCACCAACGATGCTCCAGACTTGTCTTGCATAGGAACACTGGGTCATTAGGTGAGCTGCAGTTTCTTCTGCTGGCAGGTGATCGGCGCACATTACACAGTGGGGTTCACACTGAAAATTCCTTTTTTGCATAACATATCAAGTTAGTATTTTCCCTAGGAGCATGAGATGTATAAAAATTCTGACTTTTGGTGGGATGTTTCACTTCCAGATATAGGCAAATGGCGACTTGATTTTTCCCCCATTCACCAAGATCTTGTAGATGGATGTAGCCATGTAAGAGCCTGATTGAGACCACTTCCATTGAAGTTCATCCGGGTGGTCAGAGAGGTATCCTGGAGCAAGTTTGGGTCAACTGCTACTGTTTTGATCAATAAAGCCCGATGTACTTGCCTAGTTTCTGCCTGAGCTTGAATTCCTCTACCCCAATTATCAAACCAGTAGGAAATTGTGGTACCATCTCCAATTGTCCAAGAGACAGACATATTGAAGATATGCTTCACACTATGCAACTGGCCCCCAAAAAAGGATCCTCCTTTTGCCCACAGAGTTGGCCCCATTGTGTAAACACCTTGCCATCTAATTCTTATAATTAGAGAGCCCCACATGGATTGCCTGTCTTGGAATCCCTTCCACCACCATCTCAGAATCAAGGATATGTTTCTATGTTTATTGGGATTTAATTTTGGATATTTGACACTATCAGGTTATGGTTGTAGGCACGTTTGGTCTTATTGCAGCATTTTGTTGGTTATATGTGTTTAAAAATGGCACGGAAAATGTATTTTGGTTTTGGTTCATAGTGCGTTGATGAGTGTTGTAAGAATTCAGGTTTTGACTGAGGTTAGGACCGAGTGGAGTTTGATTTTGTGTAAATGGTGAATTTTGTGGATTTTGTGCACTGGAACTAGCACCATTGGGACAAGGTTCTTCACTAACTACTTGCTTTCTCAAGTATCGGGCAAATAATACTTCTAAGTCATGTTTTATTACCAATTGATCACTCTTGGTCATAAACTCATCAATCTTATTAAACCTTTCCTCAAGATCCCCACTTAATTGTACCTTGTGATTTGCGTTGTCATCCATCAAACTCGCCATTCTTCTCTCCAAGCTCTCTAGTTGATCTTGCAGCCCTTGAACAGCAATGGCTTACTCTTCCATGGTTTGTTGACGTGTTATGGGCATTCCTTGGGCCTATGAACAAGGCTCTGATACCAATTTGTTATGATTTGGCTTAGGAAAAATGGAGTAGACTGGTGTGGTCAGATATTTTTGCTATTTTTTTGTATAAGTTGAAAGAAATAAATGAAATTAAGATAGATAATAGTAAAGATAAATTTAAATAATAGAAGTTTTTATTCATTCAAATCTTAGTTCCTAAGATATAAGAGTCACATCCTTAAATAGAAATGCAAGAAATAAAGACACACAAATGACATAAGTAAAGACACACAACACATGAGTAGACACGCAAACAACATGAAAGAAAATGCAAACTACGTGACCCTAGCATGCTATCGGCATGATTTGTATTTTGGCTTCGCAAGCTAGAAGGCTTTAATGGGCTGAGCCTTGATGAGTTGTAACTAGGGATGACCTGGTATTGTAATGGGCCAGGTAAGGCCGAGCTTAAGAACAGGTCAGGCCAGGTATGGGATTTTATAGAAGCCCATAGGATGCCTGATGGGCCTATCTTTCAGAAGATATGTGAATTATGAAAATTTTATCGAAGCCCAAAGGCCATCTGTGACTTCCGAAAGTAACAAACTTTATTTTGATCTCTGTCTCTGTGACTTTCAAAAATAAAAAAAAAACAATCCCCTCTTTCTAGGATTAGCTCCTCTCTTCTCTGTGACGGCTACTTTTTGTCCTTATTTCGCCTCCATAGATCACCTCCATAGACGGACAAGCTTGCCTCCTCATTTGAGCCTTCCTGAGTCTCTGACTTCCGAAAGATCATTAAGTCTCTGACCTCCTCATTTGCTCCTCCACAGACGGACCTGCTCCTTTCCTTTCGTCTCCACCTCCATCTTTCTCCGACAAGCCTCACCACCGTCCACTAATCAAAGAAGAGGTTTCTCCTTTCAATTCTGCCTCTCCACGAATCAAAGATCAAAGATTAGCCGGATAAGCCTCCCCACTTTCTCCTTTGCAAAAGAATTTGATTTTTCTGGTAAATAATATGATCTTATTTCTAGGTCTCTATTATGCTTTATTTTTGCAATTTATATACGAGAATGATACTTAAAAATGATTTTATTTCTAGCCTCTGATTTTGACTAAATTTATGTACGAGCACGATATTATTTTTGCAGCTTCTGATTATACTTAAAAATGATGCAGCCTCTGATTTTAACTATATTAGTTACGATTCTAAAAATGATGTAGCTAAAAATGATTGTTCGGCTAATGCTAATGATGAAGGGGTTATCAACTCTTCAAGGAATAAATGGTATGAATAATTATTATCTTTTATACTTTCATATTTATAAGGACCAAATTGCATAAATAGTGCCTTCATATACTTGAGAATAAATAGTGCCTATGAAACAATAAGTTTATTCTCAAGTTTATAAAATCTGATGTGTATAGAACTTATAAGGCTGATGTGATTTATAAATCTGAATTGCATAGTTATTTATAAGGCTGCTGAAATTGCATAGTTAGGTGTATAAGGCTGCTGTGATTGCATAGTTAGGTGTATAAGGCTGCTGTGATTATAAATCTGAATTGCATAGTTAGGTGTATATAACTTATAAGGCTGTTGTAATTTATAAATCTGATGTTTATAAGGCTATCATGCATCTAAGGCTGTGATTTTGAACTCATAGAATAAATAGGACTTGTGATTTTGAATTAATAGAATAAATAGAATTTGAAATGAATTTATAAGGCTGCTGTGATTTTGCTAGGTGTCTTCTCTATTGGAGAAAGAAAAACAACGTCAAATTATGTGGCATCGATCTGATTGCCTCAAAGAATGTGCTTGTGTAATTTATTTTAGTGTTAAAACTATGTTATTTAGTGTTAAACTTTGTCATTTGGTGTTAAATTTTATTTTGTGTAATTTGATTGTGCAATGCTTGTAATTGTATGGAATTTAGTGGTAATTTCTATTGTGTATTTGTATGGATTTTAGTGATATTTGTATTGTTTGTATTTGTTTGTATGGATTTTAGTGATATTTGCATTGTTTGTGTATTGTTTGTAGTTGTTTGTATGGTATTTTAGTGTTAAATTAAAATTTGGTGTACAAGAAACTTGTGTAAATTACTGTGTAAATTGATGTTGGATTGGACCAGGCCGATCGGGTCGGGCCGGGTAAGGTAGCCCATTAGTGCAGATAGGCAGGCATAGGAATGATGGGAAAGCCCATGGGCGGGCTAGGCCTAAATTTTTAGACCCATCAAATCAGGCCAGGCAAGGGGCCGTTAGTTTTTAACAGGCAGGTCAAGCCTGAAATTGACAAAATACCTGTGAGATTGGCACATTGCCATCCCTTAGCAAGTTAGATTCACCGGATAAAAAGATGACAAAAGAGTGGGCTTCATTGCAAAATTGCTCTTATGGAACATATTTACACTATTTAATTAAGAGTGATGCTTCTATGGACCAGTGCTACAGGGGTGCTACAGAAAAATTATTGTCGGAATGAATTTCAATCGTTGATTGATTAAAGGGTAAAGTTGGAATAACGGTGCTTCTATAGAGGGTAAATTTTCATTTGCTCCCATTCGCCTCCAGTGAATTTTGTGAGGGATGCTTCCATTCGCACCCCGCTTCCGTTCTCCGCCTTCGCGCACGCTCCGCCCCTCTTCGCACCCCGCTTTCGCCAAGTCTCCACCTCTCCTCTTCTCCCGCACACGTGAGAAGTTGTCCGGCACAGTTTCTCCTCACCTATCTCGCTCTCTGCCTAGTCGCTTTCAGACATGCCTCTTTCAGACCCTCTGGCAGAGACGAAGATAGGCGTTCTCTCCTCTGAAGTAAAAAAAGACCAACTGTTTTGAAATGTATCTTTCTTTCCTTTCCATCTATTCTCTCAAACAATATCTGGATGCATATGTTAATTTCTTTTCCAATTTGGATCGATAATTAGGGAATATGGGTTAATCTTGTAAAAGGCCAAATGTGTTGTCTGCTTGGGCCAAATGGAGGAAAGACTACTGTGATTAATTGCCTTATCGGCAGTATCCCCATCACAGGCGGTTATTTTCCACCGCATGCCTCCAGTCCAGGCAATTCCATTCAGCGACAAGGTAGCGCAAACGACCCCGTTGATGTTCTCCTTGATCTTGATAAGCATCTCTATCCCGTCAACTCCTTCGCTGACGATTTTGACGACACTGACCTCTCATCTCTCGTATCGCGGTTAAACTTGAGACTCAGGCAAAGGTCGTTCCTGTCAGATGTATCACTGGAGGAAGGTAATCGTAGTCAAACCCTATTTTCATATTGGAGATTAGTTACTTTTAATTGGAAATAAATTTCGTGGATTGGTGGGAATAGCTAATTTTTTCTAAGATTTTCTTAAATGTTGTCAATTTTCTCTGATTGGATTGGCCTCACTCAGATTCATAACCAGTAAGTAAGGCGGCACCAATGGTGGAGCTACCAGTTGAGCCCTAATCACTGAGAGATTTAAGCCTCAAGTTGCTCAAACGAGGCCTCAACCTCTTTATCCCCTCTCATGGCGCTTCCCTCTCGACACAGAAAGGTCCCATTTCAACCATACCTTTTATTTATTTCTCAAGTTCCAACCTTGTTAATAACCTACTAATTAATGTTTTTTTTTTTTTCTTTCACTCTGGTTTCAGAGAAAGGATTCAAGTCAGCTATAAGGTACGTCAAATGTTGAGTTGATATTTTTCTCCATATTTATTGTTTTTTAAATTCATCATGAAAGGCTTTTGGTACATGTCTGTCTCAGGAAGCAGATTTTACCAGTATGGTGACCTGATGTGAAATGTTTGTCTATTTTCTCTTTGCTTGCATAGTGGTAAATACTAATTAAAGGTTTTAGGGTTAACCAGTAAAGGAAGGTAATTTGTGTTTTGTTTTTGGAATGGTTGCAGAATCAAATACTCATTATTAAATGAAGACCTAGTTATAAAGGGATGATTTACTCTAGTTCTTACTGGGCTTGATTTGGAGTGACTGCATAATTGGTAATCTAGTTGCATATTTATGATTAAAAATTTTAATTTGGACAAAATTGCATTCTTGAGAATAAGTGCAATGAGGAGATTTCTTGATTTGGAGCCCATCTATGGATGCTATATATTTCATCCAGCCAACCAAGGAGAAGTAACTACGAAGAACTGTAACGCTTCTTCTTTTGATTCTGCATATATTCTTACAGTTCATATTGCTTGCAAGTTTATGATCTCACTATTGTCATTTGTCAAACTGGTACACAATGCAAAATAATAAAGGTTGCAGTATTGCATCCTGCAAAAATTGACAATGTCGGTTGATGTTTTTTATGAATTTGAACTCATGCATTATCTGCGTTTTTAAATTTTCTTTACCCTCGCAATCGCAGAAAAATTGGAGATGTGAAGAGTCCAGCCTAGAGGAGAGATCAAGGGAGCTCAAGAGCAAGTATGAAACTGCTTACAGCTTCTAAATTGGAGAAACATATCAAAGAAATATATGAGAAAATTGCATATTTGCAAAATATCATTGCTTTGCTCCAGGTTGACCAGTTATTTCACTATATTTACGTTCTTTCAAGTTCTTTTCAACTAATTATAACTTTCTACATCAATCATTAGTCATAACTTACTAATTTTGTTGTGTGGGTCTGCAAAAAAAAGAAGTGGCTGATGAAACCGAGAAAGCCAACAAGGCCAATGCTAAAAATGTTCAACTACAAGAATTGATTGCTGTGTACCAGTATTGCAATGTCCATGGTTTGGATTGGTGCAGTACTAGTCAACTACAAGAATTGTATTTCTTGGACAACTTGCTAACATATTTACAAGAAATACAATGTTGTTAATTTCAGTTGCATATTTTGGCTTTATGGATTATGTAAATATTGTTAGTGTTGTTTTTTGTGAATGAATATGTTATGTTGTTAAATTGTGTTGCCTTTTGTTTATGTTGTCTATATTATTTGCATGATATTCTATTTAATGTCAATGAATATCGAATGGTAATATATGGCTCGCAAAAATATGGAGACTAGCCCTGATACAAGTAGAACCATGTCAAAATTATGCCAACATTGACTGTTTTTGAACCGTCAATATAGGTAATTTTATACCAATACCAATTGTTTTTAGGACCTACAGATTTATAGGTAATTTGATATCAACACCGACTGTTTATAGGTAATTTTATACCAAAACCAGATCCAGTTCGCACTAGAGAGGCATAGCATCAACACTAGAGAGGCTTACAAATTTTCCGGAAATGCAATAAAATAAAACCTTATAATAGCTAACTATTCAAAATAAAGTACATAAGTCTCACAACCAACTATTAAACTTTTGCAAATAGGTCCACAAAAATGACAAAATAGCAAAATACATTAGAGGCAACCACAAGGTCAGGTACCTGACCAAGAAGACCAGTTGAAGACCATCCACGTGTACCAGCAATCCATGTGTTCATTCTTAGGTCATAGCACTGATGGGACAGAGCATTTTTTATTGACATATTCTAAATGAGAAATTACCAAGCTATACACTTGCACATTTAAGAAATTACCAGCTCTGCTGGTTTCCCGAGGTCATTACCTCTTATCATAACAAACCATTTCAGTCATTACCCCTTTTACTGTTATGATTTGATCCTTATACCATTCAGTCCTCATTCCTTCATAATTTGCTATTTCCATTTTCCCTTTTGATAAGTGCACAATACTTGATAAAAGTTTAAACTGAACCTTAATAGATTAGTTCAGTTGAATTACCTTAGCTGATGCCTTTCTAGCCACCTCTTGCATCTTTGTTTTTTCCTGTTGCGGTCCTTTGATCAATCTCTAATGAAAAAGAAAAAAAAAATTAAGGTCTTGACTGAAACATAAAATCCCCATATTTGATCCTTTGATTAACTCTGACATAAAAATCCCCAATTTTGACATTTTAATCCTAATTTGGAATTCAAGACTCAATGAACTTCAGTTTTGGTCCCAATTTCAATCAAATATTAATATACATCAGATGTACACTACTGTATCAAGCAACAAGAATATTAACAGTGATCTTGACTGAAACAAAATACAACAATAAAGGACAAACAAATTAAACCAGAATATTTCGTAAATTGATCTAACTAACAACATTGATGTAACAATTATCAATATTTCAACGCTAATGGTTGAAGTCAGTCCCCAGATCAGGTCTAGATATGAATGGCTGAAGCCTACAACTTAAAAGGAGGAAAATTCAGTACCAGGAAGGGGGGTATTCGAACCTATGCTTAGCTCTTGCGCTTGTCAGCAGCCACACTTTGCCTTCTCTGTTCTGCCTTTCTTTTAAGAATTAATTTCTTTTTAACAGACGAGAACTGCAAAAGAACCGATTGAATCAGAGAAAAATTGACAAAATTTATGAAATTCGAAAAAATCGAGCTCTTACCGTGAAATAAGGATTAGGGTTAGATTTCGACGAGGGGAAAAGGGGAAAACGCGGTGTATGGCGGATAGAGGTAGAGAGGAGGAGGTGCGAACGAGGAGCGATTTAGGCGTCTCGGTCCGTTCGGGAGAGAGAGAACGGGGGATTAGTGGCGGAGTTGAAAGAGGAGAGGGAAAGAGAATAGAGTGAGCGAAATTTTCTGGGGGGTAATTTGAAAATGAGTCCAGATCCTAAAGTAACACAAATTTTGACTTTTTATCTGGACTGTCCGATCAGAATCCGACCCCTTCAATATTCGTGTAAGAACAGAATGAACGGTCCGCATTCATAATAAAATTTTGGGTTATTTTAGGGGTTCCAAATTGTAGAGGAAGACGTTCAGAGGGAAATAATTTGGGAGAGAAAGTGAAGGCAAATGAAAACCCTAGATATGATTTGGCAAAATAAATTGGGAGGGAAGTAAAAAATTTAGGAGAGAAGTAAAAAAATTGGCAATATAATTTGAACATATGAAATTAATTTATTTAGATTGAATTTTATCTAATAAAAATATTTTTTGCAAAAATTTAAGAGAAGAAATGAAGATTTTGGCAAATTAATTTGAACAATCCAAATCAGTTTATTTAGATTGAATTTTATCTAAGAAATTTTAATGATTTACACATGTGCAAACAATTTTATTTTATTTTGAAAAATATTATGAAAATGATACAAAGTAAAATTAGGTAGCAAAAAATATGATAAAAATTAAGAAAATATATTTCCAAACTTTTGACATTATTTTTAACTTTTTGCAGTATTATTTTTTTATTAAAAAAATAAGTATTTTTTGCATTTTTTTTACTGCAATAAATATGAAAAAGAAAATAAAAAAATAATATTTTTTTTACATCTTATATGGTCAAATAATAATTATCAATATTATTTTTATAGACTTTGATCATTATGTGTCCATTCAAATTTAGAAAACTTTTTTGGACCGTTCATTTTCACGCGGGAAATCAACAGTCGATCTGTGACAAAATCATTCCAAATCTAATTTAAAATGATCAAGATACAACATTGAACGTAACCAACATAAAAGTCCGGAAGTTTTATTATGTATGATTTTTGATCTAACACGAAGTGTTTATGGCCATACGATGCTTCAATTTTTGATCAACTAGATGGAAAGGTAAATTAAAACAAAATTTTATCAAAATTGGGTGCAAGACAATAAATGCAGTGATCTTTAATTTCAATGGTTCTGATCGACCAACGGACGACATATCCCTGTGTTTTTTCATTAACTCGCAAAAACAAGAGTTTATGTTTCGTGAAACATACTCTTGCCTTGTGAGTTAATGAAGGTGGATGAAAATATGTCATCCATGGTTCAATCGGGATCGTTGAAACCAAAGAGCATTGCATATATTTCCCTGCAGCAAATTTTGATGAAATTTTATATTCATTTACTTATCTATCAAGTTGATGAAATTTTGTAAAATCGAAGGGTTATAAACACTTCTCGTTGGATTGAAGCTCGGACACAACCAAACTTCGAAACTATTATGCTAGTTTGGTATTGTGTTTTCTCTTGATCATTCCAAAATAAATTTGAAATCATTTCATTGCAGATCGATCGTTGATCGCCTGTGCAAAAATAAACGGTGCATAAATATTTACACACATCAAATGAGCTAATAATGATGAAATTATATAAAATTATCAATTATAAGTGTGATTTTGTCATAAAAATATAAAAAGTTTGAATTTTTTTTCCAAATTATTTACTTTTTAATTTATTTTGTATCACTTTGACAATATTTTTTAAAACAAAATAAAATTATTGTACACGTCTAAATCATTTAAATTTCTTAGATAAATTCAATAAAAATAAATACATTTTTTGATTTTCTACAAAATGCAATTCTATTATTCATCAGATTTATACAATTAAATACATTTTTGATAAAGTTTGATTTACCTCATAACAAATTCAAAGTTTGATATTTTTTCTGTCATGATAAAGTTTGATTTACCTCATATCAGTTTCAGAGTTTGACATTTTTTCTGTTATGGGGCATAGTTTGATATTTTTTTCTCTTTGGATATGTAATATTTATTTTGAAGGGTTTCCTGAAGTACATACAGAGATCTTATAGGACAAAAAAAATAGACAAAAAGATAAAATATCATTATTTCCAATCTCTGTTGTTACAAGGATAGCATCCTAATACAAAGAAAAAGAAAAGAAGAATGTCAAGGACTTTTACATTATTCACATTCTACCAATTAAAGGCCAATAAATTATAGAATCACTGAACTGTACTTCAGTGAAGCCAAAAGCACATTCAAGACAACAAAAAACATATCTGGAAATGAGATGCGTAAATACTAAGTTGAAAATGACGAGGTCAATAAAAGGCAATCAGCCATTGCCAATGTAGAAAATGCTATGATGATGGGGAGAGAGGCTGAAGCGAATATCTGCTGACAATTTGGTGGGCCTGCTAGTAAGCATCTCGTCTATTGCCTCCGCCACATCATCAAGGAGACAAACCTGAAATATTCTGGTATTAGCGCAGATTTAAATATGTTAGATAAGTTTACACAATATCACAGAATAGCAAAGATGTAACGCTCTATGAGCAATTGTTCACGCTTCACATAATGTATTTAAGTCCCACCATAACCCATTTTTGCATCAGTTGTTCATGCTTCACATAATGTAATTAAGTCCCACCATAACCCATTTTTGCATCAGTTGCCTAAACCATGCAACTTATACAAGCATATCAACAATCAATTGAGAAAGGGTGGTTTTACTTTCTTCTTTCAAGTTCCATGTACGTGCCAACTACAATTAATTTATCCATACTAGTACGTAAGAACGATAGTTGAAATATACATACCAGTACGTACCAACTACATTTAATTTTCCTGTACCAGTACGTATCACCCATCACCTACAGTTGAAATATACAAGACAAACTATATTATATAAGAAACTGATATAATTAGAGTGCATGGCACTGTAGCAAGGAGGTTTGTATTATTTTCAGAAAATGCGGATTTCATTATCTTTTTATTTGATGATTTATTCGTTTTTTGAGGTCGGTGTAAATGAACATGTTCTATATTTTAAATGCAAATCAAACCCCATGTGAAATGCCAAGCCTGTGCCTCATTATTTCAGATAAGCATGCACCAAATTAAAGATGTTGTATCAAATTGGTCGCTGTTATGATCTGCCCCAAGCACTAATCTTTACCCATTATTGACTTAATAAAAGGTAGCAGAGGATTATCAAGAGGCAGAAAATAAACTGAGAACGAAGGTATACAAAAGTTACATGCTAGTGCCTGAAATTTGTATTATTTTAACATTAAAAATGCATGCTCAACATTTTGTACCAGAACAACCAGTACAGATCACAAACAGAAATGGAAAATAAAACATTGCTCGTCAAACAAAAGATAAACTGGTATATAAACTAATACATCAATTGCAATCAAAAGAAATGAAATAAAACACAGTACGCATAATTTCCAAATTGTAAAGTAAAACATGACATTTGCTATGTTGTTCATTTCAAATTCTAAAATTAAGTTCACATAATAGAAAGGGTTGAAATGAATTGACTAATAAAACCTAAAATTAAAGAAGAATTGCAACTTTGATTTAGGCAGCAGCCATGGACAAAGTGGCAAAGAGAATGAAACATTTCTCAAACGACAACAAGAAATTATCAATTCTTAGGAAACTGACAAGAGTCTAGAAGAACAATTGATTATGGCTTCAATCAAAAGCCAATACACCTTTGACAATAATATATTGGTTCAGTGGAAAAACAATACTAAATGTTTACGTATATCAAAGAAAAGTATAAAACAAGCAATTTTCTTGAAAGAAAGAAGAAAAAGAAGAAGAACTTCACCTTTTGCCAAGAGGATGTAAGTTGTTCAAGTTGAGGTGATTTGTCTTTTGATCTCACTGATGCTCTCTGCAGCCTCAAGGAAGAGGAGGCTTACAAAAGCTAACTAATTAGACATTATGTAATTTCATTATTGATATCAGATTTCGCCTGTTAAGGGAGAAATAGAAAACTATGCACAAGTAGTCCACCTGAAGCAAACAATCAAAGATGCTACCAAAAATTCATTACATAATTTATATTATTAGATACTCCAAATGATAAAATGTCCTTTCAGCCTTGGCAAAATAGAAAACTATACTACGGATTTGGTCCCTACCATTCTCTCCTTTATTTTGTTTAATGTCTTGGTGTAATAATTGAGGACAAAGCATGGCAAAATAGCCCAAAAAGAAACAAAAATCAGCTGGTACCTAGCGTACAGCCAAGGTTTACCTTAGGTGTAGATGGGACTGATCTGGCCTTTTCAGCAATATAAAAGGACCTAACTTTGTTCAATGCTTCCAAAAAGAGCATAAACCAGCAACCTAAGAATAAACCAGTAACTGTGCACGCAGGCACCAAAAGAGCATAAACCAGCAACCTAAGAATACTAACTGTTCAAACATTACTGATGCACGATCAAATGTAAATATCCAATTTTTCCCAGAACAAGTCACAAAACCCTAAAAAAAGGATATCAGTGATAAATTCAGAGATAATAGGAGAACATTACAGAGCTATTGCCATACCTGACACCTCTTTTGGCGAATTGAAGAGAGGGGCTGCTCGGATCGAAGAGAGAAGAGGGCTCTTTGCTTGCTCGGGAGAGGGACTACAGCACGACTCTTTCTTTTATTGATCGGGGAGGAGAGATCATGAGAAAGGATGCCATGGCAGATCGGGTTTAGGTCTAGGGTTTACGTCGCGCGTCGCCTGAGAGATCGCATCGTCTGAGGAGATCGCGTCCTTGTTTGAAATGGAGAGGAGAAGATCGGGGGAGAGAAGAGGAGTCTCAAATTACTCTTTTACCCTCCCGACTAAAATTTGGAGTTAAAATATATGATGGTAGCGAAACAATGTCAACCGTTTGATCAACCAGAAATAAACAGTACCAATTCAAACTTGGTCCATAGAAGCATTTGCCTTGAATTATTTCCATGGTCAGTTCAATGAATTCGGATCCTTCCTGGCACCGGAAAGACAGAGAATTCGTATCCTCTGAGATATCTCAAACTTTGCGTGACTTTATGGAAAATCCGAACCATTTAAATACGTTCTGGATGAATCTCAAAGCACAAATAATACTGCCCCTCTATCATCCCGAGTCAGATACTAGGAGGATCCGGATCCAATAATACTGGCAATGTGTTACTCCGAATAGGTTCAGTTTTTGAATTAATTTGAAATTGTGTAGCAGTGGATTCCATCGTAAAGTACTCGATCTCATTTTACCGAATTTTTATTTATACCATAATAAAAAAAATCAAAACACCTCGTTCGATGAGAATTAGAAAACTATCAAGGCTATCAAATTATTTAGCAGCTTCAAAGGTTGGTGGTCACCAATTGACCATGTGATCTCAGTCTAAAGGTCTTCAAATAAATTGGTGAGCTCATGTATTTTTTTTCTTCTAGAAATCTTATCTTTCTTAAATTCCGTGGCACGTTGATTGAAATTTTATTTGATTTAAAAACCAATATAAGCAATTATGCTTAGAGATCTATGCCACTTACAAAAAAGAAGTTGGAGCCGCTAAATGAATTGGTGGCCTGATTGAATATCAAATTTCTATTAAATTGGAGTATTTTAATTTATTTTTTTTGTAAATATAATAGAAATAAAAATTTTGGTCCACCTTACACATACCTGCGAGGATACACATTCAATAATAGAACTAGGGTGTTATTAAGTTCACCAAGTCTAAAACCCATCAAATCGGCTTCAAATGATGATCTGAACTGTTGAAATCCGCTTACCTTATGAGTGATGTGTCTATATGTAAAAATTTAAAACATTTGAATTAATGTAGTATAAAGTCAAGTGGTCAAAAAACGTTCAAAAAATGAATGCATCAAAATTAATTTATTAGGCTTCTAATTTTGACCACTTGACTCTATACTAAATTAATTTGAATGTTTAAAATTTTCACATGTAGTCGCATCACTCGTAAGATAAGCATGTCTTAATAGTTCAGATTCATAATTTGAAGCTAGATTTTAGACTTAAATTTACCAAGAAACTTGATGAACTTAAGAACACCCTAGTTCTACTGCACATTCCATGCGGTCTTACAAAGTTTCTATCAAAGAACTAACAAGGTCGAATTATTTTTTGGATTCTTATTTAGTTATTTGATAATATATGATTATAAACACTAATGTAATATTTAATTAAAGTCAATGAGGGTGATTTCATAAGGAGTAAAGGACCCTTTTTAAATAATTTATTATACAATTTTTAAGTGAAGTTAAGTGGGATCTTAAGCTCTTCTGACCAACAAAGATTCGATTAACTTTTGTTTTTAGTCAAGAAAGGTAGTTAATTATCATTGATATTTGGCACCATTATTTCCAAATCAGTGAACTAGGATGCAAGTTGGGGAAGGTTTATTGTGCACAGTCCTTATTTCAAAAAACAAAAAAAAAACAAAAATAATCCCTGAATCAATGTTATCAGAATTGAACCGGACATCGACCCGGAGAATCTTCAGTTCAACGGTTCACTGGTTGGACCGGTGAATCGGTCAATTAGACTACTGATTTTTTAAATACTTATATATTTTAGGACATATGTACTATTGTAAATATAATCAGGTTTACATATAATAAAAATTCAAACATACACATTAACTAACGTACTATAAAAATAAATATATCAAAAATAACAAAGTAATTTTTTAAAGAAGAAAAAATATAGCATTCAATTCTAAATTGTTTGATAAGTTTACTAAACTGAGAAGATATATGAATTTAGGATTTTAGTATCACGTTTTATAAAATTATATAAATTATTTAGAGAAGTTTAAATTTATATATAATCTTACATAAGTTCATGTTTTTCGATAAAAAAATTTAGTGCTTTGAAGAACAAATCTCATAAAATATAAATAACAAAATTAATAATTATTATTTCAAGGTGTGTGTATATATATATATATATATTATATGTATATGAATAAATAATTACAGGATCTTTATTAGGTCTTTATAATTTTTAAAACATGAGGGCTCTATTAGAGATAAAAAAAAAATGCTGTTGACTATTTGAAAAGTTACTATCACATTTTCACACTTTTACCTTGAAAACATGTAACCTATGTAGGGTCTTGGGAACATGTGACACTTTTTTTTTTTATTTGATCGCTGTCCGTAGGCTTACACACACCCACACTCACTCTCTAATTTTCTGCACTAGCAGGAATCGAACCTATGCCCTTCTGAATGAAGAGCTATACCACTTCCAACTGTGCTAACACAGCGGTGGTACATGTGACACTCTTACAAGGCCTCTTTCTCAATAGATGCACGTGAAAAAAAAATACAACAAGCATAAACTGGTTTTTTTATTTAACAAATTGGTTCACAGTTTTTCAATAAAAACCAATTAATTAAACTGATTTTTCCAGTTCAACTACAGAAATGATCCAATAACTAAATCAAACCAGATAAGTAACCGGTTCCTGTTTTTTCTGTAAATATATGAGTTTCTATCATTTTGAAGGGTAAATACATTATTACAAATTTTTGAGGAGAAAATACATAATATTGAAGTTCAAATCTCTTTATTTGCTGTCCAATCACCGTAGGAGTAACATGCTGAACATTATTATTATATAGCTACTAAAATAATGATATTATTAAATAGATATTCCAAAGATACAGTCTTCATTATCTGTGCAGTAGAAATCTCCAAGCTCTGCAGGAACTACCTGTGACTGGATACAGCTACGGCTTCAGATAAATTCATTTCTGGTATAGTGAGAGACGTGAGTTGTGTAATGCTCGTCTTATTGGAGGCATCTTGCATAGGGACTCTCTCCACTATTTGTTTTCTTAATATATCATGTAACCTGCCGTATAACTTCTGTTTCACCGTCTCAAATGCTCTGTCGAGGTTATCAATCTGCATTTGGAGTTCAAAACAGGGTTAATAAAAAATATTCAGCTGTTTCATTTGAATAAATTTGGGAGATTTATTTATGTTAACCAGAAATATCAACAGCGTGAATCACGTTGTACACTCTTCCTTTGTTCTAATGACTATTTGTTTTTTGCATATTGCAATTAAAAAATACAAAAACACTTGCCTGCTCAGTGGCATTGACATTGTACATGAAGAGCCCATAGTAAAGATCAAAACTATCACTAACAGTGTTTTCAGTCTGTCAAATTGAAAAAAAAAATAATCATTTTAGACAATTCTCATTGAGCATAGAATTATCCAATTTCATCTTAATTTGAATTTGAATGTACCTTAATTACTTACCAGTTGTAAAAGGGTCTCATAGCCCTTGGTATTGATTGGAGTCGATCCCAAGTTTAGATGAGATAAAACTCTGTTATAAAGGATAAACATATACAGTCAGTATAGCATATTAGATAAGAACAGAAAAATAAAATTATATTGCTCGTTGCATTTGATTACCTTCCAATGGTATGTGTAATAAATTGACTGCCAGCTGCATGGCGATCATGTTCCTCACACGACATCTCCACCATTCGACAACCCTGTCATAAATTCAAAATTTTAGATTGCATGTGATGTCTCGTTTCCAAGGTTCTAAATAGCGATTATAGCAGTACAGCGGGGAGACTAAAAAAAAAAGTTATTGCGAATAGCGTAGCTATAGCGAAAGCTATCATACATAGCGATTTTTCCCTTTTCAAACTTTATATTATATATTTCTACTAATTATCAACATAATCAATATTTGTGAATTGATGTAACTAAATGACAACTAATCTAAGTCTAAACTTTTAATCAATTACGCAAATAAGAAGGAAAAAAAATCTAAAAAGTAACATTATTTAATAGTTTATACTTCATAGTATTACATATTATAATAGACAAAGAGCAATTAATTTTTTAAAATAAATGAAGTCAATATACATATTTAAACATTTTATATATTATAATAATAATCAAAATTAGCTTTCAATTGAGATGAACAATAATAATTTTACAAATGAATACTATGCAAAGAGCAATTAGAATGAAGAATTAGTATTTAAATATTTCTTGATATAGAATGATAGAATAAATCACAAATAAAAATAGAACCATATAGTCTGGTTAGTATAGTTATCGTAGAAGACCATGTAGCATTAGAAATAAGAACAGAAGTATAGAAGTTCATATAAATTGTGAAAAAAAAACCATGTAGCATAGCAATAGCTATAGTAGATCTCATATAGTGGTAATAGCGGTCGTAGCTGAGTTAGCACAATTTTATCTCATAGTTTAGTGTTTATGGTCCGGAAAAGCTATAGCGACGCTATAGCTAGCTATTTAGAACACTGGTCGTTTCTTTTCTCCGATGTACCAATGAAAATTGCCAAAAAAATAATTCCTTTTTTGGGTATAATGTTCGAACCTCTTGTTCAAAAATGTTCAGGAATTGAGTGCATTTTTCTGCCTGGGCCCCAACATCAGTCACTCGAACTTTTTCGAAAACAAAGGGAAGCTCAGTCCATCCATTCTTACCGCTCTCTGGACCAAACATAGGATGTGTGCAAATAATTCCAAATCCAGGTGGCAGAACCTAAAAGAACCAATAGAAAGAAATAAATAATTTAATAAAGTAAAATATGAAATATTGACCAAATCACCATGCCTATGTACAATACATCAACACGTGAAGCGCATTGCATGAAATTTGCATTATGTATGTCAAGAGAATATGCAAAGTATATTCCTTTTTCTAAGTTATGAAAGGAACTTGTTACAGAAAATCATGTCAGAGTTTAATAATGGGGAAATCTAAGAAACATGTGAGAGTTTAATTAGTGGGAGAATTAATCTAAAGATCTTCAGGTTGGCGCTGGAAAAACTATTGGCTATAAATATGACGCTAAACATGTTGGCTAAGTGTAGCCACGCTAAACTAGTTTTCTTTATTCTTTCTCTTTCTTATTGACAATCAATAAGATGATACAATGGAAGATGCAGAAAAATTGAGGTGCATAATTGCATAATGTGATTTACCTAGTAATGAAAAAAAATAGTATTTTTAAGTTTTCCATTGTTGGGAAGATCCAAAACCAATGATGACCTTTCTTTTCTCCCAAACTCTCTAGAAGTAAAATAATGGAAACAAAAAGGCTGAAAGATATTATACCTCAATAAAAAGATTTCTTGGGAATTGCTTGACTGACAAAACATCGGCAAAAATTGTGTCTGGTTTCAGTTTATGAATTGGTATTGAACGAATGATGTTCTCAGTTGAGAGAATTGAGCTGCACACCAGTATCACATCAGGTTGTTCTTCACACAATGCCTCCATGTTTCTACAATTAATATTAAATTTTAGAATATGAGCTCTCATTGTATCTCATAATATTTTTTTATTGACCTTAAACCATAGAACTTGGATTATATTTTGTATTCTATTGAAAATAATTAAAGGAAAGATAAATTACAAGAATTTAACATTATGCATTCTTCTCTTTGTAAACTTCAGTGGCATTGTAAATCACAGAGGTACCATATCATATATATACTCAGCACAATTAATGAACTAGATCTCTTCAGAATTAAATAAAAATGCTATACCTGAAAAACTGGATCCCATTTTGTTCGCAATACTCCGAATAATCCGAACGAGAGGTGGCAAGAACAGAGTGGCCTTGCCTTCTCACTCCTTTTGCGATAAACTGCCCAAAATTCCCGAATCCAATTATCCCGATCTTCAACGGTGCCAACTTGGTGTTCTTGTCACCAATGATATGGTTACACGTGGCAATCTCGGCCGTTCCATTAACACAGGTTAGCTTAGTAATAGCACGAGCATTGCTTACTAAACTTTTGTTAGTAAATTGTGTAAAAGGGAACACCGTTTTAGTGAAAAATGTGTTGGTTTTTGTTTTGAAAATGCCATTTGGCATTGTAGATTGAGCAAGCTGAAGGGAAGAAAAGGCCATTGTATCTTCTCTCTTTTCTTTCTGTTTCTTCTTGTTTAGAAACTATAAAAATAATGTGAGCTGTGGTGCTTGACGTACGATGTATGTTCTCTCCTTTGTTTACTTTCCTTTATTAGTTTAGAGACCAAAAGAAAGTGAGATGCGGGGCTTGAAAAACGCATCAATTGCATGAAGGATTTATACAGAACTGAGGTTATAGTGCAAGAGGACAAGCGTGTGTCATGTGCACATCGAGTGCCATATCACTTTTATTATTAATTTATTATACATGTGTGTGGGCCAACATTAATTGGAGAACTCGTATTCATAATGAAAAAGGTGCACAATTTTTATGTCAATATTGCAATAAAATATCAACCGATTCTATCAATAAGAATATTGCAAATTGTCTTTAATTAGTAAACGATGGGCCTTGTGCTTTGGTAAAGTATTTTTATAGATCAAAAGGTTAGAAATAGAGATAAAATAATCACTTGTTTGTTTTCATGCACAATTTTTTATCTCATCCATTGGTGAGAGAAACCCGGTTATTTTTATTTTTGCCAAAAAAAAAATTAATATAAATAACCACGATTTAGTAGGAATTTTATTTTTGCTCAAACTGTATAGAATATATATGGTCTGGAATTAAAATTCCGAACTATATAGAATATTTACGATTTGGAACTTTTTTTTTGGGGACTGTATATAATATTTACGGCCGGAAATCAATTTTTTTTTTTTTGAGAATTGAGTGAAGTTTCGTATGAAAATTGACCGACATACAGTTTTAATATCTTATGATCTGTTTGGAGATTTTGTATGAAACTTCACAGTCTTATTCTATGATATTAAGACTGCATGTTGGTCAATTTTCATGATTTTTGGAGATGTTTTGCTATATTAACCAGAGATGCAAAGTTGGGCTCAGAATGCACTCCTTTAGTAGTTCAGACAATTTTTGAGACCTGATATCTCACTATTTGTTTGGAGATTTCATACGAAACTTTACAACCTTGTTCTATGATGTCAAGACTGCATGTCGGTCAATTTTTACGATTTTTGGAAATATTTTGCTATATTAATCAGAGGTGCAAATTTGGGCTCATAATGCACTCCTTTAGCAGTTCAGGCGATTTTTGAGACTTGGTATCTCATGATTTGTTTGGATATTTCGTAGGAAACTTTGCAGGCATGTTCTATGATGTCAAAACTACATGTCATTCAATTTTCACAATTTTTTGAGATGTTTTGCTATGTTAACTAGGGGTACAAATTTGGGCAAACTGACCAAACTACTAAAATATTGCACATAGTAGCAACATTGGACCTCTGGTTAATATAGCAAAATATCTCCAAAAATCATGAAAAAATTGACCGACATATAGTCTTGACATCATAGAACAAGGCTATAAAATTTCATACGAAATCTCCAAATAAATAGTGAGATATTAGGTCTCAAAAATTGCCCGAACTGCTAAAGGAGTGCATTATGAGCCCAATTTTGCACCTCTGGTTAATATAACAAAACATCTCCAAAAATCATAAAAATTGATCAACATGCAGCCTTGATATTATAGGACAAGACTGTGAAGTTTTGTATAAAATCTCCAAATAGATCATGAGATATCAAAACTATATGTCAGTCAATTTTCGTATGAAACTTCACTCAATTTCCAACAAAAAAAAAAGCCGTAAATATTCTATGAGGTTCGGAATTTTAATTCCGGACCATATATATTAGATAAGGTTTGGGCAAAAATAAAATTCTTGCTAAATCATGATTACTTATATTAAATTTTTTTTTTGAGTAAAAATAAAAATCACGGAGAGAAACAACTGAAAGGTCGTTAAGATAGTGTGCAGAGGTACAAGCGTGTATCACATGCGCAGAGGTACAAGCGTGTGTCATGTGCGCATATAATGCCATATCATTTATAATTATGTATTATTATGCATGTGTGTGGGCCAAGGCCAACATCAATTATTCTTACATGTGTGTGGGCCAACATCAATGATTTTTTAACTTTATACGAATTAAAGCACAAATAATACTGGCAATGTTTTATTGCGAATAGGTTCTGTTGTTGAATTAATCAGAAATTGTATAGTGGTGGATCTCATCGTAAAGCAATGGATTCTATCTTACTGAAATTTTTATTTATACCGTAATAATTTTTTTTTTAAACGCTCTCATTTGATGAAAATTTTAAAACTATCTAGGCTGTGAAATCATTTAGCAGTTTTAAAGATTAGAGACCACCAATTAACTTTGTGATCCCAATTTAGGTGCCTTCAAATAAATTGGTGGATCTTATGGTCCCAGTCTGTGCCACGCCAATTGAAATTTAAAAATTTATATGATTTTTATAACCAACATAAGCAATTATGCTTAAAGATCCGTGTCACTTACAAAAAGAAAAGTTGGGCCATCACATTTATTTAGAGGCCCTTAGATTGAGACTGCAAAGCCAATTGGTTGCCTCCAATCTCTGTGGTCGTTAAATAAATTGACAACCTGAGTGAATTTTAAATTCCCATCAAATTGAAGTATTTTGATTTTTTTTTTTATAAATATGGTAGAAATAAAAATTTCGGTCCACTTTGAGGGAATACACAGTCAATGCGGTCTTACAAAGTTTCTACCAAAGGACTAACAAGGTCGAATTCTTATTTAGTTATTTGATAATAGATGGTTATAAACACTAATGTAATATTTAATTAAAGTCAATGAGGGTGACTTCAAAAGGAGTAAAGGACCCTTCTTAAATAATTTATTATACATTTTTTAAGTGAAGTTAAGTGGGATCTTAAGTTCTCCTGACCAACAAAGATTTGATTAACTTTTGTTTTTAGTCAAGAAAGGTAGTTAATTATCATTGATATTTGGCACCATTGATTCCAAATCAGTCAACTAGGATGCAAGTTGGGGAAGGTTTATTGTGCACATTCCTAATTTCAAAAAACAAAAATAAAATAATCCCCGAATAAATGTCTGATCCAGAGATAATATCATAATATTATGTCAGGGTACAGTACAGATCATCTTTTATTGCCAGAATAGTGACTAAACAGAATAGCTGCATGATCTTATGCACCGATATGGCCGCATACGATCAGACATTTGGACATTCTTGTGCGGGCTAAATCGAAAATATTTGGTAATAGTATTTATTATTTAATTGGTCGGTACTCTGTCCAACTGCCGCGCACGATCCGCGTGCTTACCTTCGTTTTTAATGCGGCTATTTTTATTAATACCCTTAAAAAAAGTTAATTTTAAAAATAATTAAGTTAATTTTAAAAATAATTAAGTTAATTTTAAAAATAATTATCAGTTCTGTTTTTTAATTTCTTATTAATTATTTGCTAATTATTAATTAATGTAACTATTGCAATTACTGTACAATTACTGTTACTGTTGCAATTACTATAACAACATAAATTAATGTAGCCACGGGAAATTTTTTTTTATTTTCTAATTAGCCATTGATTATTGTACCCGTTATAATTAATGTACAATTACTTTAATCCTTATAAAATTATTTTTTAAATGTAATTTGTCAAGGAATAGATGTTAGTTGCACTGTATGTGGGTGACAAGCTACAAAAATGTGAAGACGGCGTGGAGTACACGAAAGATGCCGCATTTGGCTTCGAGATTAATGAAAATATCACATTTTAGGAACTTAAGCAGCTAATATACGAAAAGACTGATGTGAACCCCAATAGGTATGAAATAGAATTGGTTACAAGGATTGACAACTCACGTGGGGGGGGGGGGGGGGGGGGGGCGGGGTAGACCTTACTTTGTTAGGTTTCCAATAACATATGTGAATTTGTGGAGAGTTGTGTACACTCAATTTGTGGCTAGTGGGGTCCCGGTAATGGACATATATTCAAAGAGGGTTCCCCGGAATAGGGCTGAATCTTCAAGTTTGGCTGGGGCTGGACCTTCGAGTTATGACAACTAGGGATACCATCAACACTCCCCTTATGACAACCAGGGGTACCATCAGCACCCCCCTTATGACAACCAGGGTAGCACCAGCACTCCCCTTATGACAACCAGGGGTACCACCAACACTCCCCTTATGACAACCAGTGGTACCACAACCCCGGTTATGACAACCAGGGATACCACAACTCCCCAGAAAATACTGAAGAATTACCACCACCACCGAGACAGACACCCATAATCCCTAGATTTCCAACTATGCCAGAGTCAGGACCGGTACCCGTTAATCGAACTTATATTGATATTGATGTAGATGCTATTGATGCCGTACTAGAAAGGAAAATAAAAACGGGGGATGAATACCAAGAGATTTGGGAAGCCGATGACTTATCAGATGGTGATGCAAAATGTACTAGGGTTGTCCAGGGCAGAAAAATTTCCGATTAGAGGTCGGGGGAATAAGTATCCGGTTGCCATATTCAATGACACCACAGCTTTCGAAGAGGCAGACATTAGTTTCTTTAGTCCTCGTGTTGAATACAATAAAGAACTTACCCCAGGGCAACTTTATACCAACATAAATGAACTTATAAAGAAAATAAATGAGACTCATGTTCACGGCAACTGGGAATGTATAATACACAAAAGGAACCAAACAAGGTTAGTTGTGCTATGTAAAACTCACCCGCGCTGCGAGTTCCGCCTTTTTGCAACCCCTGCGGGTTCAGGGGAAGCATGGATGATTAAGAAGTGTGAGCCACCTCATACATGCAAGTCTGCATCCACAAGGACAGACCATGCGCAGCTAACAGCATCATTAATTGTACATAAAGAGAGTGGTAGAGATGACTAGCAGTTTTGCAAAGGTACATGTATTTCAATTGTTTACATATATTATTGTACTTTAAGAAAACAACTTTTTTAGTACAATTGTTTACTTCCTTATTTTTTTATGTAGTACATGCCAAAGGCAAATATCTACTTAATGAAGGTGGGCAAAAATAATTTCCGAGATGTCAACGAAGATCTAGCATACGAGAAAATATATTAATCTCGTGATGGAGGTTGGCGTTGGGGAGTTATGACCACCAACAGATCCGAGTTGCTGAATGCAGTATTCAAGCAGAGCCGGATGTTGCCTGTGGCTGCAGTTGTAGATGACACATTCTACAAGTTAAATGCCTGGTTTCAGGAATAGCGTGCTAAGGTCGCATAATTAATAAGGATAAACCAGTCATTTTCAACAAGGGTGGAGGAGAAACTAAGACAACACAGGGACAAAGGTGCAACTATGACCGTGATTCCGATGGGTAATGATGGAACAGAATTCGAAGTGCAAAATCCAAATGAGTACGTTCCTACCAGCAGTAAACCAGATGGCACTATGGCGTTTGTCAAGAGGGCTTGCAAGTACGTGGTTAAATTCGGAGATGCCAGGGCGGTAACTTGTACATGCCAAGGACCTCAGCTAAGTCACATACCCTGCAGTCACGTGATGGCGGTATGCCGAGTGAGGAACTACTGTGAGGATCACTATGTTGCTGACATGTACCGTATCGATTACCTTGCTTCCACTTGGGGTGGATCTTTCCATTCTTATCCCAATCAGCATGAGTGGCCTGCAGTTGTCGGTGATAGAATACTCCCTTTAGAAGGATAGATAAGAAAGGGGAGGAGGAGACACAAGCATATTATAATGACCGTGGACGAGATGAGTGGCAGGCGATTGTCGGGAAATCAGGCTCGTTGTTCTGTTTCTGACAGGCGCAGGGCAGGTATGTAGCATTGTACGAAATTCATTTATGATCTTATTATATTACTAATTGAATTGTGTTCTTATGTTCAGATGCCATAAACGACCACAACGAAAGAGAAAATGCCACAGTTGTTGCTGAAGCAACTGGTAGAACACAACCCCCTTCCTCCGAGCCAATCATCTAGTTGGCAAGGCTCTATAAGTTATACCGCACTTGCAGCTGGTACCAGTAGAACTAGTCGTTTGTTAGGTCTATTGAGATGTGGTGGCAGGGGCAGATAAACCTACTATTTTGCTAGTGTGAACTTATTTTGATTTGTTATAATTATGTTGTAACTAATTAGTTATAATTTTCTAGTCTATGGAATTGCTTAGTTATAATCTGATATGTTTTAATTTGATTTGTTGTAATTATGTTTTAACTAATAAGTTGTAACTAATTTTAGTTTATTATTATGTATATATGTATATATTATACATATATTATAAAAACCGGAAAAGAGAAAAAGATCAACTAGCTGTCAGAGTTTGGAAATTTTTGGACTTGTGATATCTAACTGACAAATAAAATCAAAGTTATAAAGAATTACGACATTACTTCATTAATTTATTGAATGTCTTATTTTTTTGGTATACAATCTAAACAAGAAAACTTTTTCTTCACAAAATCATTTAAATTAAAATACTCAGATCTAAAAAAAAAAAAAAAGAGATGGCCCGTGCGGGGGGCTGTTTGATCTCCTATGAGAACACCCGTGGGCCAGGCGGTTAGGTTATTTTTGAAAAAAAAATAGAATGCAGAATTATTTTTAAAATTAACTTTTTCTTTTGGGATATTAATAAAAATGACCTTTTTTAATGTGTGCATTATTGGTGCCCCATACCCTTTTTTTTTTAAATAGAACTTTAATTATTTCAAGCTCAACTGATTCTGTAAATCGGTGTAGGCACAAATTTTTTTGCATACAACGCAAGTTTATATAAACTGCTTTCACCGATCTACAATTGTTTTTCATAAAAAACAAGTCAAGTTTACTTGTTTCGTTAAAATAAGTAAGTTCAATTCTATTTCAAAATTATTTGCTTTTAAGGATTCAAAAGGGGGTAATGTATCATGTATGAAATCTTTTCAAACAAGCATAAGTGTGATATGCAAGGCATTTCTCATTTGTCTTGTATCCTGGATATATTAGACATTTCATACTTAGCATGAAACTTTTTGTAGGGGGGCAAATAAAACTTTGATCCCTTTATATAATAGAAGATTTGCCATTTATATCAACCGTTGTCTTTTGTAGGAAAAAATGAAACTTTGACTCTGTTTTATATAAATAAATGACACATTTTTTTGCTATATTTCTGCCCCAATGTTATTTACAAGGCAGTGAGATATTGATGCTAGTTTTTTTTTTTTCTCCAACAAAAGCCATACCAAATTGTTCTGTTATTCTAAAATGATAAATATGTGCCTAACCTCTAAATTAGTCACTAATTGCAGCATGCTTTTCTGACCAATGCTGTTGTCCTATGAACACGTTTAAGAACAGTATTTTTATTCATGAAAGAAGTTATAGATTTTGTGGTGTTTTGTTGAGCTTAGTTGTTTCTTTTGGCCTTTGTGGAGGAGGGTAGGGACTAGTGGTGAAAACGGAGCGGATAATGCTGATACCATATCCGCATCCGTCGGATAATGAACGGATACGGATACAGATACGGATAGTAAACGGATATTAAAATTCAAAACCAAATCCGCCTTAAACGGATACGGATACGGAACGGATAGTCTACGGATACGGATTTGAATACGGATATAAAACGAATAATGGTCGGATAATTAAGATATATGAACTTCTAAGATACAAATATTAATTAAAATATTAAATATAAATATTAATGAACTTATAAGAGATGGGAGATAATCTATTCATATAATATATATATATATATATCAAATAAGTGTATGGTAACAAAAGATGTTGTGGTGTAGTGGTTTTGAAACTTAGTCTAAAGGCATTGAGATGAGAGGATATGGGTTCAAATCCCACCTATAGCAAATATTTATTTCTTTTTTATATGGGTCCAACCAAATTATCCGAATCCGGATATCCGCTCCGTTTAGGACTCTGTATCTGTATCCGGATCTTTTATGGATTTCCAAAAATTATCCGAATCCGTATCCGGGAATTATCCGAATCCGGATAATCCGGATTCGGATAATTTCTGGATACGGAGCGGATATCCGCCGGATAATCTGGCTCCGTTTTCACCCCCAGTAGGGACGCAGCTAAGGCTGGTGGGGCTGATGATGCTGAAGTATATATGTTTCCTTTTGTTTTTTTTGTTTTTATAAACTTAATGCGTGTGTTAAAATGTTCTATTTATCAACCCACTGGTATGGTGTTGGTATCGATCGATTGCATATGTTACATATGTTGTTAAATTTTAATTATTTCCCCCTCTTAATTCATGCTTTTCTTTTTTTTTGGTTTGTAGAGCTGAATTAGATTTTGATTTAGATTATCAAGTCTTAATGAGTTGGACATGCAAGAGTCGTCCCTTTTAAAGTGGTTTTTACCACTAGAGCAAAATCCACTTTCTGCGGCCGGTTTTCCGGTCGCAAAAAGTATAGGCGCTGGTCGCAGAAAATCAAACCTGTCGCAGAAAGTGAAAATCGGTCGCTAATACTCCGGTCACTAAAAGCATTGTCGCAGATACTCTCCTGATGATGTCACCGGTCGCTGAATGACGTCATCCGGTCGCTGATAATTTATCTGCAACCAAATATTTTTGGTCGCAGTTATTTTTTACTGATGTCATGAAAAGGTATCTGCGACCGGTGAAACCGGTCTCTGATACCTAAATACCGGTCGCTGATGCTTATATTAGCATTTTTTTTCTATATTTTATTATTTACATTTCTCCATAACATTTCAACATACAACTTTACATCAAATGACATACAATTCCACATTAATTTGTTATTTACTTTTTTCCCATTTAATTGGTACTACACTCACTAACCATTCATATCGATCAAACAATAATATCAAATAATAGCTCGATTCGAATATAATATCAAATAATCATAACATACATAATAGCTCGATTTGAATTTAATATCAAATATCGTACAACAATTCAATATTGACATACAACATGATATCATATAACATAAATAAAAAATCATGACATACATATATGCACATTGAGTTCTCTCCGAGCATGATGATCGGCCATGAATCTAACAAATGCAAATTATATTAACACCAATTAATAAAGGGTACCAAGCAAGGACTTATTGCGAGAAATTTCAGCTTCAAAAGATAAGCCGATAGGGCGAAATTCAAATCATATATGCTGTATAATATGCTGTTTTCATATTTTTGAAAAGTCTAACTTTGAAAATAGCTAGAAAATTGCAAAAAAATCCAAATGGAGAAAACTTCGGCTCTAAACCACTTGTTTTTCTGTCCTCTATCTAACTGTGTAAGTGGATTTTGGATTTGGACTTTTGATCAGCCTGTACTGGCTGATCTGTCACAGGAGGTCAAGAAGGGATTGTTGCCAATTTTAGAAACTCATTTCAAGAGTTTTACTAAGCCAAATTTCATAAATTTTAGGGCTTCCTAGCTATACCAAACAGTAGCCTAACTGGGAACAGTGCTGTCAGTTTTGCTGTTTTTTCTCATTTCAAAGACTGAACTTCAAAAATTCATTAAAAATAGCAAAAAAATCCAAATTGATCAAAATTTGAGCCTAAACTGGATGAAATTAAATTCTCTATCTGTCTGTCCTATTTATTTTAACAGAATCAGAGTTTATGTTCTCTAATTTGCCAGTTTTCAACAGAAGAGTATTTTTGACCCAAGTATTTGATGGATTTAGATGAAATGCAAAATTGCAAAGGGTAAAGAGCTTACTGAATTTTGTAGTAGTTAAAGTAACGGTCAAATCCTACCACAACAGCACCAACCTGCAATACCACATATAAATATGCTAAAGTAATAATTTTGAACATATATGAACACAACTCCTAAAACCTGATCTGATCTGATCCTTCTAAAAACATAAAAAAGTAATATATATTTTTGTTTGCTATGTGATACCTTCACAGTAAGATCAGTATGACGGGTTATCATGGAGTTTGACCGAAACAATGAAGAAAAATATACTGAATTGTTACCAAAGTGCATAGCATGTAATCTGGCATTTATATAAATGTATTATATATGTTTAAGACCAATAGATACAATTACAATTTCAGTCACATATTTTTTCTCAAGTGGTAACAACTTTTAACATTGATTAGAACAAATACTTAATTGAAAGGAATGCATTACCTCGTCTTCAAATAACCCGGATAAATCAAGTTCGCTTGAAAGGAAGCAGTTGATATAAAACAAGGAAAATTGGTACCAGTTGCTATGGAGGCCTAATAATAGCATTTAAAGAACTTAAAGAAACAGGAAACTACCCAATCCAGTTGTTATGGCGGCTAGGGTCTTCTCATCTGCGAGCACAGATGCACAAGCGAGGCGAGGCGAACAGCAGGTGGCAACAGCGAGGCAGTAGGCAGCTAGGCGTCTGGTTCCTTTCCTCCTTCGCGCACAGGTGGCAACGGCGATTGAAGAGGGGTGGCGCGGGAGGAGAGGGTGGCACCCGGGAGGAGAGGGGTGGCGGAGGCGCGCTTTATTTTTTCAGTAGCTTCCTTTTTTAGCAGCGCCCAAAAAACAAAAAAAAAAACTTTCTGTGACCGGTGTTGACGCCGGTCGCTGATACCGGTCGCAGAAAATCCGTTTTGTTGTAGTGTATGTTTCCTATGTTCTTGCAGTGATTTGATAAAGCCGTGGGGTCTTCAATCGAACAGACCTACTTTTCATTTTTTTTTTTTTTAATTTGTTTCTTCAATTAATTTATTTAGATTTTTAGAATGAGTGTTTTTTTTTTTTAATTTATTTTAGGGTTTCATGAACAATATTTTGTATGGTTTCATGATGCAACTCAACATGTATTTCTGTTGTAGCTTAATTTGAATTATGTATGTCAAGAGTTTGGCATATGACTGAGAGCAAGCTGATAAATTTATATCATAATATTCTTGTCTTTTGAGGGATCAACAGTATGAATGTGATTTAGTCTTTTTACTTTTTTTATTTAAAATTTTGGACTAGGTCATATGACTACTTGACTAGGATGGTTATATAAGAATCCTTTCGTATGAACAAAACTTGAAATGTTATTGGGTTAATATGTAAATAGGCTGTACAATCTGCCGTCATTTTTCTGAATATCCAACATTAATAAAATTAATTGAAATGTTCAAGATTTTTGAAGGATTATATTCTTTTTTGAATTTTTGGTGAGCTGTGATAAATAGGCACACAAGGGAGTTGTGATTTGTGAACTGCTCCATCCTCATCCTCTCCGTTTTTTTATGAATTATCCTCGTGTATATAGATATGTTGCACAAATGAATCCCATCATATGTTCATAACTATATACATTATAACCAAATTAACTATAATTTTATTAAATATGATTTTATTTTTGTCAAATACTTTATAAGATAATAAGTATAAGCATTTCTTATCTGTATGATCATCCAATAATGTTTGATCTTTTATTAGAAAAATATCCATAAAATATCAAATGTTTATCTAATATTTAAATATTTGTTTTGTAAATGCGAAAACTTTGTATTTTAAAATTCTTGTCCTTATCAAGATTTTCTAATTTCGCCACTGATTGAATCCATAGAAAATGAAGAGCAAAGCTTGGATGCTCTAGATAGCATAAGGTCATCCGTGATATGGTCTAAAAAACATATCGTATAAACTTTAAACTTCAATTTAAGTAGCTCAATAAATTAGTTATATAATAAACTTGTAGAATACTAACTTGTGCTATTTTAAGAATTTTTTTACTATTTTTTATAATTTATGAAAGATAGCCAAAAATGATCTAAAAATAAAAAATATCAATATTTTAAGTCATTTTTGCCATCTTTCATAAAAAATAATAAAAAAGTTTCAAAAATAGTAAAAGTTAGTATTCTATAAATTTATTATATAACTAATTTATTGAGTTACTTAAATCGAAGTTTGAAGTTTATACGATAAATTTTTTAGACCGTAGCACGGATAACCTTGTGCTATCCAATAACACCCAAGTCTTACTCAAAAATGAACATACTATAACACTCAACCTATATATCGCGCCTATTTTCCGTAATATATTAAACGGTTTCATGAACACCTCTGGAGCTAAACATGTAGCAAGGCTGGATGTGCGCGCAGTTTGATAGCAAGAGAATTAAATTCAAATACCTCATTAGTGATGCACAGTAATTTGAATTTGTTTGGACAAGAATGTTTGTCATGCCCAAATCTAGCAATAAATAAGTTGTATTGATGACACCAGTTATTGTTTCATTACTGATTGATTACAATGTGTACATATTTTTTCTTCTTGTTCATAACTAATGAAAATGATAAGTTTCTTTTTAATACATCGTTAGGAGCCGTTATGTCTTATAACTCCCCAAAGTAGTACCCATGTGATGCTAGTTGAAGTATATATATTATTATCTTAAGAATGACATATTAGTTTTAGTCAAAGGTTCAAATAGTATTTATCGCGTCATAGCGGAACGGCTGATAAAATAGTGCTATGTCCATATTGTACTGCTATAGCGCGCTAGCTTCATAGCTTTTATATATTGTCACATTCCGAGACAACCCACCATGTATTTTTACGTAAGGCGTGTGCACATCACATACATTATCAATAAAAATATAAATAAAGCCACATTTATTTCATAAGCAAAAGAGTTAAACAAATAATCACGGCCGACATGGCTATCAACACAACACTGCCATGCCGACTCAATGTATCAATTATTGAATCATGAAAACAAAACTAAACAACATGTGGCAATTTATTAATCATAAGCCTTTCTACTTAGTCTCACTCTTGTCCTTGCTCGAACCCTTTCGCTTCATTACCTGGAACCCACATAAAAGTGGAACGGATAAGAGATCGAACCTTCTCTCAGTGCGGGATTTAGTTCCAGCCTAGAGCTTATAAAATCTTTACTTACATTCACAAATATGAAAACACATAAATAAAATGCGTATGTTTCTTCCAATGCAATTCATTTATTTAAAGAAAAATATGTTAATCTTGTTCGTTTGCCTCACTAGACGGTGAATTCATATGCCGCTAGGTCTTGGCGTGATAGGACCGCTTCCGCCTGCAATCACGTCCGTGAAAGGACCGCTTGCGTCTACGATCACGTCCGTGAAGGGACCGCGTCAGCCTACAATTACATCCATGACAGGACTGCTTTCGCATACAGCCACGTTAACGAGGAGTCGAAACTAAACCCAATGTGCAAGCATATTGGCCCCTGTTCAATTACCATATTCGTTCTTTTTGAAAAAACACATTTATTCAATCACACAGTTCATGTCATGCTCAACACATCCTATTCATGTAAGTCTGTTGGTCAATATACGAATCCTATCATTTTATGTAAGTTATTTGTATCTACTCAAGTCATACGAATGGTTCGACAACAACATACATAAATTCAACTAATACAATAATAATAAACAATTAAATGACAATAGGAAAGTAAAATAGTTTTATAAAGTCTAAGAAACCTGCACCTAATATTTGAGCGAATCCCTAAACATCTCTTACATACTTATATTTAAGAGAATTATCAAGTATATTAATTTGACTGTTTCGATCAAACTCTCATATTAGATATTATACCCTCTTTGTTTTTTTAAATCATGACAAATTAAATTCGGTTTAAAATACTTTGATACATGATCTCTATCTAGTTTTACAAGAATGAAAGAAATTATAAATCAAATAATTGATTTGCTCATGGTTCCTTAATCCTTAATGTACATGACCGAAAGTTTGGTTAGATATAATAAAAAAGAATGTCCAATTAAATAAAAAGAATATAATAACTAAGAAAATTATATTAATAAACAAAGATTTCGAATTATATTATAAATTAAAACAAAATAATATTCAATAATAAAGAAATTTCCAGATTTTAATAAACTTAAAGAAATTAATATTTTGTCAAATTAATTATATTATCTCGAATAAATACTAAACTCGACACATTAAAATATAGTTTTCACATTTTAAATATAATTTCAGAAATGATTAAAAATAAAGAATTTTTCATATTATAATTAGATGCACTTCTGAATTCTTATAATCTAAGAATAAGATTT
Source organism: Carex pumila (assembly GCA_033356055.1). NCBI lineage: Eukaryota > Viridiplantae > Streptophyta > Magnoliopsida > Poales > Cyperaceae > Carex > Carex pumila. Next base: position 185,873 of record JARJHM010000341.1, on the reverse strand, counting down.
ATTCTAATTAATGTATGCTAGTAAATCAATTTATGAAATGAAATAATGAAAATTACTAGTACCTTATAGTGCAGAGACTTTCAAATACAAGGAGAAATTCAATTCCTTTTACAAAATAAAAGAGTGCAGTTTGGATTTTTTTTTATGGTTGGGAAGTAAGAGCAAGAGAGAATAGAAGATGATCAAATCGATTAATCGGATAATTAGGTGGAGTTGTATTGATCATTTCTCTGGATTTATTGGATTGTTTACTGTCTTAGTCTTCGGTTAATTGAAATATATAAAACATGATGAATCAAGATATATAATAAGAAAGGGGAGGCGGCAGCGGCCATTAAATGGATCAAAATTACCTTCTCCATTAGACACCAAAGATAAAAGGAAAATATATAACTATAGCAATTAATTATCATTTTATATTTTGGAAAGAATATTTTGACGTAGCATAATTGACATTTTTCTTATTGGAGAGAGCTTATTTAGAGGAGAATTAAAGAAGGCCTAAACGATTCTGTCTCAAATTAAAAACGTAAATATATTTTCATTTGGTCAAATAATTAATCTGAATTGTACTAAGTGTAATGTTTAATGAGACAAAATTAACAATGAAGTAATATTCAGCCATTATGAAATTTTAAGTTTGATCTACGTACAATCATAATAGATAAAATAAAAATATGCGATCAAATATTCATGCTTTAGGGAAATATAAATAGCAACTCTATTATTTGTTTTCTTTTGTTTTTATATAAATAGTTATATTGATTTAGAAGCTTAACTTCATTTTAGTGTACATTCTTTAAATTACATGATGTTACATATATGTTCTTAAAACGCTATAAGATGTGTACAAAATTGTTGTTTTCAAGCAATTTTGGACCATTGAAAAGCAACAATTTTAAAAAACTCTAAATAAATAGTAATAAAATTTGATCCACAAGCACATTTTAATATGGATATCACGTTGAACGGTTCGTATCGACTATTTGGATTTTAAAATCACAAAAATAACTTATAAAATTACGGTGTCAATATGTGTCACCATAAAATGGTGTAATTGGATCCCTCCTTATGAACAGATTATTGTGGTTCTATGTTCAAATTCTAAGGTTGTCCATCTATTTTTCTAGAAGTTATTTTATATTTTTAATATTTTTCTTGGTGGAGCTGTAAAAATTAATATTTTATATTTAATTGCTTGGTGCTCTGTCCAACTGCTGCACGCGACCCGCATGCCTACTTCATTTTTAATGTGTGCAATATTGGCGCCACATACCTCGAAGTCTCCATGCCTTCGTGAAGCACGGGTTTGAAATTCGTTGGAACTAGGACTGAAGTGAACCCGTGCCCGTGAGCCCATGCTTGTGAGCCCATGAATCCATGCCCGTGACCACTTTTTTTTTAGATTTTTTTTTTAAATTCAAATTTAAAACCCCATTTCCTCTCATTCCCCAACTCGGCCCCATACCCGATTTGATCCTTTTTTAGTTTTTTATTTTTAAATTCAAATTTCAATCCCTCCAAATAAAACTCTATAAATAAACCCCAATCCCTCACAAATTTTCCCGAAATTTTTATAAATACCCCAAAAAAAATGAAATTACGAAATCTACCCAATTTATGAATAGATTTCAAAAAATACCCCTTTCGGTTACTAAATAACCGGATATTGATTTTCTTTCCGGTTACTCAATTCCTGAATCTTAGAATACTGTTCAGTTACTGGGTAACTAGAAATTGGGGCAGTGTTTGGTTACTAATCGACTAACCGGACAAAGGGTGATCATGTGGTTATCACAATTCCTACGTGTTGTTATGGTATTCAGTGCACTAGCTAACAATAATAACATGGGTCTAGTCTCAACTCCCACCACGTGTTGTTCAGAAAAAAGATAATCCAATTTGCTCTAATAAAAATGTAACTATTGTTACACTAATTGCACATCTAATTGAATAAAAACTGAAATTAAATTGTAATTGAAAGTAAATAGATGAGTTCAGAGAAATTTGACATCTGGGATGTTAACGGAGTTCGGCAAAACAAAGGCCTGTGTCTCCGGGGGCTTCATAACCTCAAGTGGTGCGCCTTTCTATTACCCAATACGAAAGGATTATAACTTGTGAACCATTGAGCCCTTACACACCAAGCAGGAAATCGAACGGTCAACTCAAAGAGATGAGAGCAAGGTCTCTTAGTTCAAGCCACTCAAGAGAAACACTCAATAGATCACTCTAATCTAATCTAACTTGAGATTAGTGAAGTAGGTTTGAGGTTGTTTGAGGGATTTTGAAGTTTTAAGCTCTCACAACAATGGAGTAAACTAAGCTCTTAAAAAATCGCTTTTTAGAAGTTTAGAGTCGGTTGAGATGGTTTGAGAAGAATGCCCAAAGCCTTATTTATAGAAACAGCTCAAAAATGAGCTAATGAGCTAAAACGTTACCAACGTTTTATTTCATAAATGTGATTTTAGGGTTTTAATTTTCTGACAGCTTAGTAAACGTTGGTAATGTTTGTAACATGTTACATAATGTTTGGCTCTGTAAAATCTTGATCAAAAATAAGAATTGTTTGAAGCTCAGATTTAATTAAAACATTATAATATTTTGTGAAACATTACAACGTTTGTAATTTGAATTTTGAATTTGATGCAGCTGTATTTATCATTCTGACAATCCTTAAAAACATTACAACGTTTTGTAAAAATGTTACAATGTTTCAAGTTGTTTCTGAGTTTGATCAAGCTGTTACTTCAGCGTTTCTGACAGGTTTAAAATATTACAACGTTTTACAAACGTTACCAACGTTTTACCTATGTTAAAACAACCTCAAACTTACTTTACTAAGTATCTGATTTTATAATTTGTATTCTTGATAAAGGTCTTCATGATTTCTTCAGTCTAAGTACTCCATAATGCAATTCCATTTGACTTGAACCTACATATCTTTCAAAAAGTAGAAGAAATCGTAAAATTCAATAATTATATGTCTTTGCAAATTAGTCAAATAGACGAAAAAGATTATTGCTCGAACAACAATCTCCCTCTTTAGACGATTTGCAAAAACATACAATGCGAGTAAGTGCATAAATAAAAAAAAATTCAATTTGGTTTACCCAATTGTGATTTTTGCATGTTAAGCAATTTGTACCCATTTCTCCCCCTTTTTGGAAATCAACAAAAGGGAGAAAATTAAGCACTAATTTAAGGTACTCCCCCTCAATTTATTAATATTGTACCGATAAATCATAGGTGTAAAATAATTGAGGGTGTACTCTAAACAATTTTCATGACAATTGATAATTCCATTTCAATTTTGCCAATATTAAAACAGGGATTTGTCATCAACATATCAAGTCATGCATATCAACATGCATATATATGGCAAGATAATAGGGCATTTACAGCCCTAATTATACACTCCAATTGAATGTGTCTAAAGCACTATAGTAGTTCCGCAGATGACAAGATAATAGGGCATTTACAACTCTTATATAACATTCCAATTGAAGGTATTTGCAGCACTCGAGTGGTGTCTCTAGATGGCAAGATAATATGTTATTTACAACCGTAATACAACACTGCAATTAAGGGTGTGGGGAGCACTCTAGTTGTGTCTCCAAATGGCAAGATAATATTACATTTACAACCCCAATACAACACTCTAATTCAAGGTTTTTAGAGCACTCTAGTTATGTCTCAAGATGGCATGGTAAAAGGGCGTTTTCAACCTTTATACAACACTCCAATTTAAGGTGTTTGGAGCACTCTAGTCGTGTCTCTATATGACAAGATAATACGGCATTTACAAGCCACAACACTCCCATTGAAGGTGCTTGAAACGCTCTAGTAGTGACTCTATATATCAAGATAATAGCGTACAGTCATAGTACAACACTCCAATTTAAGGTGCTTGGAGCACTCTATTTATATCTCCAGATGGCAAGATAGTATTTCATTTACAACCCAAATCCTAAACTCCAATTGAAGGTGTTTTGAGTACTCTAGCCGTGTCTCCAAATGGCAACGTAAAAGGGCATTTACAACCCTTATACAACACTCCAATTTAAGGTGTTTGGAGCACTCTAGTTGTGTCTCTATATGGCAAGATAATAGGGCATTTACAACCCTAATACAACACTCCTATTGAAGGTACTTGAAGCACTCTAGTAGTGACTTTATATACCAAGATAATAGGGTATTTACGATCATAATACAACACTCCAATTGAAGGTGCTTGGTGCACTGTAGTTGTGTCTCTATATGGCAAGATAAAAAGGCGTTTAGAACCATAATATACAATATTCCAATTGAAGGTGTTTGGAGCACTCTAGTAGTGTCTCTATTTGGCAAGATAATAGGTTATTTACAATCCTAATACAACACTCCAATTGAAGGTGTTTGGGGCACTCTAGTAATGACTATATATGTCAAGATAATAGGGCATTTACAACTCTAATACAACAGTCCAATTTAAGGTGTTTGGAGTACTCGAGTAGTGTCTCTAGATGGCAAGATAATAGGGCATTTACAACTCTAATACTACACTCCAATTGAAGGTGTTTGGAGCACTCTAGTAATATCTCTAGATGACAAAATAATAGGGCTTTAGCAACTCAAATAAAGCACTCCAATTTAAGGTGTTTAGAGCACTCGAGTAGTGTCTCTAGATGGCAAGATAATAAGGCATTTAGAACCCTAATACTATACTCGAATTGGAGGTGTTTGGACTATTCTAGTAGTGACCCTACATAGCAAGATAATAGGACATTTGCAACCCTAATACAATACTCTAAATGAAGGTGTTTGGAACACTCTAGTAGTGCCTATATAGAGCAAGATAATAGGGCATTTACAACCCTAAAAAAACACTCCAATTGAAAGTGTTTGGAGTACTATAGTAGTGTCTCCAGATGGCAAACTAATAGGTCATTTACGACCCTAATACAACACTCCAGTTGCAAGGTATTTTGAGCACTCGACTAGTGTCTCTAGATGGCAAGATAATATGGCATTTTCAACTACACTCTAATTGAAGGTGTTTGGAGCACTCTAGTGATGTTTCTAGATAGCAAGATAATATGGCAATTATAACCCAATTACAGCACTCCAATTTAAGGTGGTTGCAGCACTCTAATAGTGTCTCCATATGACAAGATAATAGGGCATATACAACCCTAATACTCTAATTGAAAGTACTTGGAGCACTCGAGTAGTGTCTCTAGAGGGCAAGATAGTAGGGTATTAACAACCCAAATACAACACTCCAATTGAAGTTGTTTGTACCACTAGAGTAGTGTCACCAGATGGCAAGATAATAAGGCATTTAGCACCCTAATACAACACTCCAATTGAAGGTGTTTGGAGCACTCAAGTAGTGTCTCTAGATGACAAGATAATAGGGCATTTACAACCCTAATACTACATTCCAATTGAAAGTATTTGGAGCACTCTAGTAATGTCTCCAGATGACAAAATAATAGGGTTTTACCAACCCAAATAAAGCACTCCAATTTATGGTGTTTATAGCACTCGAGTAGTGTGTCTAGATGACAAGATAATAAGGCATTTACAGCCCTAATACTATACTCGAATTGGAGGTGTTTCGAGTATTCTAGTAGCGACCCTACAAAGCAAGATAATAGGGCATTTGCAACCCTAATACCAAATGAAGGTGTTTGGACCACTTTAGTAGTACCTATATAGAGCAAGATAATAGGGCATTTACAATCCTAAAAAGACACTCCAATTGAAAGTGTTTGGAGTACTATAGTAGTGTCTCCAGATGACAAGCTAATAGGTCATTTACGACCCTAATACAACACTCAAATTGAACGTGTTTTGAGCACTCGACTAGCGTCTTTAGATGGCAAGATAATATGAAATTTTCAACCCTAATACTACACTCTAATTGAAGGTGCTTGCAACACTCTAATAGTGTCTCCAGATGGCAAGATGGGTATACAACCCTAATACAACACTCCAGGTGAAAGTGCTCAGAGCACTCAAGTAATGTCTCCAGAAGACAAGACAATAGGGCATTAACAACCCAAATACAACACTCCAATTGAAGTTGTTTGGACCACTCAAGTAGTGTCACAAGATGGAAAGATAATAAGGCATTTACGACCCTAATACAACACTCCAATTAAAGGTTTTTAGAACATTCGCATAGTGTCTCTAAATGACAATATAATGGGACATTTACCACCCTAATACTACACTCCAATTGAAGGTGTTTCGAGCACTCTAGTAGTGTCACTATATGGAAAGATAATAGGACATTTACAACCCTAATCGTACACTCTAGTTGAAGGTGTTTGGAGCACTCTAGTAGTGTCTGCAGATGACAAGATAATAGGGTATTTACAACCCTTATATAACACTCCAATTGAAGGTGTTTGGAGCACTCTAGTTGTGTCTCCATATTGCATGGTAAAAGGGCATTTTCAACCCTTATACAACAGTCCAATTTAAGGTGTTTGGAGCACTCTAGTCGTGTCTCTATATGACAAGATAATAGGGCATTTACAACCCTAATACAACGCTCCCTTTGAAGGTGCTTGAAACACTATAGTAGTGACTCTATATACCAAGATAATATCGTATGATTGTAATACAACAATCAAATTTAAGGTACTTGGAGCACTCTAGATGTGTCTCCAGATGGCAACACAAAACAACACTCCAATTTAAGGTACATGGAACACCTTCAATGGAACGTGCTTGGAGCACACTATTAGTGACTCTATATAGCAATATAATAGGGCATTTACAACCCGAATACAACACTCCAATTGAAGGTGTTTCGAGCACTCTAGTCATGTCTCCAGATGGGAAGGTAAAAGGGCATTTACAACCCTTGTAAAATACTCCAATTTATGGTGTTTGGACCACCCTAGTCGTGTCTCTATATGACAAGATAATATGGCATTTAAAACCCTATTACAACACTCCCATTGACGGTGCTTGAAGCTCTTTAGTGATGACTATATATAGCAATATAATAGGGTATTTACAACCCTAATACAACACTCCAATTGATGGTATTTGGAGAACTCGAGTGGTGTCTCTAAATGGCAAGATAATAGGGCATTTACAACCCTAATACAACAATCCAATTGAAGTGTTTGGAGCATTCTAATAATGTCTACAGATGGCAAGATAATAGGGCATTTACAACCCTAAAACAACACTCTAATTGAAGTTGTTTGGACCACTCGAGTAGTGTGTCTAGATGGCAAGATAATAGGGAATTACCAATCGAGTTGTTTGGACACTCCAATTGAAGGTGTTTGGAGCACTCATGTAGTGTCTCTATATAACAAGATAATATTGCTTTTACAACCTCAATACAATACTCCAATTAAAGGTGTTTGGACCACCCTAGTCGTTTCTCTATATGACAAGATAATAGGGCATTTAAAACCCAAATACAACACTCCCATTGATGATACATGAAGCACTCTAGTAATGACTATATATAGCATGATAATAGGGCATTTACAACCTTAATACAACATCCCAATTGAAAGTGTTGGGATCACTCTACTAGTTTTTCCAGATGACAAGATAATAAGGCATTTACAACCCTAATACAACACTCCAATTGGACATATTTGGAGCACTCTAGTCGTGTCTCGGGATGGAAAGATAATAGGGCCTTTACAACTCTAAATCAACACAACAATTGAAGTTGTTTGTAGCACTCGAGTAGTGTCTCTAGTTGGCAAGATAATATAGGGCATTTACGACCCTAATACAACACTCCAATTGAAGGTGTTTGGAGCACTCCAGTAGTGATTCTATATACAAAAGATAATAGGGCCTTTACAACACTAATACAACACTCCAATTGAAGGTGTTTGAAGCACTCAAGCATTATCTCGAGATGGAAAGATAATAGGGCATCTACAACCCTAATACAGCACTGCAATTGAGGCAACCCTAATACTACACAACAATTGAAGATATTTGGAGCACCCAAGTAGTGATTCTATATAGCAAGATAATACGATATTTATAACCCTAATACAACATTCCTAGTGAAGTTGTTTGGAGTACTCTAGTAGTTTACTCTATATAGCAAGATATTAGGGCAATTACAAACGTAATACAACACTCTAATTCAAGGTGTTTGGAGCACTCAAGTAGTGTCTCTAGATGGCAAGATAATATGGCAATTACAACACAAATACTACACTCAAATTGAAGGTAAACGGAGCACTCGAGTAGTGTCTCCAGATGACAAGATAATATAGGGCTAAAACAAACTCCAGTTGAATGTGTTTGGAGCACTCTAGTAGTGTCTCTAGAAGGCAGGATAATAGGGCATTTACAACCCTAATACAAAACTGCAATTGAATGTGTTTGGACCACTCTAGTAGTGTCTCCAGATGTCAAGATAATATTGCATTTACAACCCCAATACAACACTCCAATTGAAGGTGTTAGGAGCACTCTAGTAGTTTCTCTACATAGCAAGATACTAGGGCATTTACAATCCTAATACGACACTCCAATTGAAGGTTTTTGCAGCACTCTAGTCGTGACTCTATAGAGCATGATAATAGAGCATTTACAACCCTAAAAAAACACACTCATTGGAGGTGTTTGGAGCCCACGAGTAGTGTCTCCATATTGCAAGATAATAAGGCATTAACAACCCTAATACAACACTCCAATTGAAGGTGTTTGGAGCACTCTAGTAGCGTCTCCATATGAGAAGATAACAAGGCATTTACAATCCTAATACAACACTCCAATTGAACGTGTTTGGAGCACTCTGGTAGTGTCTCAAGATGGAAAGATAATTGGGCATTTACAACCCTAATACAACACTCCAATTGAAAGTGTTTGGAGTACTCTAGTAGTGACTCGATATAGCATGATAATACGGCATTTACAACCCTAAAACAACACTCCAATTGAAGTTGTTTGGGGTACTCAAGTAGTGTCTCTAGATGGCAACATAATTGGGCATTTACAACCCTAATACAACACTCCAATTGAAAGTGTTTGAAGCAGTCTATTAGTGTCTTCAGGTGGCAAGATAATAGCGCATTTACGACCCAAATACAACACTCCAATTGTAGATTTTAAAGCACTCTAGTAGTCTCTATAGATGGCAAGATAATAAGGTATTTATAATCCTAATACTACGCTCCAATTGTAGCTATTTGAATCACTCTAGTAGTGTCTCAAGATGGCAAGATAATAGGGTGTTTACAACGCTAATACAACACCCCAATTGAAGGTGTTTGGAACACTCTAATAGTGTCTCCATCTGACATGATAATTGAGCATTTACAATCCTAATACAACACTCCAATTGAAGGTGTTTGAAGCACTCTCTTAGTGCCTATAGAAGGCATGAAGGCATTAACTACCCTAATATTACACTACAATTATAGGTGTTTGAATCACTCTTGTATTGTCTCTAGGTTGCAAGATAATAAGGCCTTTACAACCCTAATACAACACCCCAATTTATGGTGTTTGGAGCACTCTAGTGGTGTCTCCATATGGCAAGATAATTGGGCCTTGCCAACCCTAATACAATACTCAAATTGAAGGTGTTTAGAGCACTCTAATTATGTCTTTATATAACAAGATAATAAGGCATTTAAAACTTGAATACCCCACTCCAATTGAAGATAATTGGAGCACTCCAGTAGTGTCTCTATATGGCAAGATAATGAGGCATTTACAATCCTAAAACAACACTCCAATTGAAGTTGTTTGGAGCACTCGAGTAGTGTGTCCAGATGGCAAGATAACTAGGCATTTACAACCCTAATACAACACTTCAATTGAAGGTGTTTGGAGCAATCTAGTACTGACTAAATATTAAAAGATAATCAGGCATTTACAACCCTAATACAACACTCCAAATGATGGTATTTGGAGCACTCGATTAGTGTCTCTAAATGGCAAGATAATAGGGCATTTACAACCCTAATACAACAGTCCAATTGAAGTGTTTGGAGCAGTCTAGTAATGTCTACAAATGGCAAGATAATAAGGCGTTTACAACCCTAAAACAACACTCCAATTGAAGCTGTTTGGTGCACTCAAGTAGTATCTCCAGATGGCAAGATAACTGGGCATTTGCAACCCTAATACAACACTCCAATTGAAAGTGTTTGGAGCACTCTAGTAGTGTCTATAAATGGCAAGATAATATAGCATTTATAACCCTACAACACTCCAATTGAAGTTGTTTGGTGCACTCAAGTAGTGTCTCCAGATGGCAAGATAACTGGGCATTTACAACCCTAATACAACACTCCAATTGAACGTTCTTGGAGCACTCTAGTAGTGACTCTATATAGCAAGATAATAGGGTATTTACAACCCTAATACAACAATCCAATTCAAGGTGTTTGGAGCACTCGAGTAGTGTCTCTAGATAGCAAGATAATATGGCATTTACAACCCAAATAGTACACTCCAATTAAAAATGTTTGGACCACTCGAGTAGTGTCTCTAGATGGCAAGATAATAGAGCATTTACAACCCTAATATAACACTCCAATTGAAGGTGTTTTGTACACTAGATTAGTGTCTCCAAATGGCAAGATTATAGGGCATTTACGATCCTAATACAACACTCCAATTGAAGGTGCTTGGAGCAATCTAGTAGTGACTTTATATTGCAAGATAATAAGGCATTTACAACTCTAATACAACACTTCAATTGATGGTATTTGTAGCACTCGAGTAGTAAGTGGCAAGATAATAAGGCATTTACAACTCTAATACAACAGTCCAATTGAAGTGATTGGAGCATTCTAATAATGTATATAGCTGGCAAGATAATAGAGTATTTACAAGCCTAATACTACACTCTAATTGAAAGTGTTTGGACCACTCAAGTAGGTGTCTCCAAATGGCAAGATAACTGGGCATTTACAACCTTAATACAACACTCCAATTGAACATGTTTGGAGCACTCTAGTAATATCTCCATATGGCAAGATAATAGGGCATTTACAACCTTAATATAACACTCCAATTGAAGGTGTTTGGAGCACTCAAGTAGTGTCTTTATATGGCAAGATAATAGGGCATTTACAACCCTAATACAACACTCCAATTAAAGGTAATTATAGCACTCTCGTAGTGTTTTTGTATGGGTAAGAAAAGAGGGTAGTTGTAACCATAAACAACACACCAATTGAAGGTCTTTGCAGCACTCTAGTAGTGTCTCTATATAGCAAGAGAGGGGGTAGTTTTAACGCTCAGACAACCCTCCAATTGAATATCTTTGCAATACACTAGTAGTATCTCTAGATGACAACATAAGAGGGTAGTTGTAACGCTAATACAACACTCTAGTTGAAGATATTGCCGCACACTACTAGTGTCTCTAGATTGCAAGAGAAGAGGGTGGTTGCAACCCTTATACAATAGTCTGAGCAATGCACCAATTCAGGTTCCAACATTTAGAACCTGAAAATTAAATCTTTGCTTTAGAACCTGAAAATTAAATATGCACCAATTTGAGTTCGGATCTACCTTCTTGATCAACTACGTCTCTTTGCTCTTCACTAGAGAAATCTTATCGGATTCGGGTCTGGAGCGATTTGATTGGGTTTTCTCAACTCGAGTAAATGATTTTGATTCATATCTCTGCAAGAGAGGAGAGAGCTTTTCAATCACCGATGTCTCTTTGCTCTTCAAAGGAAAAACCTTATTAGATATGGGTCTGGAGTGATCCAATTGGGTTTTCTCAACACGAGTCGACAGATCGGGTTCGCATCTCCGCAAGAGAGGAGAAACCTTCTCAATCAATGATGTGTATTTGCTCTTCACTGGAGAATCCTTGTTGAATCCATTTGGAACCGGTTCCGGTTTGGATATCCAAAAGAGAGGAAAGTTCTCAATCAGCGACGACTCTTTCTCTTCACTGTGGAAACACTTGCTCCCGCCATTGATCGGAGGAGATGGAGAGAACAATTTTACCTAATTGCTTGATCGGAGGCAGAGAAGAGACTTAAGTCTGATCGGGGAGAAGGCAAGTGTAGACAAATGATTTTGTAAGTTCGTTAGAAAATGGATCAGATCATAAATAATTTGAAAATAGAGATCAGTTAGACAGTTAGAAGGACAATTAGGAAACCAAACAGTGGGGGCCAAAATCATTACTCCTGATTTTTTTTTCCCGTGACCACCTAAACACAACTAAGCATATATTATGGAACCTATAAAATTCGAAGCCTATAGGTTTTAGGCACAGCTATTGTTAATTTGGGTCATATATTTTAAAACAAATTGACGGTATGGGCTTGAGAACGGATCTCTATGGCTTATCTTATCTTGAGAGATCTAGTGTTAATGTTTTATGTGCGAAGCACACGAGAAAGATTTCTTCTTAAATTGTAAAATAACTGATCTCTTGAATATCGAACCATATCTCCTCAACCAACACATAGCGGGGACACTTCTTTTTTGTTGGTTCATCACATCAAAAACATACTTCGGGCACAATTCCTACATTGCTATTTTTATCTCTTGAACCGCCATAAACATTTTTCGCTATAACGTATGACTTAAGAGGAATATTATTAGTCAACAGCTTCTGGTTCTTGAAATGACACTAAAGCTAAGAATTACATATATACGCAAGTGCTTTCCAGCATTATAAATTAAAGACCTGTATGGTATACTCGGAGTAAAAAAATTTTCAAAATAATAATGTTAAAATGCAAGTAATGGTATCTTGAGTCAACTTTATTGCATTAGTATATTACAATGCTTAGCAAGTTTAAATGTTATATGCCCTGACGAGTTCAGTATGCTAACTAAATTCGAATCAAACGTCTTAATTTGCATATGGTAGTTACAATGCTCTGGAAAGGCGCCCATACTCGACCTTTTTTAGTTGAGATACATTTTTTATGTTACAATTATAATTTGAATGTTACATAGACTGACTACCCGAGCATGAAAATGACTAACTATTTCTGCACGCGCCATTTTTCTTCTCCCAATATCTACATATTTCTATTTCTTTGGTGATTTCATTAACAAACATTTTTTCCAGACAACTCCCTCCTCTCCCTCTCCCCCCACCCCTACCGCTCGTTTCCATATATTATAATGTAAGATTAACCAGTACTAACAACTGAGACCAAATCTTGGATTCAGAATAATTCACAAAAATAAAAACTGATTAAACTCCGCCAGATTACACACGGAGAAAAAAAAAAGAGATGGGAATAGCAAGAGAGATTATACTTTAACTAATGCTACATAGTTTCAGCAGTTGGTCCGATTCAAAACAAACAGCAGTTTGTTTCTCACAGGTACGAAATGATCCCCATTTACCAGATACTGACGGCTACACTGAGCCTGTCATCTCGAAAAAGCAGGAAAAGAAAAAGAAAGAAAAAGGGAGAGAAAGGGAAAACGCCGGTGGAGAGACGGCTGAATGGATTTTGGAGGGAGGTGTATTCCATGAGCTGGCTTAGTGGGACGCTCGAGTCATGCGAGGGCGTACCGGTGTCTTTGAAGGACTCACCCTGGAAGAAAAGAAGTCTAGATTAGAATTTGGTGTAATCTCAGTTCTCAAACACACCGGCAGAACTTTAAAATATGATGGATGTACAAAACATAAAATGAACAAGGAATATGTGAATGCTTCATTCAGGGTTATCCAAGATATGTTGACTTTTGCAAGGGTGAACAGTAATTAATCCCTAAATTTGAGGGTTTAGTACATTATGTTGTGAATAATTAATCCCTACTTGACAGGCCCCAATTTGATTTTCTGCTAGGTAGTTATAGGCAGTTTCACCCCTCTAAATGAGCTTTCTTGTTGCTTGACTAGGAAAAATACCTGATAGGAAGAGTGCCAAGTATGTGCCCACTGCAATTAAGAGCCAAAATTGCGCTTTCAGCCTAAAAAAGAAATATTTAACATATACAAAAGAGATTTAATAGTTGAACATATAGAAAACGTATGCATTAGTTGTACAAAATTAAACATGAGGCTGCCTAAAATGTCTGGTATCAGTGGACCCTCAACCTCAAGCCAACGCTGGTCAGATCCACCCACCTTTTGTTTCTTTTTACGGGGGCCCTAGTCTAATGGGTTTAACTCTTATTTGTGATTGTTTTTTTTTCCCTTGAGTAATGAAAAATCTATCATACATGGAGTTGCCAAAACTTCTGGATAGGAATCCTATATTTTCTTTCACATCAGAGAATTTAACGAATCCCCTTCAAGTTATTGTTGAAGAATATCTACAAAATTTCTTCTATTTCTGATAGAACTGGGATGGTACCTCCTGAAGCTAACCCAGATTTGTATGATTTTTCCCCTTTTGAGATCACATCAAGACATTCTAGGGAAGAACATGATAACCATTCTGATAGATTTGCTCATAATGGTATTTGTAAGTCGACTTCAATCCATGTCCTACAAGTCTAAGTAACCAGAAAACTATAGGAATGATATTTCAAAAGTACTGTGCATTTCACTTTAGTCCATGTAAGTTAAACGCTCCTATTTTGCTAATAAACTTAAATTTACATCAATCTGGTCACAGCTTTTTGATGAATAACCAAGAAGAAGTGAATTCCTAAATGATGCCTTTGATTAAACAAAGGAGGACTGGTGCAAAATACCAAGTTTTCAGGGCTTAATGAAATAACAAATTGCACAAATGTCCTTAATTGTATTACCCTTCCCCATTTCGGTCTGCAAAGTTTCAAACTATCCAACTTGATCCTTAAATTTACAATTTGTGCCAAATTGGTCATATCATTGACATTTGTCTAAACAGTATATGCAAATCATGTAACCAAGAAGTCAGCATGCTGATCTGGATCCTAAAGTGGACGGCAATTTTGATACAACTCTTGCTGTAAAGTCATCACGTCATTAATAAAAATGACACAGAAATTGATGCTATCGACTACATTTGATATTTGTGATGATGGCAGAGGAATCTGCATCCGTGTCATCATAGAACCACATCAACCATCCATGTCATCATAGAAACACATTTGGACTGATTTTGTCACAAATTGATATCTTTGGGGAAAAGAATGAGAACTCCAAAATGTAAATAATGATCTTTTTAAAATATAGATATAAAACTGTAAACTATAGGGAACCAAAAAGGAAAACTGTTATATTCTAGGAGATCATTTCCATAATTTACTGCAACCAAAATGTCAAAGTCCAAAAAGGATCCTTAATGTTTACTTTTGGTTTAATTAGTACCATTAACTTTTTCGTTGCATCAATTAGCACTTTTGAAAGGTTTTTTTTTTTTATCAAGTCATACTCTTCTTCAACTAACACTGCTGCTGGCATGGCAATATGTTGTATCTAATTTGACTATGGTGGAGACATCGATAAACATTAGAAAAGTTAAAGGGGTACTGCATGTTCTTTACTTTTGTCAGGGTTTGTGGGCTCGCGAGCATGTGCGTGAGTGATTGGGTGAATAGCTGAGGGTTGAAGAGTAGATATCTATGGTGAGAAAGAAGAATTTCAAATGGAGTCCTGTATAACCTCCTTGAGAAACATTTCTCTTTGTCAACTTAAGCTACCTTTGCTGACTAGCACACTAACTGCAACTTTGAACTCTTGCTCAAGTTCATTCTAACGCTAGGACAACTGTTTGTCTTAACTAGAAGAAAAACAGAAGGAAGCTGACTCACTTGCCTCTCTATTTATGCTTAATACTCAGTTTTGATCCCACTATAAACCAAACCAAGCACTAAGGAAGTGTCAAGTCAGCTTTGTTGGTAGTTAAAGTGATAAAGGGCTTGATTGAAGTCCTTGCAACAATTCTACACATTTGGAAATTAGAAAAATAAAACAAAAGAAGTGCTTAATAAGTGCTTACTCGAACAAACTCTACAAAGGCAATGCATGTTGAGTGCATGCTATCCCCAAGCAACCTCAGCCTAGACACCTATTTTTAGATACAACATAAGAAAAAAGTAGGTGACATTCTAGATTACCAAGCAAATAAAATAAAAGCATATATTTTGTACTTGTCAAGTCAATTAAGTTGAGTCTTTTACATTAACAGGAGGCCATGATAGGGAATATCAGTGCTTTGCAGATCAGGTAATAATATAAACTGTGCTCCATTAGAATTTTTATCAATAAATTTAGGCTTTCAATTCATGCTCCAGTATTACATCCAAGACAAAATGAGCAATTGCATACCAAACCAACAGACACCACAAAGAAAACAATTAGGTAACATGACTACCAAAAGTTGGGTCGATACAAAAAATTGCAAAAACAAAAACATCTGGTACCTCTCCACATAGTGGCTCAAAGAAGTATTTGACATCAGCCTCTGTCACCTAAAAACAAACAGAAGAAAATAAACCATATAAATGAGCCTACAAACATGAAACATAAGACATCACTAAAACTACTGTACGGTATACTCACAAAAAAGTTTCCAAAATGCAGTACCAGCAAATATAATAATGTATCTTTTAAAAACTACATTTTTACACAACATATTCAAAAGCACCCTGCGTATTTTTTATAAAAGACAACTCACGCATAAAGAGTAAAATAACTAGTACCTGTTTATCTATGTTAGTACAGTACACTGTTCTCACAACCATTTCCTTCTCGTCTTCAGACTGTACACCAGAATAGTGTGTTAAAGTAAAGAAAAAAATAATACTAAAATAGGATTGAGAAAAGAGGGTTTGAAACTGACCCTTGGAAGAAATTTAGGGTTAACTGGAAGAATTGCGGTTTTGGAAGGTAAAACCCTAACAGGATAGTAACCCAGCATGGTGCCACCAAGATTAAGTGCTGCTCTCGCACCAGCTGATTGTTAAAAAATATATAAAAAAACAACACAAAGAAAGCATTAGTTAACTCAAATAAATACATTACATTCAGAAACTTGGTAAGAAATACCGAAGGATAATTAATAATCAGCCGGTTACAGTACAGCTTTTGTGTGTAGCAAAGGATATTAATAGCTCAAATAATTCCCTTCCCTCACAATTTCCTTGAGATAAAATGCAGGAGAAAGGATGCCAAATTAGGTAATTAAGATCTAAGTGACAGCTGTTATGAGTGTTTACAATGTTGTTTCTAATGTTAGTCAAGGTTTCACACCAGCCTGTTTAGGTTTTTCGGACTGCTGGATCAGAATAAAATTGCACAAAAATAAAGAATAAGTACCAGAAGAATAACAAGAATTGTTAGGTACCTTCGTCAGAAAACTCAATAAAAGCAAAACGAAGAATTGAGCGCGGGTCTCCACAAATCCGGCAATCCACAACCTTCCCATCAAAATAGTGCAAGTAACGAAATTAAATTACTATAAATAAAAAATTGATTTTTCCGCATGCATGAACAACTCGGGAGAAATAACTATGGGCAGAATTTCCACTTCTTATCAAGCCATGAAGTTAGCGGTTCATTAATTGTCTCAGTTCCATGAATTAATTTAAAGTGAATAATTTTGTAATATGTATAAAAGATATATTAGAAGTTCACAATTCACCTGACCACATGTAGAAAACACTTCCGCAAGCTTCTCTTCAGTCACCTAAATTTTACAGAAAACAAACATGTTTGATGAATTTAACAGATAGTCCAACAAAACTATTGACTTGAAGAAAAAAAAAAAAAAACCAATAACTAAGACATGTAAGGAATGTGCCTGGAAATAGTCTTTTTCTTGTCAAAGAAACTCATATCTCAAGTCAACCCCACTTTCTAGACCTTTGAAATTGGAATTTTTTTTTCCAAAAAATAAATTGGAATTGGAATATGAAACTTTGAATTGAACAAGCACGATTCTAGTGAGAGAAAACATGAAACGGTAACACTTGTTCAGTTCTTCGTTAGTTCCATGTTCAAACCAAATGACAACAAGAAACTAGGAATGGCATTTGAGACTTCTTGCACCTGTCCCAGTTCCAAGGCAGTAAATAACTAAAACAATGTGATTGTACTACTAAAATATAATAAAGATTATTACATTATGGTCTACATCTGAAACATATATAGTTCGCCTTATGCTATCCTCTCTCTCAGCTCTTGGTGACCTATTCCGTCTCTGAAAATTAAACAAGACAGAAATTGATAATAAGTTTTCTATTATTTCCAATTACATGACAGCAGAGAAAACTCAATATGCACCACTTTCACATGTCTCAACCAAAACAAAAATAAGCTACACAGAAACTAAAAGTTAGAGTGAGGTCAAACATGAACTAAGAACACTAGAACTGGTTATAGCATTTATTTGACAAATCAGAGACCATGAGAAACAACTGGCAATAAACCCAACTAAGCCCAGCTATAATCCTGGTTTTACAGTAACAGGATGCTAAAAACTAATTTTGATCTGACTTGAAGTATCTCCAGCTTAAGCCTATTCTCTCCAACAAGAAGAAAAAAGAGAAAACCCATTTGTTACAGATAAATAAGACTAATCAAACAGAATTCTAATTTGTGTTTATCCAATCTTTGCCCCCTTCTAGATCGAGCTACTGAGATATTGATCCAACTTGTACTTGGTAGCATTTACCTAAAGTAGCAAATATCTACCAAGTAGCCTTTAATTCTGATCGCAGTGCGTATGAATTTAGGCAACCCAAATTGTCCAAAACTTTACACATCATCAAATGAAAAGCTAACATCGGCAAAGGCAAAAGCCTTCACAGGATCAAAGATCAAACTAAATAACCTAAAAGCTTGAAAGCACTTTACCTTTGCATTCTGCTTAGAGAAACCCATGAATCCATCGCCAACAACCTCCTGATTCCAACCATTTACCATAAACTGATACCCAAATTCCCTCGGTACAACAAAACTAGGTGCATCAGCTGAGAGCTTCCCGATCGGCTTGTTAGTGCCATAGGAAGAGGGTATGAACTCTTTAGCTGATGGATTCAGCTTCGACAGCAAATCGGAGAGCTTGTTCACTTCGGAATTTTGCACCGATTCCGTCTGAGCTGCCACCATTATTTTCTTTTGGAAGAGGCAAATTTCACCAGAAATTGCTCAGATTCTGAGCAAAATTCTGATTCTGAACAAGATCGAGCTTTTAATATACGGGGAAGAGAGAGATAGAGAGAGAGAGATGGGAGAGATGGAATTTGATATGATCGCTAGACAGAGAGAGAGAGAGAGAGAGAGAGAGGGTGTCAGTTATAAAGAGGAAGCGAATCCCGTTTTTGATTTTGTTCTTCTATACTAATGGCAGTTTTGGATTTTGATTAAGAGAAAACTAAAGAGGGGTTTATGTCTGATCCCCT
The DNA here is from genome assembly GCA_033356055.1 of Carex pumila. Classification (NCBI taxonomy): domain Eukaryota; kingdom Viridiplantae; phylum Streptophyta; class Magnoliopsida; order Poales; family Cyperaceae; genus Carex; species Carex pumila. Next base: position 166,604 of record JARJHM010000341.1, on the reverse strand, counting down.
ATTTTAAATTACCCCTTGTATTTTTTATTCGTATATGAATATGTCCGTATCTACTACAGCACCTGTTAGGTCAGGGTTTTTCTATATATGGCTTTTCATAAGCTATGGTTAGCTAAATAAGTTAATGTTTTGGTAGAATGTTAGCTAGAGGGTGTTAAAAAAACAAGTAAATTAGTTACGCTTTTTTGAACAACTAAAATAATTTTTTCTTACCATGTGCTTCTGACTAATATTTCATTGAAGATAAAATATTAAATCAGTTTTGAATCCAGACAATAAATAATAAGAAAAAAAACTGTTTTCTCAGGATTATTTAACAAAGAGAGTAAGATAATGGAAATTTGTTGTGAAATAAACACACAAGAAAACCGAACAAAAGTAAATCTGCTGTCAATTTCAGTTTAAATGCTTGTAAATTTGCAAATTGGTTATTTTCTTAGTAACAAATTTTGTCATCCATAACTACCCATTTTTATCTGGAAGTTTCTCAATTTATGAAAAATCTTAAACGTACATATTTAAATCTAATTTATTTTTTCTCAATCATATCGCCACGCAAACAAAAACAATTATACAATGTCAGAAGTCAAATTCAGTTTTATTTACCAGGTCAAAATTATGGAAAAAAAAAGAGATAATATTATGGTGGAAAATTTTATTCCCTAATTATTTTATCAAGAAAAGACCCGTCTGTCAAACGGAAGGAAAATATGAGGTGCTTGTAGAGAATTTTCCCTCATCCGATTGGACAAGTTTCTCATTTTGATAATATTATTAGACAATGCTTGTTTGCTTGTTGGAAGGATTGAGATTGAGAGAGTGAATGCGTAAGAGCTGCGGTCAGAGAAAGATTGTTGGCTTGTCACGCATGCATGACTCTTTATTCACTAGGATTTTATGTGGCACAAGCTCTTATTGTTATATGTTGTGGATGATCTTCGTAACCTGACGACAAGACAAGAGCAATGATTATTAATATTTTTTTACTTATTTCTCCAGATGTGTTACCTAATTATTCAACATTATGAAAGGATAAAGGAATTACTAATGCAAAGGTTTTTTGAAAACCTTAGCAAAAACTGTGAAGTCGTGAGGGAGAATCGAACTCTCAATCTTTAAGTATAACAATTATATGACTTATTTCTAGCTAATTATCCTATCTCCCATTTCTCTTACTAATACAAAGTTATTATCCAAAAGCTATTGGACAAAATTTCATTCAAAGTCGAATCTAAACTATTCAATTTGTGCCAAAATTTGAACGTATGATTGAGATTAATTGGGTTGTTAAATTTATTAAGTTACAAAGCGGTTCGCACAAATGTTAGTGCAAATCAGACATTATCAATCTGTCTCTTGATAAATTTTATCCAAAGTCCTTTGAACAAAATCTAATTTCTAATGCAAAAAAATATATACTCAAGATTAAATTAATGACTTATCATAGAAGATTCATGTGGAAATATTTGAGATGATATCATGAAAAAATTATACTAATAATCGCTCAAATATACTTTTATTATGGGTTGATTACATAATTACTGCTTGCCTAAAAAGTGTGAGTTTCTTCTAATCTCAACAACAACCCTATACTTTTTTTTTTGTCTAATAAGATAAAACATCATACAAAATGAAACTTTTATCAATTCCTCTCTTTTCCTTATGTGCATGATCTCCTATCCATCTGTAACTCTCCTCTTTCTTCTAATAATAGAAAAGTTGTGAGCAAAAAGATGGCAAGTTGAAGAAAAAGAGGCGAGTAGTTATGGAAAAGGATATGGAGAAAGAGATAGAGATAATAAAATACGACAAGCAATAAAATTTTCATAAAATGAATAAATACAAAGAAAAAGAAATAGACCAAACTTTCCATTCTTTGGAACAGAAATGCACCGTCTGATAGAAATAAAATGAATATAAAATGAATATACAATGAATCTCTAAAGTATGACTCCGAACATATTCACCCAAATGTATGCAACTATTTTTCTTGAAAGTCCCCTAATTTCAATTAGGGGTTGGGTAAAAGTTGAAATCAAATTATGATGGAAAATAATATCAAAATCTAATTTGAAAATACAAAAATGTATAAAGACCTGACTTTGAAAGTATAATTTCCCACCAATTTTGCATCTGATCAGTTAGATTCAATGGGGGAGGATCCGGGATTTTCGTAGGGCAAGCAAAAAAATATCGAATTGGGTTTAAATAGCTAATCAGATTTAAACTCATTAACTAATTTAGTACTCGATAAAATAAAAAAACAATGCTTTGACTTATATTTTTCAATACTCTAACTTGTAATTTCTAATGCTTTGTCTTATAATTATAATTACCAATCATAATTCAAAAAATTTATTCTAATTTTAACACTAAATTTAACCCAAATTATAAATCAAATATTCAGAGGTGGACAAAAAAAAAAATTCAGAGAGAAATTGTTACATGCTGGATCCGCCCCTAAGATTCAACCAATTTACCTTTATAATAATGGTCAAGTTACATCCCAATTAAAATCTACAATTTAACCACAAGCAAGTTGAAAATCACTAAAAATGAATGATTGTCACAAGTCACAACTGTCATGATCGATACATGTTTGTCTCTGGATGCAACGATTAATTCAATCGCCATTATGAAAAAAAATAAAAAATTACTTTTTCAGTGACAATTGAACTTGAATATGTAACGATTGTAGACATTTATCATGAAGGCTGCTCGCTGGATGCGAAAAAAATTCAAACATCTATCCATACGAAATTAACAGTCAATCCTTGTTGTGACATCTGATGTTGAATTGTTAATGTTTTTTATCCATATAAAATTAACAGTCAATCCTTATTGTGACATTGTGTGAAAATGACTAATTAGTATATATACAATAATTAAACGGTTAATTCTGACATTTAAACTTTGAAATTAGTGTTTTCCAAATTTAATTGATCATCATAAAATTGTCCTGATTAATTGTTATATATAATTTTACAATCGTTGCACATCACTTTCTGAATAACTCATCATATTATATAAGAGTTATAATGAGTCCGGCTAATGTGTTAACGGTAGAATTTTAGTCTAAGTTATGAAAAGTCATTTTTTTTATTTCAAAGTCCAAACAATTTATCTGAAGTGCTCAGTATATTTTTCGTATTAAAATGTGCTTGTATACCAAATTTTAATTTTTTTTTTCCAAATTTTTACTTTTTTTTAAGATTTTTTTTTTAAATCATTGTTTTGATATGGTAGAACAATAATGAACTTTTCTCAAAAAAAGTGATATTTAAAAAATTAAAAAAAGTAAAAATTAGTCTCAAGCACATTTTAATACGATAACATGTTGAACGTATCAAATCGATTGTCTGTACTTTAAAATCACAAAATATAATTTGTTATAGCTCAGGATGAAATTCTAATGTTATAATATTTTCTTTCTAACTAAAATCTTGAGAGTTTAAACTGAGAGTAGAACTAGGGTGTTCCTAAGATTACCAAGGTTCTTTGTGAACTCAACTCTAAAATTTATTGGATTGGTTTCAAACGATGAATTCAAACTGTTGAAATCATTCTATCTTACGAGTGATTGCGTCTACATGTAAAAAAATTAAAGTTTCGATTAATTCAAAGTATAAAGTCAAGTGATCAAAATTAGAAGATTTATAAACTAATTTCAATGCATTCATTTTTGGACACCTTTTGACCACTTGATTCTATACAAAATTAATTTAAAATTTTAAAATTTTCACATGTAGACATATCACTCGTAAAATAGAAGAATTTTAACGATTTGAATTCATTATTTAAAATTAATTCGATAGGTTTTAGAGTGAGTTCACAAAGAGACTTAGTGAACTTAGGAATATCTAGTTTTATTCTTAAAGTGAAATCTTCTCTTATCCACAAACATTTGTCGTTTATTGAGTGTATATAGTTTGAGATTTTATACTGGTTAAGGTGAGGGATTTTTTATTATTATTATGAGCGGAATCAGTGGTGGTTGGGTTAGTGTAGCATATGTAATTGAATTGTTGTTCTATCTGAAATTTAATTCTGTCTTATTTTGTAAAATCTAAATTTTCAATTATAATTTAATTTCTTTATTTATTTTTTTACAATCCAATCTAAAAACTTGACATGGTTTGAATAACGTGTAGTGTCGTACTGTGAACGTACTGTGAATCTAAAATTGAGTACAATATATCATTGGTTCCAAAATTATAATGACACATCTAAAATGTGAATCTCCAAAAACATATGGGGCAGATAAACATACGGAATTGAAGTAACGAAGAGCTCATTAGATCATAAAGAGAGAGATTGTAGACATAGAATTATGATTCTTATATTTTGCTTAATCTTGACGGTTATATTATGATGGTCATTTATAGACCTTATACAAGTTGTAACTAATTAGCATTAATTGATTAACATATATATTTTGTTAAGCTTCCTGTTCTTATTTGTAGATTATTTGATTTGATCAAACTTTTAAAGATATTTTTTTAGAGATTTGAGTTTTTTTTAAACTAGAAATCTGCATATTCAGTGACTTTCCGTATACATAAACAAAGTTGTATTTTAAAACATTGTTATTAATAATGAATTATATTCAATGCTTTCAAATGTGGTTTTGTTTATGCATGTAGAAAATCAATGTATATTGCAAATGCAGATTTTAATGCGGACTTATATATGTAGAGTTTAAAATGAGATGTCAATATATATGGTTAATTTTGAAGTTACGAGTCATGACAAACCAACATAGTAATGCGCATGTAGTATTATGCATGCTTCTACATATTCAAATTCATTGTATGTGACTGCATGATATTTTGAACACAAAGCATATCATATATGCGGTCCATGTGACCTCATTTAAAAACAGTGGTTATAATTGTGTGAATATTATAAGTTTCGAACTTATAGTTTTGAATTAATTAGTTTGTGACTTGTGTCTTAGCCACAAACCAAGTAGCTAATTAATTTGACATCAGTAATAGCTCATTTCGAATCCTGTTTATAAGTCATGCGTTTGTTGCGCTTTCTTTTTAGTTATATTATTTGTGCATGTTTGACATATCATTCTATATATCTAGATTAATTTTGATGTAGGATTGTTAAGAAAAAAGAGGGTTTGATTGACAAACACGCCTATTTATCCTTCCAAATTAATATCACCATTAAAAACAACAATAGTCTAGATTCATCTAATTGATAAAGCACATGGAATATTATTTTTGCATGCTTTATATTACTCTCTAAATCTAGATTGATCTTTGATGTAGGATTGCCTTGGGATTCAATTTAAGTAAAAAAAAAAAAAACAAGATTTGATTGACAAAGATCTTTGATAAAGTGCCTGTCTTTTGTAGTATTTACCCTTCCATATATATATATATATATATATATATATATATATATATATATATATATATATATATATATATATATATATATATATTATTTGTCCATGCTTGATATTACTCTCTAGATCTAGCTAGATTGACCATTGATGTAGGATTGCTTTCGGATTTAATTTAAAGAAAAAAAGTTTGATTTTGATAAAGACACCTCCTTTCTAAATAGCACCATTAAAAACAACAGTAATCCGGATTCATCTAATTAATATAGCATATATAGGGATTATATTTTAAAATCCGGTTCTTGTTAAATAAAAGACCAATTTTTTTTTTTTTAAAGTATGGTAGTAGCTACCAATCTAGGTGAAAGGAAAAAAAATTACAACAACACTCTATTCTCCATGCAAATTATATATGTACGTAAACATTCCACACACAATCGTGCAGCCTATGAAGTTGGTAACGACTGCATCACTCTTCTATTACCTCCTCTACATAAGCCAAATATCTGATTCATCCATGATCCTTCTACACAACAACTCCTCAGCAGCTCTATGCCTCTGAAAAGTTTGTCGTTGCGTTGTTTCTAAAGGAACCATATCGTACATAAAAAGCGTGTGGCTCATTCCTTCTGCCTTCCCTCTTAGAAAGCTAGCGCACATAATGGAATTGTCCCATATATATGCTCCATCGCATCACTATTTATCATCAAATGAAAGCCATGCAATGCACTCATGCTTCTCCAAACTCTTTGTGGATAGGAATAGTTAAACAAGGGGTGCACACCATCTTTCCAACCACATATATCGCACAAGGGACATATCATGTCACAACTAATTAATTCCCCTCCTCTACATCACATCATGAGTTAAAATCTTCTCTCGAATCACCAAAAAGGCAAAGACTTTAACCTTTAAGGGGCATAGCATTCCCAAATAGATTGTACCGCCATTTGACCTTGCCACCCGATATCAGAATTTTGTAAACATAATTAATTATCAAAGTCAGCTTATCCACCTATTGTGTAAAAAGAGCCTTGTTAGGATTTGTACCTACTGAAATTTTGGGTAGTCTTTGCATTGCTTTGCTTAGAGATATAGTTTGGAGTCTTGGTCTTGGTAAATTGTCCCTTGCTTTTCTAATTGGTTTTTCATCCCAATTATCATTCCAAAACAAAATGGTTTTCCATCCCATATCTCCCAACTCGAACTCTAGTGAAATACGGCTTTGATCTTGATAGATACTGTCAAAAGAATGAGCCATATGATTGACTATATCAAGGTTTGACCAGCATGACGAATGCTTCTTAATCTTATTGCTATGACCAACCAAAGGTTGTCCCTGTTTATATACAGTTTCATCCACCATCGCAATAATAGCAACAAATTTCTGAGTTCTAAATGCGGCACACCCAAGCCACCCCATTTTTTCGAAAGGCAAATAGTTTGCCAATTCAACAAAGGTATATATGCCGTTATCCTTCCCATTAGTTTTACCCCATAGGAAGTTGCAAATCTGATTAATGTGTCAATCCACAAGGATAGTATATTAAGATATCTAATCACTAATTAAGTCTAGTAAATAAGCAAATGTATGCATTGCTATCACCAATCTCATGCAAGTGCGCAAACCTATCAATTATGGTTTCTATCTCTAATCAGAATGGCATGCAGTTTGATCAAAACCGTGTGCGCCTTGCACTAGTATCAATTGCAATCTGAGAGCTACTAATCCTATTCTAGTGTTAACCACAGGTACGCTATAACACCATAATTGAGAATGATTGGTAAGGGATGGTACCCTAGTCTCACCCTAATAATTGCATAAAGGGGAGGTAGCACAATTGACTAAGAAAATGTCTTAGAGTTGTTATACCCAAAGGTCGAGAGTTCGATTCCCCCTCACGAATCTTGGTAGCTACTACCAAATTTTCAAAAAAAAATAATCGCATAAAGATTAATGATAAATCTCAATTATCAAGACATATAAACATTTAGATTAAACTCATAAGAATTCAAGATTACATGCCTTCACCCTAGAAATGTGTTGCTTAGCCGCTTGGCGAGTTCAACAACAAACAATACAAGAGACATGAATAAAAGCAACAAGAGAGAGATTGAAGGGGTACACCTAGAGAATCTTTCTTTATATTATGCCTAATTTCATGGCGAGTCTTCAATTCATGTACTTCTCCTTCTTCTAGTGGAGTCTATGCCTAATTTCTACTTGTCTATTCTAATTTCTAATTGCATAAGCTCTCCTAGAAAATCCTAGATCTATTCTATTTATGCTCTACTAGATTCTCTGGTCTGTCTAGATGGAGAGATGAGCTCTCATTCATCCATCATGTGTTAGTGGACTTAGTGGAGCTTGGCTGCCAACTTTAGAGTTATAACTGTCGATCTATCAGTTATCTTGTGCGGTTGCCTGGATCATATGCAATTGCAGTAATTCATCTGCATGGAATTCCTGGGCTACATAACTCTCTCTATGGCAATGCACCTCTATGGGGTTGGCTGCCTCCACTTGCATGTGGATGATGACCAACCGCATGCCTGAGACTTAGTGTCCAAAATGCTTTGTTTTATATCTGTTTTAGCCCAAATAACACTGAAAATTTACAATTCTACAAATTCAAATAAAATAGCAAAAGTAATCTGATTCTACAAAAAAAATTAATATTTGTAACTCGATAAATAACAATATTTTAAATCAAGTGATAGAAAAACACTATATATTTCACTCTTATCAATATTCGAAACAAGCTAAAAATAATAGCATTGCCAAGGTTTTAACTTTCATTTTGATAAATGTTGCAGAAAATTCCAACCATAAATGCAATAATCCCAACTCCATATTTCCAACATCTAATGGATGGTTTAAGAAATATTATTTAGAGTTGTAATTTTATAAGCAACATTTTGAAGAGGAGATCAGTTGCACGTAATGAAGGAAATCATTTAACTAGGTCATATCGGTCATATCATATTACGTATGTCAGACACATAATGTGATTCACATCACGTGATATATCTCCCTTTGGTAAAATAAAAATAAAAATGACACCTTTTCAAGAAAAAGAAAATGACACATTATGTCAGGCACGGCATGCAAATTGATATGATCATAACGTAAACATGTTACATTATGTGATCAAATTTTCCAATATTATTTCATTATTTTTAATTTACTTTATAATATCGTCTTAATTTTTAGTTTTTTTTTCATATGAACTAACTTAAAGGTCTGAAAAAAAAATTGCTAAGTATAATCATTTGTACAACGTAATTGTCATTCATCAATTTAATCACGTCATATTATATATATATATTTTTAATACGTGTTGTTACATGACTGATAGACGCATATTTTTTTTTTCTTCACAATTAATTTTTTTTTTTATATTGAGATTTGAACTCATGTCCTCTCATCTCAAAGCCTTTAAACTAAGCTTCAAACCACTAGACCACAATATCTTTTTTTACCATTAATTTATTTGATATATATATTATATGAATATACTATCTATCATCTCTTATAAGTTCATTAATATTTATATTTAATATTTTAATTAATATTTGTATCTTAGAAGTTCATATATCTTAATTATCCGACCATTATTTGTTTTATATCCGTATTCAAATCCGTATCTGTGAACTATATATCTGTTCTGTATCCATATCTGTTTAAAACAGATTTAATTTTGAATTTTGATATCCGTTTACTATCTGTATCCGTATTCATATCCGCTCATTATTCGGATGCTGATATGGTATCAACATTATCCGCTCCGTTTTCACCCCTATACCGTATAGCCATTGGTGATATATTATATTGAAGAAAAAAGTGTAGCATTCAAACCGTTTTTACTTGTGTCGACATTCAAAACGGTAGCATAATCATGATGCCGTTTCTTACAATCCCATGTTAAAAAAAATAAATAAATAAATAAAACTCTTTCTTAGACCCTATTTATTTAGATAATTAGACTTAATAACACTAGAGCCCCTATCTATTGTAAGAACCATAGTCAGATATAAATAGTGGAATTTGACAGGGATGGATCATGGGTCATGGATGGCTAAGTGCCCAAGTGGGAGGTGAGAATAAAAAAGAACAAAAATAAATAAAGTAGCTAAGGTTCATTTAATTTGCTTAAATGCCTTGTGTGAATACAAAGAACTCAGAACGACCACCAACTCTTCTAGAAAATTTTGTCATTGTCGCTTACAGTACTTTGATATCTCCGATTAGATAGTCAAAAGAAAATAGAAAATAACATTTTCACGCTCAAGGGACCGGAGATGAGGAAACCCTATGATCAGGGGCGAAACTTACCTATAGCTGGGGTGCTAAGTCACAACTTTGCAATTTTTTTATTATAAGTATATATATATTTTTTTTTTTGGTATCTATTATTATAAGTATATAGAAATTATATTATATTATTTATTTTACATGTACAAGCCCCCTCTATAAAAATATTTAAATTAGAGGGCTTCAATGTAAATTAAAAAATATATAACTTGACTCATTTGATCTATTTGGACCTAGGCCTTCCGTTCTTTGCACAATATAATAAATAAATTAGAAAAGAATTGGAAACAAATAAACAAATAATATTTATTATAGCTAATAATATTACTTCAAATGAGATTATTACTATATTTGATCTTTTATAAAATCATAGGGCAAAATTTAAATAAAAATATATAAATATTATGTGTTTAGTTTAATTTTGATAGACATGACACTTTGTTGGTGTAGTTATTTATTATATATTTTGTGAAATCAAATAGAGAAGGATTTTCTTATCTTGTATTATATTGTGTTATGTATTTTTTTATATGATATTATTTAGCACTCCCTATGCTCAAATCCTAGTTCCGTCTCTATCTATGATTTCTTTTGTAACTGGTTACATCTGTTTAACATCCAGGGGAAAAATAAACTGTTAACTTCACATGCTCTCGGTTTTCAATTATTGTAGGTGGGGTAAATGGTACTGTGTTGGATCTGTTATTATTATTGTTGTTATTGTCATGTTATAATACTTTGTAAAGTATATATGGATGTTTTAAATTTATATCTCCATTATTATTAAGTAATGTGTAGATGAACTGAACTATTCAATATTATTATCATATGAAAATATATTTGAAGATTAAATTTTATATTTTTTTTTTAGTATTTTTTCAAAATTTACTTATTTAGACAATTAAAATATTAATTCATCTAAAAATTGGATCATCCGCACATTGCAAAGTACAATAATTTATTGTTATTATTATTATTATTATTATTATTATTATTATTGTTATTGTTATTGTTATTGTTATTATTTACTAGAACGGATGAATATACATTCAGCTTTTGTTGGATCCAGCTGTTGGGTCGGATTTGGATGAGGATAACACGTACGTCTGTTAGTTGCATAAATCCAAAGCTTTTTACGGTTTGATCACAATATTGTTTTTAAACTGTTCTTTCAAACCGTTTAAATAGGAGCTTCATCTCTTTGTATATTTTTCGATAAAAGTACAAAAAGCAAGCTGAATCAGATAAAAGATAAATAGAACAAGACATGCCAGGTGTTCAAGAAACTTCATAGAACCTTACCTGCTAACTTATCTGACCAGACAGATGCCATGATTAACTGGACCTGACCTTTATTAAAATTTAAAACCCTATTAGGTACTCCATTATGCTATTGAACTTTCCTCTCCAATATCAGCATTTTGTACGTAACAATATGCAAACATTAGGGGCAGATTCAGAATTTTCGTCAAAATTAAAAAAATATATTGAATCGGATTTAAATAACTAATTGAGTTTAAACTCATTAAATAATTAGGTACTTGATAAAAACAATACTTCAACTTATATTTTTCAATATTTTAACTTGTAATTTCTGACGTTTTAACTTATAATTCTAATTACTAACCATAATTCAATAAATTTATTTTGATTTTAACACTAAATTTAACCTGAATTACAAATCAAACATTCAGAGGGAGACAAAAAAACTTCCAGAAAAGAGCAAAATAAATTAGTACCGATAGATCACCACTAAAATTCAAAATAAAAAAGAAGACAGCTACTCCCTGTTACATGCTGGATCCGCCCCTGCAGAACATGATATTTTTTGTTTATTAACACACACACACCCAAAACTGAAAACACAAGTTACATAACTTTGGTAAAATTAATTCCCAAATCCCAACGGACATGATACGATATGATACAACTCCTTTTGGCAGTGTCGATTGAATATTGACTTGTGTTTAAAGTATCATGTCAGTCCATGTCAATTTGTTTTAAACACAGTACATCAAAAGGAGCAAAAGCCAGTTTTTGTGACAAATATCTCTCCATAACCATAACAGTTGATTGTTTTGACTTACTGACTCTGCAATTAATTTAGTATTAAAGACCTTATTTTGACTTTGACAAATGTTACTACAATAGATGACTGACAGTTCATTGATTGTGAGAAAGGAACAGAAGCACTAGCGTGACTAACAGTTACACCATCTCTTTCCATGAAGCATCATTTCTCTTGATATCATATAAGAATATTTATTTTACATACAATCTTATTATTAATATTATCGTTTAACCAATCATTGATATTATGGTCATCATTTAATCTCTCCAATAGTCTAATGACATTTTTAACTAAAATAATAAAACTGTGTAGATGTTTTATATATTATAATCATTTAGTCGTCCCTCAAACAATTTAAAAAATTTACCAATTGAGTTTTAGTTGCAAAGGATAATATTTAACATTTTTTTATTATGACGAATACTACTAAGAATTATGCAGGTATAATAAAAAATATATAATATAATAAAGTAAGGTTTTAATTAAAATATCGATAAGAAAAACATGCATATATTATTTGTTATTCAAAATGGACAATTAGTATTTAAAATTTTATATAGTTATTATTTATTATTATGAATTTCAAATAATATATGCATTTTATTAAATAGTTTAGGCCTTGTTATCTCATTGGATCTGAAAATCTGGAATTGGAATGCATGGAGTAGCATCACAGAATCAGAGTTTCCCTCAAACAAAAAAAAAAAAAGGTGACAATTTTGACCAGGACCTCACACATTATAGATAAAAAAAAATGTAAAACAAAATGCTCCGTCAATGACGCAAAATGTAACAGTCCACAGACAACAGTTTCTGTCTTTTAAATTAAAAGACGGTGGTATGCCTTTACCGGACCGTGTTCAAAAAAAATATTTTAAATTTTGTAACTACCACTTTATTGTCAAACAAATATATTGACTAAAGTATCAATTTTTTATTAAATATCCCACTAATATGGTGATAGGCAGTGTCCCTTTCAATGAGAAGTTCATTTATCATATATTTCCTCTTGTACAATTTTGTCATTGCAACAAAAAAACAAAACAAAAGTTAACAGACCGGAATTAAATAAACCCGCGTGGTTGGAAGTTGGAACGGGGATCGAGTCTGGTAGTATTAAGTTATTCAGCTTTAATTGGAACTTGGAATTTGGAATTCAAACGGGTCCTTACTTCCTTAGTTGCCATTGAAACAATAATCTACTCAAATTAGAATTATGCTTGGTCCAGAAAATTCATCAATAGTGATCGATCAATAAATTCATGATAAATCGTAGAAAAAAAAAATTCTGGACTTAACTAGATCGACATTGGGGGAAAAAAATAGTCCCCTTAAAAAATTTACAAAAAAATTGTATTCGCAAGCAAATAAATATCATGTAAATTTCTAGCTGATTAGTTGAAAATTGAACTTCTTTACAATTCTACTCACCAAATAAATTCAAAACCACCTTAAAAAATATGAGTTCCATGTGAACCCAAATAGAGTATTGGGCTCGTTATCTTTTGTCTAGTCAATGGTAAGATTCTACTCAAACTGTGGCTCATAATTCATAAATTAATATGGTATAATGACTTAAAACAATAAACTATGTTTTGCAATTAAACCACGAGTCTATTAACACATTATACATCTAGAACCTTTATAATGAAATATATTCTAATGTTTAATACAAGTTTGAAACTTAGTATTTATACTAAAAAATAGTTGATAAATTTTGACTCTCATCATCTCGTGTTTAGAATCACAAATATATTTAATTGATTTATATATAGGAACATGTGCGGTTTATGTTTCTATTGTACTGTGCAAAATACAGTTGAGAAATTTAGTACATGTAATAGATCCAATTTATTGCAAAAGGGAAAAAAAGAAAAAAAAAAATTACTACGTACATTTACTGCCATATAGCGGTCACAATTTTGTCTACCACTTTTTACTTTCTGTTTAACTTGGTCAAAACTGAGAACCACCTAACTTTGTTCGACTCCACCCATTTGACTACTCCGTCAATGTACAAACAAAAATTTTACGTGGAGGATACGTGAAATTCCCGAAATTTTTATTATTACCATAATAAAAATAAAAAAATAATAATAAAAAAACAAACAAAACAAAACAAAACACTCTTTTTTTTAGAAAATTCCACTAATACTCAGATTGTACAAACAATCTGCCGTCTCATTTAATGGAGACTACACAGCCAATCCACGACTCCAATTTTCATTTTCTTTTTTCTATTTTACTTGAAAATTGTGCTCAAACTTTGAGCTTTGAGTTTTGTTTGGCGTTGTCTGAGATATAATATTTTTGTAAACAAAAAAAAATAAAAAATTTGTGGGGCTGTAGATTGAATCTACGGACCCTAGTCTGAGGCTGCGGATTGGCTGTGCATACCTCATTAAATGGGTCCACGAATTGGTTATGTGGTCTGAGTAATTTTTGAATTATGATCAAACAAGAGTGTTTTGATTTATTTTTATTTTTTATTATGGTAACAATAAAAATTTCGGGCGAAATTCAGTTATTTTGGTCATTTCGTTTGTGTATTTAAACATAAATAACGACGAATGATTAAATATGAATAAAATGCAATATTGATGATTTTAAAATTAACTCAAGCAATATCTGAAAATTTGATCCTTAAAAAGTTTGACCAAATAAAACGCATGTACAAATAGGATTATTAAACTTAATAATGTTAGTTAATTAATGCTAGTTAGTTACACTTTGTATAATATCTATAAAAGATTATCAGAATGTAACGGTGAAGATTAAGCAAAATACAAGAATCATAATTATATCTTTGTCTCTAATCTTTTACAGTCTGATTAGCTCTTCGTTGTTTCAATTATGTATGTCAGGAGATACCATTAATATCATTTTTGGAAGCCAAGAATGTTGTTAATTGTTGGTTGTATAAATAAATTACTTGTTTTTGAGTTAAATTCTTATCATTAACTCTTTGTATATTTTACCGTTGTATGGAACAATTTTGTATTTGATAGTATTGAACGAGTAACATGACTAAACAGTTAAGGCGATATGCTGAGGTGTTAATTTATTGGTTGAATCATTTTGTTGTCAATTGAGCAATTAACAGCGTAAGAAGGTGGCAGAGTTTTATTAGAATGCCATTGTGCTGTTTGTGTAATCATTTTTTGAATCTCTTATTTATTTTTATTTATTTTAGATGTAATCAGAGTAACACGAATATATATAACTTTTAAAAAAAGAATTAATCATTTAGACATGAAAGTTCAATTTGTAATGCAATTTTAGATGCATACATTCCTTTAAATTATAGATTATTGGTTGAGCTACTTAGAGGATCCATTTTATGAACTATTTGGCTGGGAAGAAATATAATTTGTTTTAATGATGCTAACTCTCTACCGATTAAATCTATTGGAACAAAAATTATTTCATTAGCTAGCTTTTGGTGTCAATCTCGATTAGATAATTCATTTTTAAAATTGAGTCTAATGTTCCCTTCTGATGTTAAAGATCTCACAGATCAAATACAAGAGGAAAATGTAAGAAGTCCAGAATTGGCTTAAGTATTGGACCTTTTAATGCTCATTTCTCAAGTGGACAGTTTAGAGGATATGCAGGGTTTTGGAGCTGGCAACCCTCCATCTCCAATGTTTGAAGAAGAGGAGAGTGATGAAGATTTGTTGGATATATGGTCCTTAGCTTTATATACATTCAGTGTTTTTAGTAGTTTTTCTTATGTTTTATTTTTCTTAGTTGTGTACTTGTTTTTGTAAACTTATTTTTCTTTTGTTTTTAGTTTGTTTCTATAACTGTATGGATTTGTTATATTTTATTTTGGTATCAATTTGGTACTAAATTAGATATGCTTTGATTTCAAATGAAATCGGTGATATATACCACTTTTCTTAAAAATATATATATATATTTGTAATGCAATTTGGCAACTTCAAATGAGGCAGCAGCTAAAATATTTTGTGCAAATCTTAAGAAGATTTTAACGAAGATGACAGAAGAGAAATTCGATCATCATGTTGTTGTGATTGTTTCCTCTAATATTTTAATAAAAAATTATTATTATTTCTATTATTAGTTCAAATATATAGCATGCAGTCCTCGTTGCACCAATATTATTTTGTTTTTTATATTCCAAGCTCGAGGATAATAAGCTTGTGCGTGCGCTCTCTTTCTCTCTATTTCTTGTTTAATTTAATATATGTAATTGATAAATGACAAATGAATATCTACATACTAAATAGATGTTTCATACAAAATTCGTTGCACACAACAACAAAAACCCCACATCATGACTTCTGCAAAATCCAATATTTTAGCAAAAAAATTGAATAGTTATATTTAATTTCTCTGTTTCTCTTTTCACTTGACAAATAAGCGTCCTAAGGCTGAGATGGACCTCTTTATCTACCCAAATCTACAAAAGAAGTCTTGAACTGGTTTCCAATCTAGAGTCAGATTTTCAAATCAAGTGATTCTAATAAAGAATATGTTATTGATTGTTTGATTTCAATTAAAATTAAAAATCTGACGGCATAGCGGTTCCATCGGATTACTCTTCTTCATGCTTATAGGACTTCCATTATTGACAAACCTAGTCTGGTACAATCCGATTGAACTCCAGTTCACACTCAGCTCGTCTCCAGCCATGGCGCTCCCTACCAGCTTCCACAGCTGCCTCCGCCAAATGGAAGATGCTTATCGTCATCGTCTTTCCCTCTGCCAGGTCTAATCCCCATCTCTCTTCTCTTCATGTCTGAGGGCAATTTGTTGTTGTAAGCAATACTCTAGTGCTCTATTTGACTAATTTGCGAAACATATAATTACAGGTTCATAAAATTTAGAATTGCAACATAACTGTTGAGTTTCTTCATTTTGTCTTTGAGATATTTGACTACATCGTTGTTTCAATGAATGCTAAGGGTTCAAAATCAATATTTTCTCCTGACAAGTTTTTCAATAACTGGGTATATGTTGAAATTGGATACTCAAGCGCTGAGATACACCAGTTTAAAGAGTTGAAATTCCACAATACTTATAAACATTGTAATAATTGTCACAACAGTTGATCTCAAATACCTAGATTTTTTTCAGGCCGAAAAGTCAGAAACAACTATTACATTCAACCATCACAACGGTTGTCACCAAAACCCTATATTTGTTTCCCTCAGTATAAATAAAAACATTGGATATGTTTCTTGAAAAGCTCCCAACCGCCAAACACTTCAAAAATGTGTTTTTCTCTACTAGAAGAAGCCTCTATTGTTGTTTGTTCTTAAAACTTCAATACTTATTCAACAATATCAAATCTATTCCACCAAACCTCAATCTTGATTAGAATTATAGTGATTTGTGAGAAATCTCTTGTTTATTCAAACACTAAAACCTTGAATGCTTGCTTCTTGTATTAGAGCCTCTAGTGCTTGCTTCTTTGGGTCGTGTGCCTTTTCGAAGTGTGTAAGAGATCACCTATTCCACATTGTACTCATTTCTCATTGGATAAAGAAAGACACACTATCTCAAAAGTGGCAGAGCCCCAAAAATGTCGGCATATTAAGCCCAACTTCATAAATATATCGTGTCAAATATCTCTTGACTCTTATATTTATTTTTATAAGTTTCTTGATTCTGTCAAGCACTGCTTGTTTGAGCTGGAGATTTATTTTATATTTGAATATCCAACCAAATAAGATTTAAAATTTTAAAATGCCTCATATTCACCCTTCTCTAGGTTTCATTTGAGACAACACAATTTAGTAATTTATGCTCCGTCGGACCTAAAAGGTGTTCTTGATTTTATTTTATTTAATTTAACTTCAAATTAAGAATCAACTTAAGCTTTAAGTTCAAATAGTTGGTTGATCAAGAGGGAAACAAGAATTTCATGTATACCCATCAAAAACTTTGAAATTGTGTATTTTCCCACTAAATTTTGAAATTACATATTTTCTCCTCTGAACATAAAAAAAAACTCATCAATTTACTTATTTATTGTCATTTATATTAAAACTAATTTTGAATTTATAAAATACCCAATTTATCCTTTATTAAAAATATAAAAAATATGTATCATGTTTAAAAATAATATCAGTCCTGTAATTGGTGGTTTCCAACGACAAATGATTTATTTCTCTACTTCTTTATTTAATACTTAAATGTCACCGTATATATGTCAGAAGTAAAAAAAAAAATGAATCATTTGCACTCGAAAAAAATAAAATATAAGACAAATATTTGCCCTAAACAAGTTACATTTTTTTTTATATCTTTTATTAAAAGATAAATGTATTTTATATATTTAAAATGAGTTTTAATATAAAATACAATAAAAATGAGTAAATTTGTGAGTTTTTAAAGTTTAGAGGGGAGAATACGTAATTTTAAAGTTTAGATGAGAAAATATCTAATTTGTATGCGTGGAATTATTTGCTAAAAAAGAAGGGTAGTCAAGTGTTAACTCAAATTGTTAATTAGTTCTGCTATGAGAAGTTAAGAAGGGTTTATGGATTCTTGTTTCCGTTGCTAATTATGTTATTGCCATTTATTGGTTGTAGAAATTATTCACGTGCATATTTATAGGCTGATCAAGAACACGTTGTAGGGTTTTTTTTATATTGAGCTGTATAAAACATTTAATTACAATATGATTTTGATTGATACAATTTCTTAGTAAATGCTAATTAATATAATAACTGTTGATATGATCATTATTTGCTTAATTTAATTACTAATTATAATTAGTTACAATTGATAATTAGCCAAATATTTAACAAAAATTTAATTGTGGTGTAATATGTTACTGTCTAATTCAATTAGACAGCAATTAACATATTTTGTGCAAATCTCGATTAGATTTTGGCTAACATAAGAGAGGAGAAAACCGATCAACACATAAACGAGATATTAGTTTTCTCCATTATCTTAATAGAACTTATTTAATTTCTATCGTTAGTTCAAACATATATATACATGTTGTTTTAGTTGTGATTATTGTATTGTATTATTTTTTTCGCTATATTTATAGCTGGAACATAATAAGTTCTTTGTCTTTTAATATTGGTAAGCGATAAATTGTATGTCTACAACACGAAACAGATGTGGCCTCTCATCTGAAACTCGTTGCACACAACAACAACAACAAAAAAAACCGCACATCTTTACTTCTGCAAAATTCATTTCATCAGAAGAATTGAATAGTTTTTTTTCTCTCTGTAATTATCTTTTCACCTGATAAACAAAACGCGACAATGCTGGAATGGGCCTCTTTATCGACCCAAATCCACAATTCAAGCCTTGAACTGGCTTCCAATCTAGATTCAGTACCTAAACCTGGTCCAAATTAGAGCTCTGTTAGCGGCAGAGCGGCACCCGCAGCCGTCCGAGTTTCAAATTAAAATGTTTCTAATAAAGAATTCGCCGATGACTGTTCGATCTGAATTAAAGCTGATAATCCGACGACGGAGGGGTTCCATCAATACCTCTGCGTCTCTGCCCCACGCTCTGTACGAATTCGTATCCTCTGCATTAAAGGGAATCTTTTGAGTTAATACATCTGGACTCTCTGATCCACTTCAATATTCGTCTGGACTAGATCCGCACTAATATTAAAGAGATCCAGTGTTAAAATCAGACTATCGGATTGGTTCCGTTTAAAATCAGACGGCCAGAATGCATTAACAAAAAAGACTCCCTTTTAATGCAGAGGATACGTGTTTAACCTCCAGTCTTGACAAACCTAGTCTGGTACGATACGATTGAGCTTCAGTTCACAGTTGGCTTGTCTCCGGCCATGGCGCTCCCGTTCGGCTTCCATGATCGCCTCCGCCAAATGGAAGACGCTCGTCGCCATCGCCTTACCCTCCTCCAGGTCTAATCCCACCTCTCTCTCCTCTTCATGGCGGAGGGCAATTTAGTAATTTATGCTCCGTCAGACCTAAAAGGTGCTTTTGATTTTGTTTTATTTAATTTACCGTCATTTGACACGCTCTTAACAATCAGCTTAAGCTTTTAGTGCAAATAGTTTGTTGGATCAAAAGGGAAAAAAAGAAGGGGCGGTCAAGTGTTAACTCAAACTGATGATTAGTTTTGCTATGAGAAGCAAAAAGAGAGCTTCTGAATTCTTATTGTCCGCCGCTAATCATGATTCGTTAGTTTTAGAATTGGGATATTGGAACCAGTGATAGAGATTTTTGAAGTTATTCACTCTTTGGGTGGTAAGTGTTATTATACAATGGCAATTTCTAATTTACCTTTGCAATCATAGGCTGAAAAAGAGTTGCAAAGCACGAAATTGCAATTACTATCGTCTAAATTGGCCAATCTAAGATGCCTGGAGCAGCGACACTTGTTACTTGAGAGGAGACATGCTGAATTAGGGTTTCAGATCTTAGCAAAGAAGTCGGAGGTCGAGTCCGTTGATTCTAGATACCAGTCTGCTGTTTGTGAGTTGAGGTAATGTGAAATACTATTGCACCTAGTATTAGTGGTTTTCAATGGAATGTACTGACAACAGTCAATCATGCACCTATACACAGTGATAGAGTAGATATCAAATCCCAATTTCTGTTCATCTATTTTTGCTTTCTTCCATTCATGTTTTAAATATGACACCCGTCGCCCATCAGTTTTGTATAGGAATGCCACAAGTGTAACTGTGACATGAAATATTATATTAATTGCATTGATTTGTATTTAGTGGTGTGAAGTGTGAAATAGAGGAGCTTGAGGGAAAAGAAAAGGAGTGGGACAGTTTTTACCAGGCAAAAAGATCTGAAATGGAGGAGTTCAAAGAACTGCATATAAAATTTGAATCAGACACCAGGGAAGAAGTGCAGAGAATGAGGGAGACGGTATCCAGTGTATGTGACCCAATATCTCTTCTTAACATAGCAAATAAAATATCTTCTTGTCCATGTTCTGGTACTTTTTTACAAAATGCTAAGCTTGCAATTTTCTCACTTGAAGTATAGTATATTTGTCCATAATCAGTAGAAGCTGTCAATAATTTTATTTAATTATCTATCTGTTTATTTTATTTAATGT
Source organism: Carex pumila (assembly GCA_033356055.1). NCBI lineage: Eukaryota > Viridiplantae > Streptophyta > Magnoliopsida > Poales > Cyperaceae > Carex > Carex pumila. The sequence continues at coordinate 145,808 of JARJHM010000341.1, read as the reverse complement.
GTGACCTGCATTATTAAAAATATGAAATTAAGTAAATAATAAAGTTTCCTTGTCTATTTAGCTGAAGCTTGTAGGATGTAGAGTAATCAACATAGAAAGTTGCTAAGATAGCTCTAGGTTGCTTTTATTTATCTTTACTAGGGTTAGTTAGATTTCTCCATATGTGTGTTATTTCTTTCAGCGCTTTTAAGTGGCATTCCTAATCTTTCAATAGATGAAATCGACCTTGAAAGAGCTTCCAAGAAACAGCACAAACTCAAACGATGATGAATTAGCCTTGGCTGAGACAAAGAAATCTGACCTCATGACCAAAAAAGAAAAACTAGAGAAGATATTAAACTCAGCTTGTGCATATAGAGCTTTGTTGCAGAAGCAAATTCAAAGAGCTATTCTCTCACAAAAGGATGCTTCGAAAACGTCTCAGGACCGATGAGGATTTATTTATTTTTACCTCTTTTGGTATAGTATATTTTAGGTTGCTGTTTAGGAAGGAATTTTATATTTTGTTCATTGGCAGACGAAATTGGGTAAAAGAAAATGTACAAAAAGTAAAAAGTAACGAGCACTTTGGTACTTAAAATTAGCCATTTTTTGTTATATTGAGTTGAAACTTAGCTCGTGTGCTCTATTTCTCGAAAGTTGTTCTTGTTTTCGGCTATTCAAGATTAAGTTATCCTCGTGTGCTCTTCTTTTACATGTCCGAGTTCTAGCGCATTTCTCTTGTATAATATGCTCTTGTAGATCTTTAGAATTTTATTGGTCTATGCTTGCTAGGCTGCTAACTATAATTCAGTTCACATGCGCTCCTGGTTCGAAATTTTTTCAGACTACACCTGTATTCTTATCACTAAATTTATATGGTGAAAAACCAGAAGAAAAAAAGAATTGGCTTTCGTCCAACCGGGGAGGTTTGCACTGGAAAAGAATATGTTTGAGAGTACTAAACTTTCACTCCATATATAAGGCCTTAATCGGCAAATGGTGGCAGAAGTTGAGCAATGCTGTAATGTAATCTCAAAGACATAAATTGAGGCCCAGTAAAAAAGATTTAAGGTGTCGCCAACAAATTCTCCCCTTTTAAATGACTAAAGTGGTCAATTTTGGTGTGATGAACTATTTGAGGATGAGGCTCATATTAGCTTATAAAACGAATTCTAGCTTTGTCGGAAGCCCTTTTGTTATTGCCCAAAAAATTCCTTACAAAGTTATAGTTTATTCTAAAACTTTTTATGTCATGAAATTTTGTTTTATCGAATATTATTGTACACTCAAAGACGCACTCCCTTCCTACATTCTAATGTTCTTACCATGGATCTACTGAATGAAAATCAAGCTTGAACCAAGGATCTGGAGTCATCTATAATCACTTTCCGACAGTGGTGAAGTTTCAAGGCCTGTTCGACGGTCTCCATTCCCACAGGATTTGGTTGGAATTTGTAATAATTCCTATTTAAATTCCCAAAGCTGTTCGGCTGTACGCCTGTACAGGATTTCTTTTATTTTTCCCATTTTATTTCCTACGCTAATTCCTATATCAGTGTAAATTTGTAGGAACAAAAAACGAAACTTGGAGTGCATTTTTTTCTTCCCATTCCTTCTCTCTCTTGACTGGGCCCACACTACAACTTTTAAAATTGTTTTTTTTTTCTCTCTCACCCACGTGAATAACTTTTCTTTCTCTTTCTGACTTTGTCATCTAACAAGCAATCACTATGATCTATATATAAGGTCCTCCCTTTTGTCTCTTTTCTATTGTGGGATTAATAATGGTTCGGTACGTATTTAATCACATATTTGAATCTGCCCCCACATGTTAGTTGCTATATTGAATATCCTAACACATATTTTCAAAGTTAGTCGCCACTTATATTTATAAATGTTTATAAATAAATATATTATAATTAATAAGTAATGTTTATAAATCTTTTTTTACAACACATTTTAAATATTTTGTTTATAAATGTATATAAAAAATTATTATTTTTTATAAATTTTTATTAAATGTTTATGTTTTCTTAATTGTTTTATTTATTTTTTTATAAATATTTCTTATTTTATTTATTCCATTTCATTAAATACTTCTTATTTAATCAATTTTATTATTATAATTATTAAATCTTATTTTAGTAATGGTTCATCCTTTTAATATTATTATTTAATCAATTTTATTTAATTTCATTAGTATAATCTAAAAAATCAATACATAACATAATGCTATACTTTTCAAAAACAGAAATTAAATAAAAAATAATTTATAACTAAACTAAACTAAAACAATTAAATAAATATACATATTTTAAAATAAATAAAGATTTCCCATAATTAATCCCATGATACAAACAAACACTCATTTTCTCGTATTCCCATAATTAATCCCGTTATTCCGTACCCGTGGGTTTCCATTTTTTCAAAAGCGAATTCCTATTCCTATTCCCATTCCGTAATCCCGTGACATCCGAACACGCCCTCAGAAAATAAAAGAATAAAAAGCAAAAAAACAGTACGAGAAAAAAAATTGAAGAAAAATATCATGGATGTTTGGACATAGATGCATGAATGAGTGCTTGATATTCTGGGAGGAGGAGACGGCATAAAAGACAGAACAGGACAAAATAGAATACAATTATTTAGGGGACAGTTTAAATTGAGCTCTCATTAACAAGTTGCTTTGGGGATGAAGGAAGCATGCCTTTGTCTAGGCAATGCTACAGGTGCCAAAATGTATTTGTTTATTATACTCAAATAGAAAATACTACAAACCCAATAATGAAAAGTCAGGCGCTCAGGTGATCTTCTCAACATACCATGACAAATGCAAAGAGTCCATACCAGCAAAGCACTGATTGCAAGGAAGCACATCATTGTGCTTTTATCCATTGTCCCGTATATATAAAAAAGAGGAGGATAATACGAATTAGATTACACTCATTTAAAAAATATATATATATTGTACGAAATCTAAAAAATACATGCAGGAGGGCCCAGGTCCCTGCACGCTACAGACCAAGATAATTGATGCGCGCAAAAGCGTATGCACAAAGTTTCAGTACAATAAGATGTACCTTTTAAACCTTTAACACGCGTTTGAGTTAAATTGCAAGTGCACAATTCTATCAAAGTAGTATTTTAGGTATCGATCCACAGGAAGTACGATAAAAACTTAGTTCAAACTTTAGTAATAAATTTCAGAAAATAAAATAAAGTAAAGTGCAATAAAAGTAAATTGGGGAGTTTGTTCTAACAATTCCTAAGGTTGGGTTCAATACCCAAGAGAAAGGAGTTTGAAACAATAATTGTAAATAAAAGTAAAAGAAAGAAATTGGTTTGCTTTCAAGATTTAGAGATCTAGGGGTCTTTGGTCTACAATTTCTTGCTAACTCTATTAATTCGGTATTTGTTTGAATTCATGTATGATTTGATGAGGTTTCTAACCTAATATGTTATTAAGGGTTACTTTCATAAATTAATAACGTGCCTAGGTAACTCGAACTTCTCAATGAAGTTCCCCACCCTAGTTACCTAGACCTATAAGCTCTTGTTAGTCTCTCATCTCCTCAAATATTGGTACTTCACAATTAAGTCCATCATACCAATACCCGATTTGAATTGAGATGTCCTAATTAGGGTTTGACTTCACGATTAGGTTCTTCACCAAATTCCTAACCTTAATTTCTATAGTTACGGCTTAGATTAAATTGGTTACAATCTTAACCTAAACCTAAGGTATTTGCATTCATAATTTGGTACTATCCTATTGATCACAGTCAATTTTGATTCTTTCGAATTCAAAACGGGATACTACAATTCAAGTACTAATTATGTAATTAACACAAATTATTAAATCACAGAAATTAACAATCAAATCTCATAAAACAATCATAATAAAAACAAATAACCGAATAAAATAGAATTAAACAAGTTCATGCATTGACCTAAACCCCTAGAGAGAGATCTACTCCCTCATGGAGAGATCCATTACAAAAATTGGCAAAAGTAAGAAGAAATGAAATAAAGAAATGATTACACCCTTTATTTGATCAAAGCCCTCAATCTTGCTGACTTCTTGCTCAGGAAACTCTTCTTCTCCTTGCTTGAAAGCTTTCCTTACTTCAGAATTTATCGCTATGTGTGTAGAGAGAATGAAAGAATGAATGGGAAGAGATAGAGAGATGAGATAGAGAGGAGATGTCAAGAGATGATATTTAGAGAGGGATGTGAGATCCCCTCTTTTATAGCCAAGGATCATGTCCAATTAAGAGCCTAGGAAGTGGAGTTAGTGGGTGTTATATTTGGATTGTTTTTCAGGATTGTCTTGTCCACATGTGGCTGTCAAAACGCGTCCATGATGCACCAAAAATAGAAAAACTGTCAAAAACGTGCAATTTTGGCTTTCTGCGAGTCCAGTGCGGGTTCTCCGAGCCGCACTGCGGGTGGGCTGATCCGCACTGAGAAAAATTTTAGTTTTTAGTTTCTCATGTTGTAGATCTTCTCGCTAGCTTTCCAAAAAGTGGTCATAAGCCTTAATCGGAGTTACGAGTCAAAAGTTATGACCATTTTAAGTTCAGACTCTATTTTTGGCTGACTGCTACAGTGCGTCCGGACTGCAATCCGCATTGCTACAGTACCATCCGCACTGGGATCCGCACTGCTACATTATCATCCGCGCTGAGATCCGCACTGCGTCCTCACAATCCGCACTGGGATCCGCACTGCATTCTCAAAATCCGCACTGGGATCCGCACTGCATCTTCACTATCCGCACTGCGGATGCATCGAGATCCGCACTAGGCTCGGACTTTTCCTGTGCGACCAGAGTGCAGCTGCATCGAGATCCGTGCATCCGCACGGATTTTGATGTATAGCTTATTATACCTTTTTAAAATTGGCGCGCGTCCAAAAATCCATCTAAGTACTTATTTCGGCCATATTCCAAACCGTGTGTTCGCAGTGGGCATTTTTCTTCGATTTTGCACGGATTTTGATGTATAGCTTATTATACCTTTTTAAAATTGGCGCGCGTCCAGAAATCCATCTAAGTACTTATTTTGCCCATATTCCAAACCGTGTGTTCGCAGTGGGCATTTTTCTTCGATTTTTTCTTCATTTTTCTTCATTTTCTGTAAGTTAAAACTAAACAAACGCAGTAACTTGATCCTAGGTGTAATCTATTCACTTTATATTCAAAATACAAGATATTTGGTGTTATTTCGTGATAAAAATCAGATCGAATATGTATATAATTTAGACCTATCAATAATGTTGGTATCCAGCCCACTCGCAGACCATAACAGAAATTGTTTAACCCACAAGTATTTGCAAAATCAGAAGAATATATTAATCTTACATTAGACAGTTGATATCCTGTGAATAGATATAAATTGTTACAAATAAAGTCAGATCAGACCCACTGGTGCCGCAGAACTATTTCAACACATTCTGCTAACAAATCAACCTACTCCAATCCGCATCCAACTGGATATAATTTCTAGTTGTTCTTGGGCCGGATTGGATGGTCAACAATCGTGAACCTAAATTAGATGGTTAAATGTCCCAGACTAAGATCAAAATCTCCAGATTCCAACTATATTTCCCGTTACCAAAAGCCGAAAGAGACATCTGCGACTCTTTTGCTTATAATGTTCTCTGTTTCTTTCAATTTTACATTACGTATACAAATCCAACAATGAAAGAACAACTATCTCATTGAGCACAAACTATAGAAGAAGCTATAGCAACAACACGTAAGAAAAAGACCAAAACATCCAGCAGACCCTACATAACCTGACAAACCCATCCTCAAAAAACATGGAATACTGAATACCCCCATAGAACATAGCTAATGCCACGTCAGCCCTTGTGAATTTGTCCTGCCACGTGCATCTGCAAGAGAAACTGCCATAGACAGCATCATTTGGTCCTCAAACCCCGCATGAACGGGCCCCATACCAAAACCATCAGGTATAATCATTGGCATTGACACTGGTAGTGGTATCGGCACATGTCCACGACCCGTATCCAAGACAATATCAGACCCAGCATAGCTCGTACCTGCCTCAGCTGCATCAGACCACTGGTCAGTCGAGCACTCCCCATCCTCTCCAGAGGATACCACTCTCTGTGTGCTGGAGGGAGACTCGACCCAGCTACTGCAGATGGAAGGGTTGCCGATGGAAGAACACATGTCAATCGAGGGAATGAATCCCGGCCGTTGGATCTGATCAAAGGAAAAAGTGGGGTAGTTTGAGTAGGGAACACTTGTCAGAGGGTGATGGTGGTGGTGCTGTTCAGTTAAGGCTGCAACAGCACAGGAGAAGCTGCCAGAATGTACTTCTAAAGGTGTTGGTGCAGGATAGGAATACGGGTCTACCCACATAGACCCGATGAATGCAGGGTACAATTGTGCATTTCCATGTTCCTGATTCATGATCAAAGAAATATAATTTAGCCAATTATGAATTAAGCCGCCAATGTTTCATCAGCTCTGATTGGATAAGAGCAGAGAAGGCATTCTATTTTATTTATAATACAATCGTGATCAACAATAGAAAGGGTGTCTTATCATGTACCGGTTATAATTATGATCAATCAAACTGATAAATGTTATAGTTTAATTTGCAAAAGGGATATAAAAGTGGTAGGAGAGCATCTGTGCACGAGTAAAACCAAAACTATACACATCAAATGGTGATGTCACCTGAAAGGAAAGCCAGAGAGCTTCCATAACCATTACCTCCTCTATATCCACGTCGACGTTGTCATCCCTGCATTTAACCCCAAATTGAGTCAATTAATAATACATCCCGAAATTCAAAAAATAGCAGCTAATATCTAATATCTATAAAAAATAAAGACACTTGATGAGAAATGATTGCTAGACTCAACAAAGATAGGATAAAAAGTAATATTGTGAAGGGACCTATCTTTGTCTTAACTACTATTTATTTTGGTTTCTCAAATTGAATTCATCTGGCCTACAAAAGCAAGGAATTGAAAACTACAATGAATGTTTGGTAATTACCACCACCTACCAGAGATTTCTACTTTGGTAATTAGCCCAAAAGCCTTTGATTTTTCCAAATAACCCTGCTAATTAATGCATTTCCCCCACCCAAACAAAAGGGAATGCACAAGATACCCTTTAATCGTGATTTCAAATCCCTATCCTCTGAGGTAACAGAATATTTCTATTCAGATCCAGATTGTCCAATCAGAATCCAGGCCAATCTGGCCGTACAAGGCCCCTTAATATTTGTGCGGATTTTGATCGAACGGTCTGGATCTAAACAGAAATATTATGTTACCTTAAAGGATATGAATTCAAGCACACTGGACAACATTAATGTTTTGGTGGTGTTACTCCAATTAAGGGTATAATAGTAGATGCCCGAGACCAAGTGACTATTATTTCTCTTCCTCCCCCGTTTTGATTTTTCAAATGTTTCCGATAAATGCTTAGCTACAAATATATGATTTCCTGCCAAAAAAAAAGAAAGAAAACAGACCGGCTAGGCCTAGAGCGAGAGGGGCGTGCTGTCACCGAAGCCGAGCATGAAGGTTGTGAAGACTCTATATCATCACCATGTGTTGTACATCTAAATGATGGTACTGTAAAGTGATAAGGAGAATGACAACTTCAGAATACATCCAATTATTTTCCTTCTAAATATAAACATATTGAAAACTTTGCACTGACATCCAAAATACTTAATTTTGGGTGCTGCATATTCCGAAAAAAAAATTACCCCCAGCTTTACTACATCACATTCAGCATTATAAAGTAATAAAGGTGGAGCTGGTAAAATCTAACCAAATCTGGAAAACTCATCAAACCAGAACAACCCAATTTAAGCCCAAATTTCTTTAAAAAGTAGATGATCAAATCATCCCCAACCAGGACCCATATCAAACTATTTTGACACAACTGAGATTCAAGTATGACACAAGCAACAGCAACCATGGAGAACAAATGGAACAACAGCCAACTGACCCATAACCGAACTTGACAGGATCTGTAAGAAATAACTATACCAGACAACATATTGAAAAAAAAATGACCTAATGTCTAATCTAATTTGCTAGATGACAAATAAAAAATGACAGGACCCGAACTTAAAAAGAATCAAACTCAAAATAAACCAACCAGGCATCCTGAAATCTAAATGGACATGCAAAATTATAAATAACCTGAGACTAATAATTATCGGGCCTGGTATGCCTATTACTTTACATAAGGTAATGGCAAATGTAAAAGTATTAATAAAAACAAGGAGGAGAAAAAGAACCAGAAATGGAAGTGCTACATAGATCACGGTATTCAATTTCAGTAGGTGGTTGCATATTTCTAGTAGACTGCGACTTCTCTTGCTTTAGCTTCATTCTCTCCTCTTCTTCCTGAATTTCTTGTTGCCTAACACGTATTTGTGCTTCTATAACCTTTTGTTCTTCCTAATTACACACAAACCACCCAAATATATAAATATTTTATATTACATAACAAAGCTATTTACGTAATGGTGTTATGAAAATGTTCATTAGGCTGCAACATAATGATACAGATACATACAACTTGTTCCATGCTTTTCTCTTCTTTTGACTTCACACCACGGTACTCCACAGCATAGCTTGGAGTTTTACAAAATGGGCATCTTTTTTCTTGTCAAGGAATAATACAAAAAACAAAAGTAAAGTATTGAACTAAACAACCTCAAGAAACAAATTTAGAAAAAAGGATACTGTGTAGGTCGAGTCGAATTAGGCGGTTTCATCTGTAGAAAGCACTCTGCAGCATATACAAAAATTAATTGTATTTAGATAAAAAATAAATAACACTAACTTGACCACATAAGGAAAAAAAATGGATGAAAAATGCTTCTATTCCTTTTTTTGTCAGATAAGATAAAGACTTCTGTACCTGTGCATATGCCTTTTGTACAACACTTTGACCGGTTTAGGCTTGGGTAATACTACAAAAATATGACAAACATATCTTAATCAGCATGGACCACTATTCAAAAATTAAAAGAAAGTTTAAGCCAACACCATGTGTTCTCAATAGTTTTTTTTACCAAGTCCACATCTTACAAGTTCAATTTACAATATTATTCTACAAGTTTGCTCAACAGCATGTGCTCTGTAAGAAAAGAAAGAGCACCTTCACTTGGATTCTTTTTCCAAAATACAACAAGGAATATATTCACTAACTTGTACAAATGCAGACAACTATATAGGCACTTGATGGATACACGATGAAAAATATTAAAAACACAGTAGAAACACCCCAGCAATGCCAAATTGCACATGTCAGTTGAAACTTGAAAGTATAACTCACTCGATCAATCTAATTTGGTAACAATCTCAGATTCTTAACAGGCTATTTTTTCCTGTGATTTGATTGATATCCTTTATTATTCTCCAATCAAAATGCTAACCAAATTATAACACCAACAACAACCACCTTTGGAAATTCAAAGGGTATTGCAGTATTTTCCAAATTAAAAACAAATCTAAAGACAAAGTTGACGTACCAAAAAGCAGATGGGGCACTCCTCCAAATCTACTGAGCACTCATCATCTCCCGGATAGCAAGGGGCTAGCTTTGATTCTAGAATAAGCTTTCTCAATTTTTTATGGTCGATATCTCTGTGCTCATACAAACCTTGTGGCCTAGTGTATTTTTCATCTACCACTTGTCTTCTTCTTCCAATTTTGTTCCCCATTCAAAAGAACTTGATGTCCTTCTTCCAGACCCCACTAAGATGATTAATTAACGGTAGACCCTATTCTCTCTAATCATGCAATCAAAGAAATTGTTGTTCCTTTTTTCTCTCCTTTCTTATAGGAGAGAAAGAAGGATGCACAAAATATATATTGCTTTGCTGGTAGTAAAATGTATGAAATTATAATGCTTATCACAAAAATAACTAAAATGTTCCTCTTTAAACCCTCAATGTTGTGAAGTCAGACAAATCATTCACTACTAAAAAGTAAAAACAAAGCTTCTTGCCTCTCCTTTCTCAGTCAAAAGCTCACACCTCATGAATCAATCGAACCAGAACCACCAAAGAGAAATAGTGAAAAAGGGAGTAATTGGTATCAACCAGCCATTCAGCTTATCTTGATCGCAAATGTTGAACTTGGGAATCTGAAAGCAAAAATAAAAGATTGACACTGCATGAAACCCTAGATCGCAACCCACAGAGAAAAGCAATACGAAATTATACGAATAAGAACCAGAAACAAAAGAAAAATGAGTAACCCTAGCAATTACCTTTCTACTTCGGAATCTCTTTCCTCGACTTTGGAATGAGAGAGAGAGAGAGAGAGTACAAATTGGCGGAAGCACGAGAAAGATTGGGAAAGAATGATTGGGGAGAGCAAGGTAGGGCGAGCTTGGATGAAGAGAGAGAGAGATTTGAAGAAGTTTCTCTCTGTGTTAACTACAACCACTGTACCTAGTAACTAGTAACCTTCTTTCTCTGTCGCTTTTGTTTTTGAGAACTGAGACGAGACGAGACCATGGATTTATCTGAGAATATTTTCAGTTAAACCCTCCCATGAGTAAAAATAGCATATTGTAGTTTCTTTTTGTTTGCACTTTAAATTGTCATACATACTGGCTACATTTTGAGGTTATGAATATGCATTTAAATTAAATAAAAATATATATGTATTTACAAAATTTATTCTTTTCACTTTTAGCGTGTGACTGTGATGTATCGAACGGCGTTTTTCTTTGGAGAAAGAAAAATCTTGTACGAATTACGAAATGTGGATATCATATTCCAGTGATGTTATAGCTACGGTTTTTACTTTTTAGTTTAAGCACATAAAAAGTTACTCCTAGGCCCCTAAGAGTATTTTTATCTTAAAAAAGAAGTAGATAAAGACAGACACGTTTCACTAACAATTCTGTACTTAGCTTAAGAAACAAGTCTGGAACCAACACCTTATAAAAAGGAATTGCCAGTACGATCTGTTATTGTACCACTATATTCTATTTTTTTTCGTTAAATTGATTAATTAAACAGTATCAGTTTTAGTATTGTTTCTCTTGCTCTCCAGTACTTAAAGCACTGGAGGTGTGCATGGGTGTTGTGCTCCTGGCGGAAAGGCGCTCAATTACTAGAGCTTACAAGTTACAACATGTAAAAACTAAAAACAGATGCGTTTTTACTTCCAAAATGAAAATAAATATTTTTTTGGTTCAACTTTTTTATTTGGTCCATGAATTCAATATTTTGGTACATATGACTTGACACCTTTAGAGCAAATTAGAACCAACTTTTAAACACAATGACTGATCTGGCTTTGAAATGAAATTTTTAAATTTCCTCTTCAAATTTTTGCAAATTGTAAAATACAAATAGAAATGTTCAGAAATATAGTCTCATTGAAATCAGCTGGAGAATTCATAACTAGATTTTAACTAGAACTAATTTGTGATCCATTAAAAACTAATAAGATGCATAATTCATGATTTAAATATAATGGGATAATTTAAATAGTACGTTGTTTACTTGTTTATAATATAAATAATTAATCAAAATATTGATATTTTACAACAGAAATAAAATAATCATAAAAAAAAAATTTATATGTACAAAACAAATTTTATTTGCTATTCATGTATGTAATTGAGAAAAAATTTGAGGGCGTACAAAAGAATATACAGGTATATAGGGGTGGCAAAAAAATTCGTAGTTCGTGATTCGATTTGAATTTGATTTGAGTTTAGTTCGTTATGAAACAAATCAAACTAGTTCGGTTCGAATCTTATTCAAATCAAACTCAAACTAGATGTAATTCGTTTGAAATTGATTTGCGAACTATTTAGGTTCGAATCTCAAATAATACAACTAATCGATTCAACCATTAATCTATTAATAATGCAAGAACCAAACTTATATCACATCTCAAAATTGTTAATATAATGGTAACTTGTAACCGTGTGAATTTTGTTTCAAGATAAAAAAAAAACTAATACATAAATTACTGATACAACTATGACTATCAAAAATATTTGTAGTTCGCAATTTAAATAACTTCGATTGATAAAATGTATAATTCGTAATTAATTCGATTCGAAACAAATCAAATCCAGCTTAATTCGAATCTTCTCAAACTCCAACTATGATAAGTTTGATTCGGTGTGATATATCGAAAACCTTGGGATCATGGTTTTATGTTTTTTCGAGACATGCGTGATTTGGATAGGTGACACTTTTTTTCTTTTGAAACCCAAAAAAAAAAAAAACAAGAGACTTTTTATCTTTTCTAGTCAAACTGGAGAGTATCGAAATCCTAAGCAACAGCAGGTCCCCACTTTAATAGCCAAGATAATAGTTGTTAATTTGTTATACAGCCAGTGGCTGTGGGCGGGCCCACAGTTTCCTTGTCTCCCTAATTGTGTCCGTTGGATCCACAACGGAGGTTGTAGATTTTACCCTTCATAACACGCTGGATTGCATGGTGCGGTTCTCCTGTGGTGATTACTTTGTATAGGGGATCTCCAGTGCACTTGTCAAGTCTGTTGCTTGTTTTCTTTCTTTCTTTGTTTGTGTGTTCTTGGCCCATGTGTTTGTAAAAGAAGAGCCTAAGTTGATACATTATTGCTCATCATGCAACTTTTAAATCATGAATGAAAGCTCGCCTCCCTCTGCCATTTAAGCTACCGACGATTGGTGTTTAGTGGGATACAATACATTATTCATAATATTTCGCAAAAAAATAAAAATAAAATCTTATTTTCATTTTAGTGATTTGTTAGTTGGTTATGTTAGAATTAGCATAGAAGAAAGTGCAATCCACTGATTAGGCACTGACAAGGGTAAAGAATTTTACAAAGCAGTTTTGCCTTCATGCAGCGCAATGACTATAAAATCAAAACAACGTTGAACACGGTGCATGCACTGCTTGAAGCCAAACCTGCTCTGTTAAAATCTTCACCCCACTGACAATGGTGGGGTGTGGATACAAACATCCATTAATATATTTCACCGGTGCAAATGATTAAAATCGCATGTGATCTAGTTAATAACATGACAAAGAGAACTAATTTGTCTTTAATTCAAATTTAATTTCTCCCTAACAAATTAAATGGAGAGAAACTGAAACATCAACCCAGCTCATTCTCTACTCTAAACGGTGTTATTGTGCTAATAATATTTCCTGATGGCTACTATGAGTTCCTCGATTATTTGCTTTTCAACGAAAAAACTGCATAATCCGGCCAGCACAAATGATCTCAACGGTCGTCAAAATTAATGACAATTAAATGTGATCTAGTGTGTGCGTGTGTGTCACTGTCATGTACATTTTAGTAATTGAAAGAATTAAAATGTTTCAGAAACTATTTAATATCTGTTCGTATTTAATGATTTTTTTGCTGTAACATTAAATGACACTCAAATTATGTGAATATTTAGAGTAGAACTATGGTGTTTTTAAGTTCACTAAGTCCCTTAGTGAACTCGAGTCTAAAACTTATCGAATCGGCTTCAAATGATGAATTTGAACTGTTAAAATCCGTCTATCTTACGGGTGATGCGTCAAACTGTGAAAATTTTAAATACTCAAATTAATTTAGTATAAAGTCAAGCGGTCAAAATTAGAAGGTTAATAAATTAATTTTAATGCATTCATTTTTTGAATATTTTTTGACCACTTGACTCTATGCAAAATTAATTTCAAAATTTTTAAATTTTACATGGACGCATCACTTGTAAGGTATGCGGATTCAACGGTTCAGATTCATCGTTTGAGACCGATTCAATGGACTTTAGACTTGAGTTCACCAAACCTCTTAGTGAACTTAAGAACACCCTAGTTCTACTCGAATATTTATACACAATTGTCAATCATAAGGTCAGCAATATGTCTATATTTTTTTTTCTACTTCTAAAAATCTTTTTAAATACAGATTCCTTGATATTGAATTATGACAATAAAGTGTGACTTATAAATATCTTCATTTTTATATTAAGCACATAGATGTCCTAATCAGCCTACAGTTGTGACTAAAAAATAAAATTTCATATTAAATATTAGCCCTCTAATCAAATAGTCTCCTCTTTGTTTTATGCAAGTTTTTTATGTTTCTTACGTGTATAAATCAAAATTTAGTTAGACGCATACTTGCCACATATGTATGCAATGATTTCTCTATTTTTTTTTAAACTTTCTTAAACCCCCATTATTTGATTGTTAGATATTTTCTTATTGGTTCTAATTTCTTTTTATTTTCAAAATATCAATTTAAGAATACAGATCCACATTAATTACAATAACGATACATATCCACACATAATAGCAATCACAATTACATATCCACATTAAAAACTATATAAATTTTCATGCAACAAGACTACAATAGATCGATAAAAATAGTAAAATAAAAAATTGCAGTATTTTATTGCAGAAAATATCACACAAAATCAACATAGGTATGAATTAAAACTCCTCCAACTTATTTTATATGAAATACTAAATTTTGAATATATTTGTTCTCTTATAGTATGTTACCGTTCCAATCTTTTTTAATATCATTTTTTTATATTGTTGAATAATTATTTTTTTTGTTGATCTATATTTTTTTTATAGAAATATGTTATTTTTTATGAGGTTATTTTTTGTTCTCTTATAATATATTTTCGTTGCAATATACGAATACAATACTAGTATGTATATTACGCACATCAAGATGATGAAATTAATATAATTTTTATCATTCATCATTTGATTTTAAATTTTCTGGTATTAACTTGCATGAAATTTCATTATTATTTAATATTTAAATGATAAAATTATATTCTGAGTAAGCTTTCTATTTTGATTTTAAAGGTGGTCATTCGCGCATTAGTGTCTGTGTTTCTTATTTGGGATACAAAATATGAAGTATGCAAAATATAACTGTCCTCCTTTGACCTAGCTAGAAGGAATATCCGGAAAAAGAGAAGGTTCAAATGGCTCTATTTTTTATGCCTCTACATGTTTCTATTTATAAAATTTTGAATAACTTAAAATTTTAAATTTTAAAAATCAAAATAAACCATTAAGTGTGATCTATATTATTTTATCTATATATTCATAAAAAAATTATCATATTTTGATTTTGTTTAAATATGATTAAATACGTTGAAAAATCAATGTTTAGAAATTATCCACATTAATGTGTTTTTTATAAGCTCTTGATGATAACCAAAATAAAATTGAAATGTTATAATTTTTTACATGTGTATAGATCAATGGTTTAAATAACGTTTATCGCGAAATAGCGTACAGGTTAAAAAAATTGCGCTATTTGGACATAGCGCCATAGTTTTTTTAGTCGGAAAATGCTATAGCGCGCTATTTAAAACATTGGTATAGATAAAATGATATAGATCATATCTAACAATTTTATTTTGGCTTTTAAGTTTTAAATCTTGAATTATTAATATTTTAAAAAATGAAAACACTTGAACCGTCCTCCGGAAAAAATATATATGCTGGTATTAGTATTATATCCAAGCTTAATCTAGTCTTAGCTTTTAAAGGAAGTCTGACATGACTTAAAGGGTATACTTCAATATTTTTGTATCTTGGAGTTTAAACAATGTTCAATTAGGACATATTTTATATATATACAAAGTTTAAAAGACAATTTAATAATGTATTGAATTAGGGCGGGGCAAAAAAAATCGAGCTTGTAACTCGCTTATTTACAGCTCGTTTAACTTGGCTCATTTACAACTCAGCTTATTTACAATTTGAGTTGGTCAACTCGTTTAATAAATGAGCTGAGTTCAAATTGGCCTCAACTCGCTCATTATAACTCGAGTTACATAAAGTTACATAGTATTGGTCACAATAAATCTCAAAATAATTAAACTCGAATATTTAGACTGTTATTTGTGCTTTGAGATTTGTGTAAAATATGTTTGAACTTGTATTGTAATATTATCAATGGATAAATGAGTTACAAACGAATTGTGAGCCAACTTGAGTTGATAACGAGCTAAGTTTGAACTTGTATTGTAATATTATCATTGATTAAACGAGTTGTGAGCTAACCCGAGTTGATAACAAACTGAATTCGAGTTGGCTCTACAACTCGTTATTATCATCTCAACTCGAATTAGCTCACTTGTTTGTTAAACAAGCCGAGTTCGAGTTAAAAGTAACTCGTTCAAACTCGGCTAATTTACAGTCCTATATTAAATAGCTTTCAAACGATCAAAGTTTGGGTCATTGTTTAATTAGTACATATATTGTGTCTTGGAGTTAGCTGGATTTAAAGACATAGTCTCAGTACTTGGTCTACGGTGCTGCGTTGTCTTTTCTTATGTACGAACTTAGTACTCCTTTAACTTTTCATTTGAATCCTATTTAACTGTATTAGGTGCATTTTTGTCTCATTTTAAAACTTGAATTACATGTCCGGTATCAAACACCATATATAACTTACTGTCGCATGATTACGGCATTCACGAAGAGGAGGACAAAAATGTCTCTTACATTTCATGCTTCATCATATTTTATATCTTATATTTTTAGTTTTATAGTTCAAATTGTCAATCCAATATGATATTTATATTAAAATATATTTAGAGATCAAATTTTATATATTTTTTTAGATAGGTACAAAATCTGTCTTTAAATAGTTCAAAAACAATAATTTTATGCTTATCTTAAAAATTAGTAAAAAAACAAAAAAAAAATATAAAAGTTGGTTTCCAAATGTATTTTAATATGAATACGTATTGTACTGTTCGAATGGACAATTTAAACTTTAAAATAAGATATATTAAATATGAAACACAACGATACATAAAAGAAAATATACGAGACATTTGAACCCTCATCTTCACCGAGAATACTTAATATTCTATGTGCAAGATATACCTAAACCAAGATATTCTTTTTCTAAATCAAATTACATCCATGTGTCGTTACAAGTAACAGATTCAAATCCCGAGATGTTCGAAATATTAGAATGTTTCACTGTAGAAAGATTTGAGAATTTAAAAAAAATGTAGTGTAAATCAAATGAGAATTATGCAGTTATTCAGTATTAGATTTAAAAAATTAAAAGAGCGAGCAGTCAATCTTTCAGGGTTGGAGAGCAGCTAACAATCGAAAATGCATTCTCAACCGAACACAATTACAAATAATTGATAGAAAGTATAGTGACAAAATTCACATATTATATCTGAATTATACTGATAATTTGTTTTTTTATAATGCTGAACAGAACGCCGAATTATTCGGTTAACCGAATTAAATTTGAATAATTTGCGAATTTTAAGAACTTTTTCTGAAATTTTACGAATTTTTTTCCAAAATATATATATTTTTTAGTTTTTTTTTCTCCTGTAGGACTGAGATCTCTGACCCGGATGACTCCGAATCATTCATGAATTATACCCGAATTATTTTCGAATCATAAATTTTTGACATCGCCGAACCGAACCCGAATAATTCATTTGTCACAGTGATATAAAGAGAATACAATTATACAAATGTTGTAGAGAAGACATAAATTGTCACATTAAAAGCGACACAGAAGATCAGAATAAAGCATATATGGATATATGTAAGGGCAAGTCGCCAACGCCAAGTCCGTTTCCGCTGTAGAAATAAGATAGCATAGCGGTCAAAAGTGAAATAAATAGTTGTTTGGGTCAAGGTAACATGACCGACATGAACCAAAAGATCTCCATGTTGTCACAAATCACAGTAGCTGCTCCCACAAGCAAACTAGCACTATTTAATGCACCAAGTTTCAAGTAAATCCCAGCAGAATAGCAGATACTTAACAGTTTAACTTCTCTCTTTCAGAAACTTATTTATTCTGATTCAGAAGTATAAAATATATAGGTCCTGTTTCGGCAACCCAATAAGAAATAGAAGTTAAAATAGGAATTAAAAGTTTAGAACTGATTTTTGCTGTTCACGTGAAAAAAAAAATTCAATCCAAGTAATTCTTTTTTTTTTTTATCACGTAAACAGTAACTTTCTTTTTACTGTCGAACAAGGACTGTAAGAAGTAGAACTAGGGTGTTCTTAAATTCACCAAGCTCCTTAGTGAACTCAAGTCTAAAATCTATCAAATTTGCTTCAAAGGATTAATCCAAACCGTTGAAACCCGTCTATCTTACGAGTGATGCATCTATATGTGTAAATTTTAAATATTCAAATTAATTTAGTATGAAGTCAAGCAGTCAAAATTAGAAGGTTAATAAATTAATTTTAATGCATTCATTTTTTAACGTTTTTTGACTACTTGACTACGTACAAAATTATTTTCAAAATTAAATTGTTTTACATGTAAACGCATCACTCGTAAAGTATACGGATTTCACTGATTCAAATTTGTCATTTGAAGCCGATTTGATGAGTTTTAGACTTGAGTTCACCAAAGACCTGATGAACTTAAGAACACCCAGTTCTACTTATAAATTATACATATGTAAGTATATAACATATTACCGTGGTATATATATTAACCTGATACTCTATCAACGTCATAAATACTAGATAAGTATTAAAAAAAAAGATTTAGGCATGTGAAATATTCAATGCTTTGTTTAATATATTCACGTGAAAGAGGGAGCGTCGTGCATAATTTGTTACAATCAATTTGACATGAAGTGTCACGAGAAACGTGAGGAAGTAATCGTCTTTAATTAGCTTTGTTAGTTGTTGCACCAATAATAAGGACCGTGTATTTACATTAAACCAACAGAATATCAAATTTATTACAATCATATATTTACTTTGTCAAATGTTATAAGCAATGTGTAGATTTTAGTTTATGCATAATTCATAGTACTTAAATTGACTGTAACTTTTCATTATTTACTTGAATGGTCGTTTTCACGTTTCAACAATGAAGGTACTCACGCTTTCCTAGCGTGCATGCGGAAAGGAATATATGGATAATCGTATATTATTTTGACAATTTAAAAAATCAACAAAAAGATATCAAATAGTTTTATTTTTTTAATATGAATAACTTTTTTTATTGATTGTCACATATAATAAATAAATAAAATTATTATTTTAGTACCCGTGCTACAGTATCCGTGCTATAGTACCCATACTTAGAGAAATAATGTATTATGGTTCCCACTAATTATATAGTTTTAACTAATTATTATTTTAAAATCAATAATTAAAATCACAGCAGCATCATCTCTTTATGGTCCCCACTAATTATATAGTTTTCCTTTTACAATCCTCGCACTCGTTCTCGCGTCAATCTTTATAGTAGCAGAACACAATGATGGGTAAAGATTGCTAAGCTACCCCCATAAATTAAAATTTTATAGTTTGGTCCATTAGATATTGTAAATTATATACGCATTAATACATTTTAGCCCCCGTTATAAAATGAAATTACACTATATTTGAATTTTCAGCCTCCTAAATCTCTTTTTTCTAGTTCCGCTCCTAAACCTTTTTTCTAACAAAAATAGTTGACTTCATAGAAATAAATATACTTCAATACATAGGTATAAATACTTTCAATACTTAGAATATTAATATTTTCAGTGCCATATGTAAAAAATATTTATATATGTATACCTCTGTATACGCTAATAGATTGTCTTCCAAATTTGGTAATATTGACGGCATTTTTTTTAGAAGTTGATAACAGTACTCTCACTACACCCGCAGGGAGGCCACTGAAAATTAAATGTTAGAAAATAACTTTAGACTATGAAGATCAAACGTATCAAATTTTGGTGCTGCGAATAGAATTTGATAGTTCCATAGCATTAAACTATATAAAAATTTATCAATAAACACAAAAATTATGAAAATAAATGAGATTAATTGACCCCATTTACATTTACAATATGTACCGCCGCCTCTGAGCAAATATATAAGCTTTTATCTATATCCATTTGTGTAAGTAGATTGTGAATCGAATTTGGTTCATTTTGAAGTTCGTTTAGTCTTATTTCAAGCAAATTAATTTTATTGCAGAGTTTAATGACTTTATGATTGATGACCGATCAAATTTTAAATTAATTTAAATTTAATATACATTATATATATATTATGGTGAAAACGTCCATTGTTTAAATTATTTAGTTTTTTTTTTAACTGAAAGAGGGTCTAGTCCTCATTTTCATCAACCATAATCGGTTACAGTGGTAGGGTTTGTGAGATAAAACCTTGTAATTAAATTATTTAGTTTAAATAATACATTTCAAGATATTTAATTAATGTATCATAGATTCATAGATATTAGGTCTATGAATTAACCATTTGAAGTTAATGTATCATAAATATTAGGTATACAATCTTCATTCATTTTCGTTTTAATTGTTGTTATGTTGATTTGTTTCTTGTTTACCGCTATGGCTTAATTAACATTTTAATTTCAAACAATCACTAATTAGCATGACATTTGTCATTTAAAGTTAAAAATTTGTATGCGAAAGTACATATATAGTTTTACTATGCTTTGTTAAATAAATATAGATAAAATAAAACTAATTTATATCTAAAGACTTGATTAGTCTAGTAGTTTGTACTCTTTATCATATTATAAAGGTTATAGATTCTAATTCCTTTCAGTGCAAAATAATTTTTAGATTGTTTTCAAGTCTGCATGGACCGTATATGTGCCTGTATATTCAAAATTGCATGAACTTGATTGCATGAAATTTTATATACGAAAGACCACTGCATAAGCATATGCGGATTATGTGGCTGAATTTTACAACACTTAATTAAACTACATTAATTTCTTTTTAAAGTGATAAAAATTCATTAATTACTATCTGTACTAGATCTGCAAAAGAAAATTTAGCTGTATGAAAACTCTCATCGATCTGGTAGTAAGGCTTTATTCATTCACAGGAAGTACCATACACATCAGAAAATCCAGAGCATGTTACTATGAACAGTTGTAACCACCACTGTGTACTTGCTTGGATAATTACATGTAAAATTATAAATTTATAACCGGAAGAAACAAAAAATGTACTGGTAGAAGTTTAAAATTGTTGTTTAAAGGAGCTGTGTGCTCTTATAGGAGAACTGTATTTTTTTGTTGAATTCGATACAGTTTTACCAGAGGTCACAGTATATCTAGGAGAATTCTGTGTTTTTCTATTTCAATTTCCTGATTAATTTGGGTGATGAGTCACTGTTGCATGGATTTCATAAAATTTCTGTCTCTAATTTCAGTGACATTGTTTCACTAAATGATTACTTTTAAAAAAAGGAATCATGTTTGATTTTCTGAGGCTCCAGCGATGCTGCAGGGACTTCAACAATTGATCTGGCATGGCTTTACAACGGTTATACTGAATGATAATCATAGTCACAAGATTTGTGAAAAAATTCGAATAATTCTTTTTTTTGGTGATGCCGAACCAAACGCCGAATTATTTGGTTGATTAGACTTTGACCGAATTAAACCCGAATTATTCATGAATTATTCGCGAATTTTCTCAGAACATTTCTTTTTTGCTCTCTTGCAAGACTAAGATCTCCGATCCAGATAATTCAGAATCATTCTCGAATTATTTGTGAATCACAAATTTTTGACCTCGCCGAACTGAATCCGAATAATTTCTTTGTCACTATGGTGATAATCAGTGTCAGACATAGAAAAGATATTGACTAGTGTTAATATATGTATTTTTTTTTGGAGAAGTTTATAAACAAAATTAGTTAAATACATGTATTTGTAAGATTAATTTGTTAAATGAGTGGGGTCATTTGATCCCACTAGTGATAATGCAAAATGTTCAAAACCTTACATTCAAGTTGGTTTTATTCTTTTTGTAAATTTATATTTTAGATGTGATGTTTTCCTAGGTGTTCAACACATTTTTAAATACTTGTCAGGTTAAATAAATACATCCACTTTCTGCTTTCAGTGACAGTATCATCTATCATATCTCTTGACAAGTTATAACAGTCTGGGCCTGTTGCCTGAAACACAGAAACAGTACCAAACGATTTGGGTTCTGCTGCTAACCTGCTTCTACTGGCACGGGCACCGCAACTGCATTGGTCTGTCAACCTCTGTACGCAGTGAAGGTACCGTTACCTTTTGCATATCGTGCGGTACCGTCGTACCGATAATGCTCGATGCTACGTAATACATTTTATAGGATATATAAGAAAAATAAAATAGAAGGAAACTAAAGGACAGGTCTTTTTTAGCGCTCCAGGCAACGTGTGGGCTAAAGGGCTAATGGGTATAAGATATGGGCCAGTGAATCTAGGCCCATAAGGAACCATTTTTTGTCAAGGAAAAAATATAAGAGAGAAAGCAGCAAGCAGTCAGCAATCCTCCTTATTTTTTTGATGCTCAAGTTTTTTCAATTGGTACATATAACGGCATCAGATTCAGGGACAAATTGAACCATATATAACACAATTGAATCAAACGTTATTATTACATGAGACCGTAACATTGATGGTAGTATAAACCAAATTTAGACGAGCATTTATGATATGAGTAGAACTAGGGTGTTTTTAAATTTATCAAGCTTCTTAGTAAAATCAAGTTTAAAACCCATCAAATTAGTCTCAAATGACAAATCTGAACTATTGAAATCTACCTACTTTACAAATGATGCCTCTACGTGTAATTTTTTTTAATTGTTTAATTAATTTTGCATAGAGTCAAGTGGTCAAAAAAGTTTCAAAAAATAAATGTATTAAAATTAATTTATTAACCTTTTAATTTTGATCGCTTGACTTTATACTAAATTAATTCAAATGTTTAAAATTTTCATACGTAAACGCATCATTTGTAAGGTAGGCAAATTTCAACTTTTAAAATTTATCATTTGAGACCGATTTAATGGGTTTTAGACTTAATTTCACTAAAAAGCTTGGTAAACTTAAGAACCCTAGTTCTACTCTTGTGATATTATAATAATTTTGTAAGAAAGGACTTGCCATTAATAATTAAGATCCTATGATCTGGCATTAAGGGCCCATATGTGATCATAAAAGAAACCAGGAAAATTAGGAATTCAATAAATGAGAAGGTTGGAATACATTTTAAAACGACCTTGTAATGATCTCTGAACATTATCAAATTGTACTTTTGCCCATTCGAAAATTGGAACTAGAAAATTGAATTTAGAAATGCTGAATAAGTTACTGTAATGATGAGGTAACTACAATATTTGTTTGTTGGGATGTGTTATAATATATTTGTCTGTTTAATTAGATTTGTAAAATATTTGTTGAATCTTTTAATTTTATTATGCAGGTTAAAAACAAATATAAATTGCAAAATATACATCAAGAATGGATGATCAATTGTTATACTTATCAATAACGAGTCATGAAGAACCTAGCAAAAAACATAAAAGCATCATCTCAAGATTATGTTTAAATATATGTAAAATTAATGAAATATGCTTGAAAATGTGTCAATTTAAGGATAACCCTTACAATGGTTTGTAAAGCGTTATAATGGTTTAATTCATATACAACCAATCGAGTTAATGCGTTGGGCAATTGTTTAATTTAATCCTAATTGTTGTGCGACAGTTTAAATTGAGTTGAAAATTTCCAGAGCAAACCATTATGGTCACCGTTGTTACGGTTGACAAGCATTAGGGTTTCCCAGCATGGCCAAACCTACATAACTAAGTTAATTGTTATAACGGTTCCCTATACCATTGCAACAGTTAAAGCTAGTTATTTTTATTTTGTTTCTCTCTCTATAAATAGAAGCAAAATTCAGGTTTAGATTATCTCTCCAGTCGCCCCACAACTACAATATTTTGAATTTTCAGATATAGAAAAAATCATTGTTGCTTGTACACTCAAACTTCAATATTCATATACAATCTCAAGCATACTCCGCCAAATACTCAATCAATTGTAAGATCTCGAGTTAGTTGCGAGAGTTCTACTCTTTGAAACAAACACTAGAGTC
The DNA here is from genome assembly GCA_033356055.1 of Carex pumila. Classification (NCBI taxonomy): domain Eukaryota; kingdom Viridiplantae; phylum Streptophyta; class Magnoliopsida; order Poales; family Cyperaceae; genus Carex; species Carex pumila. The sequence goes on along the minus strand of JARJHM010000341.1, from coordinate 121,900 downwards.
TTTTGCGCTCGCCTCTTTTACTTTGAGCTCCTAGTGCTCATGAGTCAATTCCGTACTCAGGTCATGTGACTTTCCAAAGTTTATAAGGGCTCACTGATTCCACATTTGTAATCTTTTCTCATTAGATAAAAAAAAAGACGCGCCATTAAGAAGGTCGCAGAACTCCGCTAACGTAGGTGTTAATGTCGAACTCCATAATAATCTCACGTATCAAGTGTCTCTTAACTCATTTCAAAATGTCTCCGGAAAAATAGTCAAATAATTCAATGGCCTAAGGATATAGTGGACAACTGACACACCAGATTTGCATCTCAATTTAATGAAATGGACATATCTATCAAATAATAGTCAAGTTGTATTAAGAAAATCATGTCATATTTGCATTCTTATCTGTTGTTGTGATTCTGATAATGTCAGATTTCTATTATTTTTTCACAATGTCATCTAATGGCATGACTAGTGGCTCAAATTTTTAGTCAGTAATGAAATTTAATTTATGATTAGATCAAAATTAAGGTGGAGAGACATGAGACATGTAAGGGATCAAGCAATCTGATTATTTTCTCACCAATTTTCTCTACTTATTTTCTCAGTCGGGTCTTATCTATCTATCCAATTACTCTCAAATTTTCTTCTTACTTGTCATAAAATTATTTAATACATCAAAATCTTCTCAATAATTTTGAAAACTTTCTATTACTACGTGGCCTCTCTTTGACGCCTAAATTCCTTCTCTTGATTCTCCTTTCGAAGATAGAATTTTTCAATGAAATTAAATTTGGTAATGTAGTTCATTTGACTTCTCGTTTTGAGTATGAAATTCAACACATGAGAGGATGTGTGATAATTTTTAGATTTATTATATGGAGAAAAGAGAGGCTTAACTTCCGTAAACCTTTTTGTAAAATCTTATATGGAGGAAAAGAGAGGCTTAACTTTCAGAATCTTTTAATAAAACCTTTACAACAATGAAACATGAGGCTAGACCTTCACGTTTCTTCTTAAAAAGCTTCCGGAAACATTTCAAAAATGAGAATGTAAATGGTCAAGTTACATCACGAGAAGAATTTACGAGAGAAGAAATAAAAAATAATCGAAGAATATAAAGAAATTGAGCTCAAATGCCCACATTCTGAAAATGAAGGAAGATTTAAAAGGCTTGCAGAGCGGTGGTAAATGGAGAAAGAAAACTCTAATATTTTCAATTTGGATAAATGTTAGGACTTTTCCGAAAAGAACAAAGAAGAGAACTATTGATAAAAATAATTAGGATTCTAGCTATAACTTTTTCGGACTTCAAAAGCTACAATGTTATTAGCCGTTTTTTTTTTTATAATGATTATAAATAGCTAGCTATAATTGCGCTATAGTCTTTTCGGGTCTTAAAAGCTATGGTGCTATAATCGCTATTTACAATCTTAAAAATAATAAATGGAGTTCAAACAATCTAATTGCTCACTTTACTGGAACAGGAATCAACGAATGATTGGATTATATATATCTTGTTAAGTAGGGACGAACGCCATAGTATTTATTGTTTTTTGCTATTTTTTTGATAATATATATCTCCATTCTTATATTATGCACGTAGTTGTCCTGATCCATCAACGGCTGAGATTGAGAGATGAATTTTCAGATTAAATATCAACCCTCCAATTACATAATTTGTATCTCTTAATTTAATACATCTATTTCATGTACAGAAGTCTAAATTTAGTTAAAATTATACTCACCACGCGGACTGCTACATAGTTGTCACGATTAAAATTGCATGTATCTCTAACGATCCGTTTCCTTATTTCTCATTATAGCTATATTTGATTCATGCAATTCAATTATTTCCTTATTTCTTTGATTCTTTGCAATTAAATTATATCCTCTATATTTTTGACAATAAAAATAGAAATTATTCAATCTTTCTGAATCTATAGAGAAATTTAATTTTTCATGTGTGAAGAGGAGAAATAGTCTTTATTAAAACTACTAAAATGCTTTCACAATTTCTTAATTTGTTGCTTGCTACTAATATGCATTTCACAATTTCTCTTCCCATACTATTAAATCCAGTAATATGTTTCCGTAGCAACGCACGGGCACAATACTAGTATATATATATATATATATACTAGTATCGTGCCCGTGCGTTACAACGGGACATATTATAAAATTGAATAGAATATGAAGAGACCTTTTTAAAAAAAATTAAATGAAAATAAAAGACAAATGAAAAAAATACAAATAATAAATAACAATATAAGAAACAACAAGAAATGAAAAAAAGGATCAAATATAACATAAAAAAAAAATCTTGAAGTATCATTGCAATTTTCTCCACAAGCAAGACAAGTCATTAAACGATTTAGAGAAGAAATGATCTGGACAAATTGAAAAAAAATATGATTAAATAATTCAAATAAGGATTTTCTCTACATATATATTCTCGATTGAAATTATTTTAACAATGAAAATTTTTCTACATATCATTTCTCTAAACGAAAGTTCTAGATATTTTTCATTTTGTCTGCAGATTAAAAATATATAATTATTCATATCAGCACAAGATCTACTATTCATCTATTCACAAAGATATAGTAGCCCTAAACAAAGTCTGAAAAATATATGATTGTTTCAATTTTCATTATCAAAACTATAAAATAGATGTATTCAATCAAAAGAATGTAGATTATATGATTAGACGGCTAATATTTTCAATTCAAAAATTAATCTTTCAATCTCAGCTATTGACGGATCAGAACAACTACATACATAATATAAGAATGAAGATAAGTAAAATTAAATTAATTACTATATGATTCTTATGTATTAATAAATAATTACTTGCTATTTCTGCATCTCTCTGGTGATGACCATATGAGTCACTTAATTTCTAGACATTTTTTTCCTCGAAAGAAAAAAGGTCAAACAAAATCTGTACCAAACCACCCATAAAAGATTCACTGCCATTCCCCCCGATTCTGATTCAGTAGCCTTTTTTAAATTTTATATATAATTTATTTTCTTTCTCCTTTAAACATCTTTGGGATTCTCTGCATGATATTTTTGGTGATTAAATTTCATAACAGTATTCACTTTGCATTAAATAATAGGATCATGATGATAAATATTGTATATACATAATACATTGCAATTTAATACAACATAAAGAGAATGTGAAGTTGTTAACTGAGATTTTTTGCATAATACCCCCTGACACTTTTCATATTTTTCAGTTCATATGATATAAATTATGAAAAATTTCAATTATTAACTTCCTCATTATTATCATATTCACATCTTCATGCATAATTTATAATTTACATTTATAATACCGCTTCGTGTGAAAGTTTGTTTATATGTTTGAAGCTCAATTAGTGAATCAAATTAAATATCTTCAATTGAGAGACTCGATTCCAATTTTTATCTAAACTATTTGAACAAAGAATACTTAATTTCTCTAAACATGTTATCTCTCTCACATAATATAATTTATGGCGGATTTAAGGAAACAAGGAGGGTATGCATAAGGAAATAATTTAATTGGAATAATATAAGATAGCTGTAAGGAGAAATAAGGAAACGAATTGCTCAGGATTTATTATATTTTAATGTGATAAACCATGTAACAGTTTGTGTAGCAAGTATGTTTTTAATTAAATGTAAATTTCTACACATAAAATAGATGTATATAATCAAAAGAAGACAGATTAAGTGATTGGAGGGTTGATATTCAATTTGAAAATTCATCTTTCAATCTCAGCCGTTAGCGGATCAGGACAACTACATGCATAATATAAGAATGGAGATAGAGAGAGAGAGAGAGGAGTTGGCTAAGATCAAAGTGGTAGTTCCTGAGTTTTGGTGCTACCAATTCGTTTTTCAATTTTCAAAGTTCAAAACTTCGATCCGAACTATTCAAGTTAATCTCTATATTAAAATATGCTTGGAGACCAAATTTTACATTTTTCTGAATTTTTTTACTATTTATTAAGCCACTTTGAAAATCACTGATCTAACGGTAACTTAACAAAACAATAAAATCAAAAGCCACTGACAAGAGATTAAAAATAACAATCGCATATGGATTTAAATTTATGGGACCATTTAAGTACATACATAATTTTTTTTCCAAAAAAAGTACATGCCTAATAGTTTAGGATTCAAATCCACTGCTATTATCTTTTCGTGAACAGTAACTCTACTATTTTTGTTTTTTCGAATCCGGTGGTTCAATTTTTTCTAGAAGGAATCTCAAAGTAATTTTTTTTAGAACTTTTTTGTGCACACATCTCAAAACAATTCAATAATTAAATTTGAAAAAGTACGAATAACAAAGTTACTGTTTATGCACGAGAATAAGATCAGATTTAGATCTAATGATTCAAGTGTTCAAAGACCTCATGTTAGATCCAACGGGCTATTGACCTATGGTCGGCCATTCAAGTACATCTCTTTGCCTCTAAAGTTTAAAAGCATATTCCTGTCTCAAAGACCGAAATTTATATTTGAAGGAGATTTACATTCAATTATTGGAATTTATTATGAGTACTGTGCTCGTTATTGTATTTTAGTCTTTAATTTTTACTTAGAATTATAATCTGCGTTTCGCTTGAGACAGTTATCTTTAGTGCCGACATTTTTATTAATATTCAACCTAAAATAAAAAGGAAGCTGATAATTGTATTCCAAACAAAGTATCCGCACGCGTCTCCCAACCTTCTAGAATGTCGGCGATAAAAAGATCAGGTTTTACTTTATACAGCGCAATAACAATATCAATCTTTCTTTATTATACATAATTTTACTGCATGAAGAGAAAAACGCTCTATTAAAAAAATTAACAAAGGCACCACCAAATGCAGCGAAACAATCAGATAATTTAAACATATAAAGGAAAGCGTTTAAACAACTGCGTTCAAGTGTTTAACTTTTATTATAAATAAGTTAATTTTTCATTTTCTAAAATAAAAACGAATACCCGAATTCGTCCCCGAGCATAAAATTTAAAGCTCTAAATTTGTACCAATACCCGAACGCGTCCCCCACCAAAATGTTTACAGCTCTAAATTTTATGTTAGTCAAAACTACTAGTTCTAAGCAAGCAAAGCTCTATTAAATAACAATGAAACTACTAGTTCGAAACAACAATTGTTAGCAACCTCATCAATTATTTTATGTTCGTCAAAACTCCAACAATTACAATTTCTAAGCATGCAAACCTCTGTTAAATAACAATAAAATTACTACTTCGAAACAATCATAAATTTAGAACTTGTCCCAACAATGCCAATTTCTAAGCATGTAAAACTCTATTAAATAACAATGAAACTACTACTTCGAAACAACAATTGTTTACAAAACAATATAAACATGTGTGTAAAGCATATAAACTTGTGCAAGTAAACCAATATATATTGGCAAGAAGACAATATTTTAAAGCATATAAACATGTGTGTAAAGCATATAAACCTGTGCAAGTAAACCAATATATACTGGCAAGAAAACAACATTTTAAAGCATATAAACCTGTGTGTAAAGCATATAAACCCGTGCAAGTAAACCAATATATACTGGCAAGAAAACAACATTTTAAAGCATATAAACCTGTGCAAGTAAACCAATATATACTGGCAAGAAAACAACATTTTAAAGCATATAAACCTGTGTGTAAAGCATATAAACCTATGCAAGTAAACTAATATATACTGGCAAGAAAACAACATTTTAAAGCATATAAACCTGTGTGTAAAGCATATAAACCTGTGCAAGTAAACCAATATATACTGGCAAGAAAACAACATTTTAAAGCATATAAACGTGTGCAAGTAAACCAATATATACTGGCAAGAAAACAACATTTTAAAGCATATAAACCTGTGTTTACAAACACATTTTAAAGCATATAAACCAGTGTTTACAAAAATTAAAAAATCTGTATTACAAATATATAAACCTGTGTTTACAAACACATTTTAAAACTTATTCTTAAATATATTTTAAAGCATATAAACCTGTGTTTACAAACATTGAAAAATCTTCATTTAATGGATTACTTGTTCAAAATGGAGACTGTATTTTTAGTTATTAAATATAAAAAGCTGTTAATTTGCATAATTAAAATTAGAACCAATCCCCCATCGCATCCCCGAGCTAACTGGGTTTAAATTGTACTTTAAAGTACTTTAAAGTACGTTCAAGTAAGTAGTTAATTAATGAATAGAGGACCATTAACAATTTGGGGGACTAATTTGGGGATTAGTGATTACAACTGTTTCTAACATACTGTCCACGAAATTAAAGCGCAAGACAAAAGCATGCAAAGCTAACATTTAAAGCAATCAATGTAAAACTGCAATGCGTTAAAACAGCAATTCGTTAATTAATGAAAAATTAATAAATTATCGTTATTAGCGGACGGTTAAACCCAGTTAAACCAGTTCGGGGACGGGCTCGGGTTTGGTGGCTCGGGGTACAGGAACATTTCTCAAATAAAAATATTAATGATGTCCAGAAAATCTGATTTTTTTTTTTTTTTAAATGTCCAAATGGTTCATTTGGTGGCCGGTTTTAAAAAGAAAATTCAAAACCGGCCACTAGGTGACTAGTTTGGATTTTTTTTTTTTTAATTCAGATTTTGTGGGCATAATTAATAGTTTTTTATTTATTTTAGGTTGGATATTAATAAAAATGTCTCTCCAGTGAATACTTTGTATGTTGATGAATGATGATTAGTTATTTTGGAGGAAACATTGCAATATGTGTATGAGGTTCAAAGTCTAAAGAAAATTACTCAAAAGTATATAAATCACTGTGGAGGGTATTTTTTGAAAAGTCTAAAGAAAATTAGTAAAATACAAAATTGAATACAATTTGTTTTCTCTTTGTGATTTTGTATTGTTTCATATGCATCGAATTAATTTTCTGGTTGTCCATCTCTAAAATCTTTGGCTTCATCGACCGAGAAGAATATATTATTAATTTATTAAATTTATGAGATTATTTAATACATCATTGAGTTGTAACTAAAAAAAATAACTTTTAGTTCCACTAATTGATGATTATTTCTTATTATTGTTCAAAGTATTAAGGTGAAAACTGCAAAGAAGCAGTAGCCAGTAGAGAACGGAAATTTGCCTTTTAAGTCCATTTTGTGTGTACTTCTCAATCTATCATGTTTATATTTTTTTTATAGATATGTTATATTTTAAAATTTTAATATTTAAGTTAGTTTTCAAATAAAACTAGTTGCTTTAATAAATAATCATAAAAATTTGACCCAACAATTGTGTACTTTTAGGAATACTGAGCGAGTTATATTTAACAAAATTATTATTCTTATAATTACTTACTCAGTTTCTTTTAATATTTCTAGTATTTTTAATAAATACATGGAGTTGGCTACGGTGCCACGCATAGCATAGAGGCCTCCGTGCAACGACTCAATATTAAGTTTTCAAAATCCTAACGGTCGATCCAAACTATTCAACATGATTTCTATATAAATATAACAAGAAAATACATGAGTGTTTAGTGATGTTACGAGACTCAATGAACAGAAAACATGTTACAACATAATACCAACAAATGATAGCCTAAATAATAGTGAGAGTAGGCCCTACAATTCATTGCAAACATTTTAATTCCAATTCTATGTAAACAGTACACTTGAGATTGAATGTGGGAGAAAACTAATTTATTTGGATTTGCTACAGTTTGGGATTGGATGTGACAGGATTCATGTAACTCAGTTCTTAATGAGCGAGTTATGAACGAGTTAGAGTATGTTCATACTCGGCTCATTAAGTTAACGAGTAAGTTAATAATAAACTAGTTATTAATGAACTTTTAGCGAACCACCTAGCAATTTAATTACACCTACTTTACTGGATCTGAATGCACCGTATGAAGGGTACACCGAGAGCATGTCTATTCACAGTGCGCGCCGTATCACTGTGTCAGGCAAGGAAGTATCACAGTGGACCGATAGCAGAGTTCGTATCCTCTGACAAAACTCCAAAACTTTGTGTGTTTTCATGGAAAATCTTAACCGTTAAAATACTTTATACACGAATCTCAATTCACAAATTGTACTGGTCCCCAGTCCCCACGCTATTTTCGAATAGACACCGTACACGTCGGTCAAGAATATCCATTTCTCCAGTTGTTTCATGCGTGTCTCCATCCAACTTGGCACAACCAATATAGTGGGTCCTACTATCACGTGGTTAAAGTACTCTTTTTCCGATAGATTAGTTGTGGCAGCATAAAAATTGCATAGTGCCAAGCAATTAACTGTAAACCCGTTTACAAGAGCCGAACAGACTTGCCGTATTATTTTCTGCATAAGATACGCGATGGAGGTCTAACATTTTAAATTCTAATGATTCAAATCTGCTCATTTTCTTTTTCTTAAGAAAAGTGCAATCCCCTATTCTTTAATCTGAATTGTTGAAAATTAATTACATAATTTCAATTATATCTGATTTGTTTTAATATATTGTACTAATATAAAAGAAAAAAAGTAATTGAAGTCGTGTGATCAATTTTGAACGGTTCAAATGGAAGAATAAGAGAGTGCTTCTAAAATTTAAAATAAAAAGTAAATTGAGTACTTCTAAAATTTAAAATGGGTTTTAAATAGAAAAGACAATCAAATGAGTAAATTTGTGAATTCTTGTAATTTTTATTTCAGAGGAAAAATACATAATTTCAAAGTTTTTTAAGAGTACACATGAAATTATCTCAAAAATAAATTAATCTAGTTATTAATTTTAATCAATGTTCTAAATAGCGCGCTATAACGTTTTTGGACTCTAAACGCTAAGCTATAACATTAACACACGCTATTTGAGCTACAAACGCTATAGCGGTAATAGCGGTCCACTGTAGCATATAGTGTAAGGATTTCATGTGTATGCCTATGGTAAGAATTAAAAAATTTTCCAATCACCACTTGGCTCAATACACAATGGACGTTATTTATATGACAATAGTAAACAAAAAACTTCTTAATAGTTTCATTAAGCACCTAATGTGTACTAAATAAAAATAAATAAATTTATTTATTTCTTATACAAGAGGAGATAATAATTTATACCTAAAGAGATTGTCAAATCTCTTGTTAGAGGGAAGTTGATTTCCCTTCTAGATCTCTTGGAACCGCCGTTCTCTTGGAAGTACCTCTTGGTTCACCTTGAACCTAAACAACGAACTACCACACCTCTTAGATAGATGGATGTGAAGTTCAAGGCTTAGATACAACCACCTCTTGATCTTTAAATCAACAAACTATTTGATTTCTTGGTGGCTAAACCTAACAAGAGAAGATGAGAGAGCAACCTTCTCAACTTTTGGTCAAGGAGAAAGGAAAAACGTGGCTGCTCAAAGGGACTGATTTTGGCAAGTGTTATAGGCAGAAAATTAGCTTGTTTTTCTCCAAAATGAGCCCCCTTAAATAGGCAAGGGTTAGGGCAACCCTTTGTGTAAGGTTTGAATCAATTACACAAATGCCACTAGCCTTGTTTAGCCATCTCATGCTCTCTTTAATCTCATCTTATGGTTGGTTCAATAAATTAATTTATGAACAAATAATATTATTCATATTATTCTATTATACAATATTTATAGTATTCTTATAATGTATTCAAACATTATACCAAATAATATTTGCATAACTTCATAAATTTATTTATGGTCTAAGCATGTCATATTATGACATTTTATTTTAGCATTTCATCACATGTATTTTATCTTATACATCATTATGAAATGTAAAATACTTGTTGTTTCTCTTCAGTTGGTGTGACCGTATAGAGGATCTATGTCATCTTGGCAATAATATAAAACTTTATATTATTGATTATAAGAGGTTCTATCATTACATTATAGTTATCCAAACGACATAGTAAATCATTTACTCAATCCACTAATTTTGTGTCTATCATTGTCACATGATATTATGAATAATATGCAAAATAGGATCGTGTCATTTTTGCATTATATTCGTTTTCTTGGTCTCTCAAGTGAATTATAATTATAACTACATCAGTTATATTGCATGCGATATAATTCCACTTTACCAAGGGGCCCAGTAATATCATAACTCAAATTGAGGGACAATGATAATATTAACATATAGATTTCTCCCGCACAAGTTGTACACAACGAACTGCTATTTTATTCCTATCATAAGATAGTATTTAAATAGCAATCACATTATATGCTTCTCATGTAAAAAACTTACACATCTCATATCTAAGATTCTAAAGACACAATAGAAACATTAATGACACAAAACACAATCCATATAATGTACCATTCATTTAGGTCATGCTCAATATATAAAATACACATTTTATATAATTATGTAATTAAATGATAATCCTTTATCAACATTTATAGAACTTCAATGTACTTTAATCTACATGACAATCTTCCACGGTAATTAATGTTCCTACTTAATTACCACAATTGTGAACTTATTTAGTGATTAAATATTTCTCATCTTAGGAGTTCTATGATTCAAGACCAAGAGCATCTTCTTGAATACTTCCAAAGATATAACATATAAATCTCAAGGAACAAGAATAATAATATTCGTAATAAAATCATGAACAACACATAAATTATTATTAAAAGATAACTTTCAAAACACACATCCTTCATATAGCGCGCGCTATGCAACATAAGTTGTTTTTTTGTTTCAATATATATGGGCATTAAAATAAATAAATGGTGATGATAGCGTTTAATTTTGATAAATATTACATTATATCAAATTCAGGTCCGCTATAATATGTTTTTTCATTTTGCTCTTGATTTTTTTTTAGTGATGATAAATCAAATAAATAATTACTAAATTATGGAAATTTTAGGGATTAACAAGAATTTCTTCAAGGATCATCAGTTTATTTTACTAGAAGTATGTTTTTTTTTTCAATTTCTGGTTATTTTGAAATTTAAATAGAAAAAAAGATAAATTATATTATGATGTTGAAGATATTTTGAATAGAAAAAGATCGATATTTATGATATTAGTATTACTATGGATATTTTGAGTCGTAATTTGGACTTTGTATTGGTTCAATATGAATATTATAATTTTTTAATCAATTTGATATTATTTATTGTTTTATGAGACTAAATAATGTTGATATTTAGTATAAATATATAATATAATTTTTATAAAAATAAAAAAAATGCTATGTGGCATAGTTTTCGTTATAGGGTCGCTATTTGTTATAGCTTTTTTTTTAGATTTCCCGCTATGATCCGATAACGCTATTTAGAATCTTGATTTTAATACGTTCTTGATTTGACATCTTGATGTAGTATAAAAATAACTTTAAACATCACAAAATGCTCTTGATTTGACATCTTTGATCTAACTTTAAGCATCATAAAATATTGTGTGTACGCATCTTTAATAAAAATGAATAAGACGAACAGTTTGAATTTGACAAGATTTGAGTTGAAAATATAAAAGAAAAACCTGTGGCATCAAAACCCTTCTTTTTATTATAATCATTTTGATAATTATTTTTTTATATATGATTGCTAAAATATTCTTTTTCCTGTGCAGATAAGCTCGTTGTACATGCCACTAGGGGTGACAAAAAAGCTCGTAGCTCAATCGTGTCTTTCACCTGACTCACTCGTTGTTGGACTGAGCTGTTAAGGAACTAGTTCGCCACTAGCTTGATTCATAATTAACGAGTTCAAGCTGGAGTCTGGCTTGCTCACCAGCTCGTGAGCTACTTTGGTTAGGCATCAATTTGTGAATTTGTGTGCATTTTATACTATCTATCTCAGTCCAGCTCGGTTCAGCTCGATTCAAAAAGTTTGTAAAATTTATTTTCTCCTTAAAACAAAATCTAATCAGACCCAGCGAGCCAGCTCATCAGTTCGTGAGCTAACTTAAACTGACTTGTCATGAATTCAAGCTGAAGTTTTAGTTCAGATGCCCTAAATCCAACTCACTTGACTATAACTCGGTCCAAAATAGAGCTTGAATTAGACCAAGCGAGCTGGTTGCCACCCCTACATGCCACTAGTGAAAGCTTACTAAAAGCTTAAACAGGTTATTATTCCGTGACTACATCACATATGCCATATGGGGACCTAATAAAAGAGAATTTTCAGCAGCCCGGGGGAATTAAAATGTTTATCTTTTTTATGACAACACAACAGCGATAAAATTCCCTTGTATGTTCCTAGATTTGTCCGTTCTCAATTTTCACATGCTGAGTAACATGGGAAGGACCGAAGGAATAACATCCAAGGCTGATAGATGCCCCCAATTTGCCACCAAGAAATCAAGGCGGTCCCTGGGCTCCTCGGGCCGAGTAACCCATCTCTCATGTAGATAAATTTAAGGCCCATGCTACCTTCTAATATTCCTCTCGGGGCCACATCAATCCCCAATAATTAATTATTAAATAATATATTTCATGTTTCTGATTCGCTTACTATTACAACATGAAAAATTATTAAATAATATTTTTCGTGCAATCTCAACTTGCAAAACAATTTCTATTTACTATGTAAAACATATAAACATTTTTAAGATGGATAAACTCAAACAAAAGAGTAGAACTAGGGTGTTCTTTAAGTTCACCAAGTTCTTTAGTGAACTCAAGTCTAAAACCCGTTAAATCGGTTTCAAATGATGAATCCGAACTGTTGAAACCTGTTTATCTTACGAGTGTTGTGTTTACATGTGAAAATTTTAAATATTCAAATTAATTTAGTATAAAGTCAAGTGGTCAAAATTAGAAGGTTAATAAATTAATTTTAATGCATTCAATTTGGATATTTTTTGACCAATTGACACCCTGCAAAATTAATTTTTTTACATGTAAACGCATCACTTGTAAGGTAGACGGATTTCAACGGTTCGGATTTATCATTTGAAACCTACTTAACGGGTTTTAGACTTGAGCTTACCAAAGAGCTTGGTGAACTTAAAAATACCCTAGTTCTACTCAAAAAAAGAAGAAAAAAAAACTATTATAGAGAAGTTACCAATCAAAATGTAGTATATAATTATTGGAAAAGTTACACCAGTCATAATAAATTCCACAATTTTAAGAAAACGACCGATCAAGAAGGTGCACTTAGTGTGAATTTTACACCAATAATAGGTAGAATCTTTGTTTGGTGTGCTTTATGTATCTTCTTTTTATCCTGTTATAAAAGTAGCTTATGCAGCGAATACAGCGTACATGTGATTTAAAAAGACTACCAGATCGCAGCTGGTGCCTGGTTTCCGACATTTCTAATTGTAGTATTAGGTATGTTTTGTTGTAAAATAAAAATAAGTTAGGATAGTTGTTTTGTTATTTGTTTTATTAAAATAATTAAATTTAATTTTTTTATAAAAATAAGTTATTTTAATAAGACAAAAAAGTTGAATTCACTATTCTAACTATTCAATTCATTCAAAGAAAGAACAAGCTATTCCGAATAATTTTATTCTAAGAATAGCCTAATCTTACTCCAACTAAACATACCCTTAGTTTACTAAGAATGTCTCCAATGTGAGGCTGATATATAATTTAAGAAGAAGATTTAAATGTCTTCATAGTGTTTTTTTGTCTTCGTAAAGTTTTTATTTTTAAAATTTTAATTACTCAAAATATAATTACAAACATCAAATTAAAATTGTTAGATACTTAGATGCAAGTTTCTAAATAGCGTTTATAGTGGTATAGCGAGGAGACAAAAAAAAAAGCTTTAGCGAATAGCGGAGCTATAGGGAAAGCTATTATAAATAGCGTTTTTTATTTCAAAAATTATATTTTATATTTCTACTAATAGTAAAAAGAGTAGGGTTAAAATGCACCATTGTTTTTTGCCCCAACCATGCCCCATCTCTATATCTCCATTTACAAAGTTCAAATAGTTGATCCAAACCGTTCATCTTGTTCTACATATTAAAATGTGCTTAGAGACCAAATTTTATATTTTTTGGAATTTTTTTACTATTTTTTTAGATAGGTACAAAATCACTACATCTGGACCATCTAAAAACGGTGATTTTGTACCTATCTAAAAAAATAGTAAAAAAATTACAAAAAAAAAAAAATTTTGGTCTCTAAGCAAATTTTAATATGTAGAACAAGATGAACAGTTCGGATCGACTATTTGAACTTTGTAAACAGAGATATAGAGATGGGGCATGGTTGGGGCAAAAAACAATGGTGCATTTTAACCCTACTCTAGTAAAAATGTCTCATCAAGAAAAAAAAATATCAAATTAATTAAGAAGTTATAATATTCATATTAATTATTAAACAAATACAAAGTTCAAATTGTCATTCAAAATATCCCTAATTCAAAAACTATCAATATATTTTATATTAAAAATATACCACTACCATATATTAATGCATGATACAAAATTTAATTGATATAGCGGTATAGCCCGCACATGTTCCATTGTATTGATATAGCTTAATAAAGTAAAAAAAAAAAAAACAATCTAGACATTAAGGCCCATTAAAATTGCAAAATCATGTTTTCAGAAAAAAAAAATTGCAAAATCATAACTCATGTAGCATAGCGGACCGCTATTGCCGCTACGCGCTATATGCTATAGCGGACCGCTATTACCGCTATAGCGGTCGTAGCTTGATTAGCGTAGTTTTAGCCTGTAGCTTAGCTTTCTGGGTCCAAAACCGCTATAGCTAGCTATTTAGAAGCTTGATTAGATGTGATTTATATTATTTTCTCTATGTGTTCATAAGAAATTATAACATTTTGATATTGTTTTTGTATGAATCATTAAGTTGAAAAATCAACACTTAAAAATTATCCACATAAGTATATTTTTACAAGCTCTTGATGACAAATACAACAAAGTTGAAATATCATAAAATTTTAAATATACATAGATACAATGATGTAGATCATAGATAATAGTTTTATTTTGTCTTTTAAATTTTAAATTTGAAAGTGTTAAAGTTTTTAAAAATAAAAATCCTGTGAAGACACAAAAAATAAAGACATTTAAATCCTTCTTTATAATAAAATAAATGTTTTTATGAGCATTGAACAACGTTGTAATTTTAGAGTTCAAAATAGTGTTTTTGTTTTTATTTTTTTAATTAGAGAAGATGATGTGACCTCATAGCATTTTGAACGATGTGAAATTATGAACTATTTGAGCGTCATACTAATGGCGGCACTTGTTTTCCAAGCATTATTACTTTGATTACTTTTTAATAGAAACGGAATCTGATTGAATTAAGTTGAATATTTTATAGGAAACTAATTTCATCCAAAAGAGACTGCATTAAATCCAGATCGTGGTTGAAAGAATTATTTTTATAGTTGTAGACTAGTACTTAGAGCAATGTTTTAATATTCAGTTTATATGTAATTTGCGGTCACATATGCGGATTTTTATGCGGACTTATATATGCAGATTTTAAATGAGAATTCATATGCATATATAAACAAGTAATATGTGGTATAAATCATTGTTGATATACTATAAACAGGTAATATGTGGTATAAACCACTATTAATATATTCTAAACCAGTATTTTTATCACTGTTAATATACTCTAAACCGGTAATATGCTCTAAACCGCATATTCAGACCAAATATATATTTTTTATTCAAATTGCAACTAAATAGGAATATTCGACCGAATAAACAGAATATTACTACACTGCTTAAGACGGACGTCAAAATATAATGAGACAAAATAGTTAAGAATATGATATAATTTAATAATTATTTTAAACTATAATAGAATTTCCCAATTTTATGAAAAATAAAACCAGAGAAAAATTGAGAGGTGAAGTTCATTTTTTTTGTTAGGAGAGAACAGTTGCCCTGTCATGTTAAAGAGCGGCTCCACCTTAGCTACTAATCATGTGTTGTTCAATTTTTGATTGGAACTCAACACTCAACAAACTCACAATAAATCATGAAAAAGACATAAAGTTAAGAAGAAAACTCTGCTAGTAATCCTAGTGTATATGATGTTTGATTGCAATTTCAATAAATTATAAAAAAGACCTAATTAAGATAGCTAAGCTAGAAAGTTATGAGTTCTGTTTTGTATAATATTTGACTTCGTTCAACAAAAGTATGCGAAACCTAACCGCTTAAAAGAACATAATTTGAATAATTTAGATGTTATGGTAGTTAGTCATAATCCGTGTATTAATGTTTGGTCTATTCGGCTGAATATTCGGTCAAATATTTCTATTTGGTTGTATTTTGAATAGAAAATTTATATTTGGTCCGAATATGCAGTTTAGAGCTTTAGTTTAGAGTATATTAACAGTGGTTTATACTACATATTATCGTATATTTGTTCATATATATATATAAATTATCATTTAAAATCCACATATATAAGTCTGCATAAAAATCTGCATATACATTCGCATACCGCATATAAACCGAATATTAAAACACTAGTCATAATAAAATATATCGCAATCCAATTATATTAATTTAACTGAGGAGCTAAGCAAAATTCGATAATAACCATCCGTGCACAACCTTAAATATAATTTCGTCCCTTTTCCTTCCTTGCGTGTTCAAATACAAGTATGGAGTTTGCAAACCTAACTTTTTGTTGAATTTAGAAACAAAACATTTAAAAATAAACAGCCTTTCTGATCCTGCATGCAGGCCCATATGAATATTGATTCATTTCTTAATTTTAAATTCAACAAAGCAAAATCTTCTTTTGGATCTCTCTCCAATCTTGTTTATCTCTATGGATGTTCAACATTTTCTGCTTCTTTTCTTTTAATGTCAAATATACTTTAGTATTTATTGAATACATGATGTGCTAGGAGGAATTCAGATTCAATACAATCAGGGCCAAAATTAGAAAATTTGAATAAGAGGATCTAGTATATAAAATGTAATATGTGAAAAAGATAAATGAGAATTGAACCTATGACCCTATACATACCAACAAAAGCTTGTTTGAATATGCTTGTGATTATGTATGAGTATTGAAGTTTGAGTGTACAAATAATAATAGTTTTTCTAGATCTGAAAATTTAAAATCTTGCAATTGGGGGCATAGTGACAAATTAATTATTCAGGTTCGGTTAGGCGAAATCAAAAATTCGTGATTCAGGTATATTCGAGTATAATTCGGGAATGATTCGGAATTATCCGGGTCAGAAATCTCAATCCTGCAACGGAGCAAAAAAACAAAAAAAAAACAAAAAAATAATTGTTCTTGGAAAAATTTAGGAAAAATTTGTGAATAATTCGTAAAATTCGGAAATTATTCGGGTTTAATTCGCTCAAAGTTCGGTCAACCGAATAATTTGGCGTTCGGTTCGGCATCACTCCAAAAAAGAATTAAACAGGTATAATTCGAGTATCTTGTCACTATGGTTGGGGGCAGCTTCGAGTGATACCCAAAACGTTGGTTTTGCTTCTATTTATATAGAGAGAAACATAATAAGGTAATTTGATCTTAACCGTTATAATGGTTCCTGGACTGTCACAACAGTTAATCAAATTACTCAGGTTTGACTGCCAAGAAACCCTAACGGTTAGTGAATTGTTGTAACAATTGTAACACAACGGTTAACCAAATTACTCAGATTTGGCTATCGAGAAACCCTAACGGTTAGTGAGCGTACAACGGTTGGCTCTGAAAGTTTGAGGTGTCAAAATGATATGTTCCATTGTACAACAGTTAAGAAGGAATCCTACACTCGAAATCGAAAAAAAGTTAAAATAATTAACAATTCAAAATTTATTAAACCAAAATAACTAAATATAATTAAGCAAAACAGAAATTTTAACTAAACTTACAAAACCAATTCAACTAATTAACAATTAAAAATTCACCAAACCAATATACATAAAAATCACCCACAAAATATATAAATATTAACTAAACTAATTAAATATTAGACCATGTAGGATGAAAAGTAAGTCGTTTGTTTTAATTTGACATAAATTTCAAAGAATACCCCTATATTCTAAGAGGAGAGATCGGATGACACTCTTTTTTGGTGACATCGAATGATATTATGCATTTTTATAATCTAAACGGTCGATCCAAATCGTTCAACTTGATGGATATATTAAAATGTGCTTGCAGATTAAATTTTATATTTTTCTGAATTTTTTTACTATTTATTAAGATGGGTACAAAAATTCAACGGTCTGAATATAGCTATTTTGTTAAATACTTAATAAATAGTAAAAAAATTCCAAAAAATGTAAAATTTGATCTGCAAGGATATTTTCCTATCAAGTTGAACGGTTTGAATCGACTGTTTGGACTTTAAAAACTTTGAAAATACACGATATTATCTGATGTCACAAAAAAAGAGTGTATCCCTCCTCATATTCTAAATAGGTTCGTATTAATTTTGAATAGGCTGAAAATATTTTTTGTTTGATCTCTTTCCAACCTCGTTTACTCTCTTTATTAATGGTCAATATTTTTGTGCTATTTTAGTGATTGGCAACATTCTCGAGTACTTATTGAATGCATATGCCAATGAAAATTCAGATTCAGTATAATATCTGATCGCGTAGAATGAGATTTGTGTCGTTTGTTTCAATTTGGCACAAATCTCAGAACAAACTCCTATATTTTAGATAGGTTACAGATTAATTTTGATTTGGCCGGAAGTATTCTAACTCGTTATGTCGTGTACTTTCACTTTCATTGCCGTAGAATAATTAAAATTATTTAAATCAGATTGAGTGACGACCCGTTTTGATCCGAATTGATCCAACCCATAGTGAGTTAGAGGCTAATACTCAAATTCACCCATTGATTTTACGTGAATTGTCCTTTTGAATGCAAAAATATACGTATGTATTATTGCTTTTTAATAGTACAAAATACTGATTGCAACTACGAATTGATAATTAATATCGAGTAAAGAGTCAAATTTTATATTATGGAGTAAATTTATACGCAGGTGAGGAGAAATCTACTTCATCGTTGTGCGCCGCACCATAGTAACATGTCTAGCTTGAAAATATTTTAATACTATTATTTAAGAGCATATTTAATGTAACAAGTAGACAATTTATTTTTTATTAATGTTTCAAAATCTAAAATTTAAATAACGAAATTGAACTATTTATCTTAATGTCTTCAAGGCATACATCTTTGTAAAATCTTTGGAATTTTCTCAACATATTTTATTGGGTCAATTTTGTTGGAGATTACTAAATTATGTCATTTGTTACGAATTGATCACTTAAGATTGATTTCTCTCTGTAGCCATTGACATTGAACTTTTTACATGTTCCAATCAAGTAATTATATAACTTTCCTATATAAAATACTAACAAAGTATAAAGTGATATGAAGATGGATGAGTATATGCCGCTAGTATTTTGAATAAAATGGACACATTCTGTTCGTATTTGGAATAAAAAACCTATATAGTGACTTTATTGAGACAAATAAAAAATTCAGTGACTACAAAGGGACAAATTAAATATAAGTGATCAATTTATAATAAAGAACAAAGTTTAGTGATCTCTAACAAAATTTATCCGTTGAATTGATAGATTTTAAAAATTAAACATTACTAAAATTAATGTACCAGAATAAACTTGATCCGTCCGATTGATGGATTATTGATTTTACGTGAAACTAATTCAAAATAATATACATGTCACTTGTGAATTAGAATCAGAGTTGGTTTCAATTCGTCATTTGAATTTTAAATAATAACACAAAAATAAGGATAGTGACAACTTGTAACACGAGAATCTTTCTCATATTTAACGATTCTATTAATAAAAAATATTTTAGTTATTCCGAACACTTTTGCATGGTTTCTTATGAAATTTTGGACTCCAAAAGACAACTTTCGGTCACAATAAATATGTCTTTCAGTTGAACTCAAATTATCTGCCTCCAGGGTGTAGAAAAATTTTGCCCCCTTTATTTCTGTAATTGGAACCGGTCACTGTTAAAGACAGCCGATCACTGTTCATTTTTGAATTGGGGGCCCACTAACAGTGACTCTAGGGACAGGAAAAGACAGCTGATCACTGTTCATTTTTGAATTGGGGGCCCACTAACAGTGACTCTAGGGACAGGAAAAGACAGCTGATCACTGTTCATTTTTGAATTGGGGGCCCACTAACAGTGACTCTGGGGACAGACGATTCGGTCTCCTTTCAGCTAGCATATAAGCTTCTTTAAACATTTTGCATATATGCTCATACAAATAGTTTTGGAAAGATTTTAACATGATATTTGCCAATAACTGTTTGAACTCTCAAATTCATTATTCGAACTTTAAACACTTCTTTTCAATTAGTATGCAAATTTCTTTAAATTGAAATAAACACTTAAAAAAGTTGTCAATATTTTTTTTTTAAAAACTCGAATGTACGCTATTTTTCGGCCATTTTTTTAATACCCAAAAAAAAAAAATTACAAAAATAACTTATTTTTTGGATTTTTTCCATATATGCCCTAACCGCCTAGCGTACGGGCGGTTCATGCCATTACCAAACCGCCCATATAATGGGCGGTCCACTTTTTTATTTATTTTTAAAACAGAATTTTTTATTTTATTTTTTGTAATAAAATATTAGAAATATTGAATATATTTCTTTAAAAATAGATGGAATACAATATAATTTGATTTATTAGAAAGACTACAACAAATAACCCGGATTAATATTTTTCAGGCCGGATTTTTCACGGCTGTAAGAAAAATTAATATATTTCTTTATGTGTTATTGGACAGAAATAAAAATGCGTAGATTCCGAGTTATTGATCTCGGTTCAAAAGTCACTTCTATGTAATTTAGAAAATATTATGATCTTTCTAGGACATTTAATTTATAAAAAGTTGTATCTATTTTGAGAATTCTTTTTGAATAACAATTATTAAATAACTTAAAGCTTTTATTTTTTTTCAAAAATAGATACAACTTTTTATAAATTAAATGTCCTAGAAGGATCATAATATTTTCTAGATTACATAGAAGTGACTTTTGAATCGGGATCAATAACTCAGAATCTACGCATTTTTATTTTTGTCCAATAACACATAAAGAAATATATTAATTTTTCTTACAGCCGCGAAAAATCCGGACTGAAAAATATTGATCCGGGTTATTTGTTGTAGTTTTTCTAATAAATCAAATTATATTGTATTTCATCTATTTTTAAAGAAATATATTCAATATTTCTAATATTTCAATACAAAAAAAAATTTCTGTTTAAAAAAAAAAAAAAGTGGACCGCCCATTATATGGGCGGTTTGGTAATGGTATGAACCGCCCGTACGCTGGGCGGTTAGGGCATATATAGAAAAAAATCCAAAAAATAGGTTATTTTTGTAATTTTTTTTTTGGGTATTAAAAAAAATGGCCGGCTATTTTTTATTTGAAATTGACCCTTAAATGAAAAGATATTTCGATGTGATTCATTATTGTTGGAAAAGATGGGTCAAAAAGTATATATGGGAATATATTCGTAAGAAAGACTCCAAGTCGTGCACCACCATTTAAATGTCTAGAGAGAGAGAGAGATTTCCTAGAGACTACTAATTTCCGGTGTCTGTCTAATCGGCTTCTATCACTCATTTATTCTGATCGAAGAATTTACGTGTTTTCTTCTCTCTCTTTTTCATTTAAAAAATTACTGTTTGATACTAAGATATAATGAGATATAACTTTTTTGTGTCCCTCATTACCTCATATAAAGTTTAGTGTTTAATCATGTTATTTCTACTGTACAGATTAATAACTTTAAAAAAAAAAAATTTTTTCTCTCAAAAATCAATTTAATGTGAGATTTTTCTTTTTGATAAAATTCAAGGAAAAACGCTAATATGTTAAATAATGTTCAGTAACTATGGCTTAGTACTCCTTTAACCATCTTAATATCACCTCTTTAATACTTCTTTTGTCCACCTTTTTTAAACTCACTCAAGTTTTTAAGTCACAATTTTACATGGTTTAAACATTTTGCCGAAACTTAAAACTTTTCTTTTTTTTTAAAAATACTCTACAATTTTATTGACAAACGAGTGCTCCTTAGTGTAGCTTAAAATTTAAACTTTATATAATTGCTGAACACTACGTTAGAGTTTCTAACAATAGTAAACCATAATAACACATTGTTTGTTTATCAAACAAGACCTGCTATTGCTAAATGCTAATAAAAGGAAGACGACTAGACTAGGGATATCAACGCCTTTTGGTTGTCCTTATTATATTATTGACCTGGCGTCAAACCAACAAGGCAACAAGGAAGGAAACCCATCAACAAAGGTCTTCTCTAGTCATCATGTTCTCACCAACTGATGAAAGATTCGACTCTAATACCATGACGTGCGTACTATTAGAAACACAATAAATCAACAACATAGGAAAAGGAAAAGGTGATTTTATGATGCCTTGCCATATGGAAGTGATATCTTCTGCGGAACTTTTTTCATGCAGAGTTGTGCAGAGTTTTTAATTTAATTTGTTCGTTTTGAATTGGAGGGACGGATTAAAGATTTTGCAATTTTTTTTTAAAATTTCGAATAAGATCTGATCTGTTCTCTCTGATTCGAAATAAATGAACCAGATTAAAAACTCCGCACGAAAAAACTCCGCTGAGGATACGCTTCCTTGCCATATGGCCATGCCGTCCATTTCTTATTGCTCGGATTTCTTGTATCTTTTGTAGTTTAGGTAGAGAAAATGAAGTAAAATGCTTTCCCATTTGATGAGATAAATGCACCCACTATCTTATTTAAGGTGTAGATGGCGTCAGGAGCTGTACAATGAATAGTGCATTAATTTAGCCCGTTTTACATGAATTGGTCAGATTTAATTTATTAATTGATGCTATCTGGTGAATGCAATTAAATTATTCCTGCTAATTTAATAGTCATTAATTCCCTTGTCTTGTCTTGATTTTACATGTAGACGATTTTATTAATGGTATTTTATGTATTAAATGCATCAACAACTAAATTTGTGCTCAAAAAATATATGCTGATAATATCTTTTAAATAAGATCGGTTGAATATTTCAAATTGCATTTCTTAAGGAGAGAAAAATACACTGACTCCTTGGGTATTGTTTTTTTAAAGGGTTATTGTGGAGTATGGTTATTGGCTAGTATAACATCAGTGTCATTTCAGTCTATATAACATCAACTTCAAAACTTATCGAATCGATTTCAAACGATGAATCTAAACCGTTCAAACTGATCTACTTCATTAGTTATGCGTTTACATCATAATTTATAATTTTTTTAATTTATTTAGTATGAAATCAAGCGGTCAAATGTGCGAGCTTTTAAGTTAATTTTAATACATTTATTTTTCAACATTTTTACTGCTTGATTTGATACTAAAATAATTCGAAAATATAAAAAAAAAATTGCATATAAACACATCACTCATAAAGCAAATAAGTTTGAACGGTTTGCATTAGTCATTTAAAATCTATTTAATTGATTTTGAAGTTAGTGTCATATGACACCGATATTATTGTTTGCTCCTTTTTAAAATACATTCCAAATTTTCAATATATACAAGGGAAGACGTAATGTTCCCTTTTTAAGGGTTATTTGAATTTATGCGATTTTTTTTTTAAATTGCTACATGAAAATTGGCCTGAGCTTATAATATTATAAAAAAAATGTGTTTCTAAATAATAATAATAATAACAACCAACTTTGTTAATGGACATGGCATTCAATTTCAAAATTAATACTGTCAAAACACCTTACACTTTTTTTTTTTTTTTTTAGTATACCTTACAGGCTTACACATAACAGGATCTGATTTGTTGTTCAGGACGATTTGATTCACGCCACCAAAGCTGCCACCGTAATTCCCTAGGTCTGTTCTTATTCGATAGATTTATTCAGTACCGTCTAAAACGAAGGACCTCTCCATTTCAAAATCACTGGAGGAAGCCAGCTTTGGCCATTAATCCGACCCTGACCTTTCCCTTTGGTAAATACCAAAGTAACCAAACCTCCACAAAAAGTGGCTTCTGAGGTAGGAGAAACGCTTCTAGCGTCAAAAAATTAAATAACCGTAGCTTCCAAAAATAAGAAAAAAAGTAAATAACCTTGGTACCTTTTATTATTACCCAATAAAGCAGGCAAAGGGCTGCTCACGCGCCTCGGCCGTACGGTTACATCTCAGAACTCGAAAAATAAAAGACAGGGTTTCTTTTGTAATTTTTAACGAGAAGAAAGCAGAAGAAAGGAATATTTATTCCTTCACCCTAACAATATGCGGTAATATCAATTTTCAGCTTTCTGTGCAAGAAAAGTATTGGCATATTAACCTTGACTTAGTTATATTAAATATATACAGAGAAGTATGTTTGATTACCTATTTAATTTTACAGAATATTCACCGAGTTTATATTTTGAAATTTTGAAAATTTCTTATTAAATGAATTAAATGCTAATTAATTTTCAGTTTACAAGAAAATATTAAGGACATGTTTAGCTGTCACTGTGTCCATAGGAAAAAAAATTTCGCTCAAATTGAATTTTTTTTTTCTACGCACACAGTATTTAGACAATTAAAATTGAACCAAATTCAAGTTCATTCTCATTCCCACTTGACAGTCGAAGAGACTCTAAATCTGAACACACCATTTGGATACATTTTGATAATTGCTCGCAATTTAGATGATATTTTTCAATGACACGTGAATTATGAGATACTTGAATTCTTTGATCATTTGGAGAAGTCGATCAAAAGTTGGTCAATAATAGCACCTACTTTTCAAATAAATTATCATGTTGACCCTACCTATACCAAAATATAAAAATGGTCAAACGATGTTCTTCATGGAATCATATTAGAACTCTTTGTTGAGAAAAAGGTAATAGTACTATTTTATGAGAAACATACAACAAAATTCATTAGTTTGTTTAGTGCTTCTCTTTTTGTATCATGTCATATTAAAACCTAATCAGTGCATAACATAACAAATCATAAAATCCATTGTATTAATGTATTTTTAGATGATTTAGATATTTTTAATATATATATTATTTGAGTTGTGTTGGTAATGTAGAGAGGGACAAAAAAGAGAGATCATCATTCTCATTTATGTATACAACGCTAAAAATAGTGATGCATCTATTTCCAAAACACTAACTCAGGAATAGTTGATATTTCTAATGAGCTATTCTCAACACGACACGTTTGGGTGAAAAAAATACTTTCTCAATAAAGAAATAGCTCGGATTAGCTGCTATTCTGCTATTCCTTAGAAATATCGGGTTAGTTGCTATTCCTAACTCAGGAATAGCTGCTATTCCGAGCTATTTTTTGTTCCATCCAAACACACCCATATTGAATTAACAATTGTCTTTAAACACACTCCTAAATTTTACACAATTTGTTTAGTTATGTAAATTAACGTGATTATTTTAAATCTAAAAACTATAGAACCTAAGTTGGGATAGCTAAAACCAGAATTTGAAAAGATTAATATATGTCATAAATTTTTATTATGCATTTTTTTCTTCTGTTATTTTATGGTGGAAGAAGAGTTAAACCGTTAATGATGCATGTAGTTATGTATCATGTTAGCCACTTAAGATGCATCACACACCATTTTTATTATAATTTAATTGATATAACAATTTCAATTATTAAAAAAAAATTCTAAATAAGGATTTCCGTTCATTTAAGTTTTAATTTTATTTTTTTATGCTTCTAGCAAGAATCAAATATGCGTCTCTTTATAAATAGAGTAGACATGTCGCCATACATGCTAGGCTTGGAGTTCAATTTTATTTTAGTTTTTTCAAAACAATTCTTCTAATTGATTGGTATGATTTATTACCCCCACACATAATTTTTGGCAATAATTTTAATTAATCCACTAAGGTAATTGTATCAATTTATTAATTTATAATGAATTCAAGATATGTCATTAATCTAATTAATGATTGTTGTACACTGATAAGGGTAAACTTAATTTTCGTTATATAATTATTTGATAATGGGTTGTGATTAAAATTATTTCTTACCTTGTTGTCAAATGGGAGTTCATTTTAATTAAAGGCGTAATTAATTACCTTAATACAAAGGGCAGTGAATTAGATAACAGACTTTTGGAGGGTCATTGTCAAAAATTCTCCAGTACAAAGAGTCAAATTCATTTGACGCTCTTCGTACCCTTTTTAATTATTTCCTGTTTTGCTTTGGTGGGCAGTACTGAATCAGTCACCACATCACACACACAAACACACACACACACACCAGGGGGTAAGGGAGAGAGAAGAGAAAACAGAGTTGGGTGTTAACTTGTGATTTGAGGAGGACGACAGAGAAAGAGTGAGAGAGGGTTGTAGTGAAGAGTGAAGAGTGAAGAGAGAATAAACGAAACTTCGCAGCTTGAGGGGAAAGACTCGAGGTTTCCCCATTTTTTCCGACCGTTCCTACCTCTTCCTTCCAGCTGCAACCGCAAAGGAGACTCGCAAATCTCGTGCTGTGGTGTCTATTTGTGCCCTGTAGATTGGTTTTGTTTTTGTGCGTCTGAATCGGGTAAGAAAAATCACACTGTTTTAGCTTTCGTTCTTTTAATTTGTCCTGAGAAAATTTTTTTACTGTCTTTTTTTCGATATAGGTTTTCTTGTTGTGAGAAATGGGGTTCTGGTGTAGTTTCTCGAGAAATTGGTGGCTGCAATCTGTACTTTAGAAACAATTGGGTTTTAAATAGCTTTCTTAAGAGGTTATTTTTCTAATAAAATTGTAAATCTACCAGGTTTTTTTAGTAATTTTCTATTCATATATACCATCTTTGTTTCTAATCTCTTCTTGGTTCGATTTCTGCTTATAGATATGCTTTGGATTGTGTTTTATTTTGTATTGGGAAAGGTTTCAGGATAAGCTTTGAACCTAGGGTTAATCTGAGTTGTACAAAGCTTACTAAATGGGAGCCCTATTTTTCCTTTTTCATTATTCAATCTTCCCACGACATTCTAAATCCAAGTATAAAGTTGGTAACTGTTCTTGTAATACTCTACATAGAAAAATTTAGGTACTTGTTATTCCAGGAGTAGCAAAATCATTAGCCAAGAAAGAAATACTGAGTTTTGATAAAGTGATTGTACTATTAGAAAGCATTGTTAATTAGATGTAGTTCACAACCACCAAGGCACCAATATTAAGAGACATAACACTCTGTTTGGTCGATTAAGAAAGTACTTATAATATATTTCTCATCAACCATAGCTTGCATTTTAAGCAACAAAATCCAAGTACCTAATCTTCTGTAGTATTTCTATTTCCAAATAGTTCTAATATGGTTTTTTGTTGGGCTTAGCCAATTATGGTTAAATAGAAAATAGTATTTTCATATATTTGCAATAGAGAAAAAAAGTACCTTTCCGCAAGAAAGTTTTGCGGCATTGATATATCAAGCTTGACCAGATTCTTCATGTTTTTTATGTTTGTTGGTTTCTAAAGATATTGTTCTATAAGTGAGCTAATATTTTTTTCTTCTCCTGGCTCAGAATTGCTACTTATTAGTTAGGTGGACAACTGTCAAGCTCTATTGAGTCAACGCAGAGGGTTACAGCAAAAAAACAAATTAACGAGACGGGATATGAATGAGTGGGTGGTAAGGACATGCTCGAGCCGCGGCAAGCTGATGTACCAACTTTCATACTAGTTCTAGTGGTGCTTCCAATAGTCACATATATCCTTCTTGGGAAATGGAATGCGGCTGTCAGAAAGCGGGCCCGTGTCTCCGACCTCACACATCTTGCCTTTGAGGCATCCTCTCGGGTCGGAGTGGAGGCCCACATGGCATGCCCTGATGTTCTAATACCACCTGTACCGGTGATACCGGCAGTAGTGACATTACCAACAGGACCTGTGGTACCATCTTTGAGGGGCAATGGATATTATTATGAGTGTGCGACCTGCCTAGCTCCTGCTACTACTAGGTGCTCTCGGTGCAAGTCTGTTCGATATTGGTAAGGCCATTTTTTTTTCTGCTAAAGAGGGTAATTTTATCATCTGTTAAACTGCCTTAACCTGCAGATCTCCGTGTCCAAGACAGGCAACTTTTATAATGCCTGTAAAGGTGTTACCTATTTGTTGAATATATGATTAAGACTTCATTTTGCTCTTGTTGTTCTCTTGTAATACAGTATATTGATAAATTACCATGTATTAGGCTCAAGCACCAGTTGACCTGCTGTTGGAATTGGGGGACAAAACGAGAATAATATAGCATAACATTATGGTACCATTTAGTATGCACCTGGACAGTACCTATTACCATGCATATATTGTTTCTTACTTCAGTCTGGTATCTGTACCTGCCAGTTGATTGCATGCAACCTATGCACAGCTTAGTTGAACTTCTTGAATGTGCAGTTCTGGCAAGTGCCAGATAATACACTGGAGGCAGGATCACAAGGACAGATGTCAGCCTTGGAATACATCTGCAACTCCTTCCGGAGTTGCACCTCAGCAGATGCCTTATCTGGTCAACTTGAACTCGCCACTTCATGGAAGTGAAAGCGAACAAAGTATGTTATCGGATGGTACTTATGATGATCAGTCTGGCACTCAAACTGATAGTAAGTTTATCAATTATCCGGAGAAAAGGAGTACCAGTAAATTGAAACAAGTCAAATTCAGAACTGAAGAGTGGATGGAGGCAGACCCACTGTTTTCTGAGGTTTTGCCAGAGGTTTGTTTATGTTTTTACTCTTTTAATTCTAAGATTGTCCCAAGTGGGCTTGTACTTGCACAAGCTGCTTTTGTCCTCATTACTCGATGATGTCATTGTTTGTTGTGGAGTCATTATGAAAGTTAGAGCTTGTTTGCTTAGCTCTAAGAAAATGAACTTAATAAAACCACTGCAAGTCACACAAATTAACCATAGGCCCAAGAAAATGAGAGATGAGTGTGGAGAGAACATGACACTGTACAATTATATCCTGATTTGCACTGGTGCAATACTGTTACTGATGTAGAAAATGAGGCTCTGTTTTCAATTTTATAATTTCCCACCTTAACTTTCTATTAGGCACCAGCTAGTACTCTTTCAACATCAGAAGAGGTTCAGAAAAATCTGGATGACACTTCAATTTCCAAAAATACCCTCAAATACCATAGTAAAAGCACCAAGGACTCAAGAAAGAGAAATAAGCTGACAGAATCCTCTGCAAAACCAGTCCCTTCAAATTCAGATTGTAATACAAGTATTGATTTTGAGGCCAGTGTGCATCTAGATAAGGGCATAGTTGAGCAAGGTGTGGGCCATTTTTCTGAAAAAGGCTCATCAAGAGGAAATGCAGGCTACAAGAACCCCCCCTATACTTTGGGTCAATCAATTTGTGTGGTGCAAAATTTCCAAGATAGTAGAATTGTGAAAGAGCATTTTGTGGAAGGGGATGAAAGGAATTTGTGCAAGAAACATGAATCTAGTAAGTTTGTCTTTGATTCCGTTTCTTCAGAAATTGAAATTTAATTGCAAAGTTGCAACTGTAGAGTAAATGTAATGCAAAAAACTTGGCATTTATACAAAACAATTGATAAGACTGAAGAATATGTAACTAGTTTTATACGGAGTCTGCAGCTAATACTTGCAATAGGAATAATTGAGGGATTCAGGATTTGAATATGGTTTACATTTGACCTTAGTTTGTACTGAGGAGGGTTGAGAGTAGGAGAGATGGAGGAATTGAATTGCGATCTTCTTTTCATTTCACTACTAATTAACTTAGACGAAATAAGAAACTAGGTAGTTCTATATGATGGAATCGGTTAATTTCTTAAATTGAATGCGGCCCAATTGATAGATCGGTGAAACTGCAATTGGTAATCCTTCAACTTAAAATGTCCTCAAAGGAGAACCGTCTTTTGATTTATCTCTTAGAATTGCTAATACTTTTTACTTTGTCTAAATATATAGGGTGTACTAACACAGGCAGTTCAAACAACTACCATTCAAATGGGCTGAAGAATGAGGTTGCAAAGAAACCCTCAAAATTTCTCAAATACAATCTTGTTGGCTTGATAAATGATAGTAGGAAGAACAAGGTTTGGGGCCTTCCCTTATTCTTTTCTATTCAAATTATTCAAACAAGGTCAGAAAAGTATTATGCATTTATTTTTTATGCGTGCAAAATTGTAGGTGCCTCAGGTGCTGTTTCCATATGAGGACCTCATTAAATTCTTTCAATATGAGGTGCGAGGTGTTGCTCCACGGGGCCTTGTTAATTGTGGAAACAGGTACACTCAGATTTCATCATTAAAAAGAGCGAAAATTTCTGAGTTATGCTCATATGCTGCTAGACAATTTCGAAAATCATGGCAACCCTTGCATAGTGTGAAATACATCTCACACACTGCTTTAAAACTGCATGTATCATTTCTTCAAACAAAGAACCCATAATAGTATGCAGATTTTTAGTTATCTTCTGGTTATGCAGAATACTTCATTGTGTTACAATTTGCACAATTCCGTAGGTTTGTGTGGGTAGATTTGATATTTACTGCATGGATGTGAATGCTTTTGAAATTATTTGGTCTGACTTGTTCTATTCTCTGTCAGTTGCTATGCCAATGCAGTTCTACAATGTCTCACTTCCACAAAGCCTCTCATGGTGTACCTTCTCAAGAGATTGCACTCTGAAAATTGTAATTCTCAACTTACATTAAATGTACTTCACTGTTATGTGTTTGTCTTGATGGTCCTTTTGCCAATTAAACAGTAATTAAATCTTTTACATGTAACTAATGCTCGACACTTTGAAACAAAGGCCAAACCATGCTATAAATTACTAAATAATGCTACAAAATTGGCTTAGTTTGTAACCAAATGTAGGACTATTTTTGCCAAGGTGGCTTATATGTTTTTTCCTATATATTTTGTAGGTTCTTCAAAGAGTTGGTGCCTCATGTGTGAGCTAGAACAGCATGCTTCTATGCTACGTGAAAGTGGGGCCCCCTTGTCCTTAAGTGGAATCCTTTCTAATATGAGAAATATTGGTTGCCGCTTAGGTGGAGGCAGCCAAGAAGATGCACATGAGTTTCTAAGGTAATGTTTATTCAGCTAATATAACAGTCACCTCTTCTTTTATAAATACTAAATATGGATGTCAACCTTGTAAAGTGATCTTGTTGCAGAGAAGTATTAATGGAAAATCATATTTTAACACATTTTTAGCATTTTCTGAGATTCACTGTGATCATGATTTTGTTTATGAAATTTACTAAAATGTCAACTATTTTAAAATGTGTGCAAAAATAGGCTTTTGGTGATGTCAATGCAGTCTACATACTTGGAGGGGCTTGGAGGTGAAAAAGTGGTCAATCCAAAGTTGCAAGAGACGACATTAATACAGCAGATCTTTGGTGGTCGCCTCAGATCTAAGGTACCATTTTTTCTGAGTTAGCTCAGTATTTGAAGCTGGTATGGATAGCAGATATGGTACACAGATATCCTTGTGTACTTTGCTGGTACAAGCATAAATTTGATCTCACTGACACAGTATCATAATTTGAGGCTGTCATCATTCACAATACTTGGCCAGCTTTGTATGATGACATTATGCTGATTTGTTTTTTTTTTGTTTTAAATTTATTAGGTGATATGCATGAGATGCCATCATGAATCTGAAAGATATGAAAATATAATGGACCTAACTTTGGAAATAAATGGTTGGGTCGAGTCATTAGAGGATGCCTTGACTCAGTTCACTTTACCAGAAGACCTTGATGGAGAGAACATGTATAGATGTGAAAGGTACAACTCTCAAATATATCTTTGTTCAGAATTTTTTTAATATTCGTTTAAAAATGAGGAACAATTTTGTTTTTTTATGCTTCCTTTTTATAACTTTATTTAAAATGAGTAATTAATTAACTACTTGTTTTAGGTGCTCGGCATACGTGAGAGCAAGAAAGCAGTTGAGTGTGCATGAGGTGCCAAATATTTTAACTATAGTGCTCAAGAGATTCCAGGTCAGATCTACTTGCATTATGCATCCAAGTTACACAAAGTGAACTTCCAGATGCATTAAAATTTTGTGCAGTCGCACTAACTTTTATTTTGATTCTTATTTTCTTCAGTCAGGAAAATATGGAAAAATAAACAAATGCGTGACATTCCCTGAAATGCTGGACATGGTACCATTTGTGACCGGTACGGCTGACAAGCCGCCCCTGTATCTGTTGTATGCTGTTATAGTGCACTTAGACAATCAAAATGCTTCATTTTCGGGTCACTACATCTCATATGTCAAAGATATGCAGGGCACTTGGTTGAGAATAGACGACTCTGAGGTAATTAGACAGATTAATGCCTATAACTTCTTTACATTCTGATCGCTACTCATCAGCTCACTTCCTGCATTTTATTTTTCTGTGAATCAGGTGCAAATGGTGCAATTGAATCAGGTGATGTCAGAAGGTGCATACATGCTATTTTACTCGAGGTACATTTTTCAAACATTGGTGATTCCAAGTTTTCTTATTTGATGTCTCACTCTTTTTCCTGATGATTAACTTTTGAAAGTATGAAGTTCAATTATTGTGTAATTTTTAATAATGAAGAACAAAAAATTATACAGATTTTTTTTCCGGTGAAAAGTGGTAAATTCTGTACATGCTGCCTTTAAAACTAAAAGAAATAATTGTGAAATAAGCTACTAAAAATAGTGCCATCACCTTACCTGAGCCCGTATCCACTATTTTTGCAAAAGAAAACGCAGGGCCCTACTAGTCCAATTTGGGTCGTGTGATTTAAACGAATAGACAGGATCAGTCCGATTTATAATTAAGGGGGTCCTTGTATAAATCTGATCCATTCGATTTCATTGTACAGTCTGGTGTGGTAGTACGGCCCTACTTTTTCTTTTGAAATAGTAGGTGATACCAACACCTTCATCACATATTGAATAGTGTATCAGTACCAGCATGGTGCACCAGTTCCCTGCATATTACTCTCTCTTGAAACACACGAATCTCTTAAAACCTTACATTATCCATTCTTTTTTCTTTTGCTTATCCTTTTGATCCTTTCCAACACAGCATCATAGTTTTACACATTCATCTCAAAAGCATCAAAATTATCTACCTATCTCCAAATTTTGCTATTCTGCATGTGAAGAGGTGTTTAATAGACCACCCCGTGTCACACAGCAGGATTAATTTTCTCTCTACTTTTCCAAATGTTCTTGCTGGTCTTATTTCTCACTACCACTAGCCAAACAATAGATGTCAAATTGATCATAAATTCCATATGTACTTGCAAGCTCCATTATCAACAGAACAAAAAATTGAAACGAGTGAAAAAAGTAAATTGTCAGCTTGATTTGGAAATCTCAGATTTTTGCTCTTGGTGCCAGCATTCTTCTGAAGTTCTTTGTTCATTTATTCAAATCAATAATACTGCAAAATACTAACTTCATACAAATTTAGGTCATCGCCACGACCTCCAAGAGCGTACATGGAAAAGTCCCCTGAACATTTCCTGGTCTCCTCCAAGCGCGAATATACATCCAAACCCCCCAAGTCTGCACAAAATGCATCCATCAATGATGCAACAAAAGGGAGGTATGATTTTGGTCCCGACCATAGACAGTATCGCATGGATGAATCAGCATTTCCCACCTCAGCAGATTTCTCTGATGCTAACTCTTCTAGCGAGTGGTCTCTCTTCACAAGCTCGGATGAGTCATCATTTACCACCGAGAGCACAAGAGACTCGTTTAGCATGGTAGATTATAGTGAAATCTCTAATTCCAATGCCAGCCCTAACCCTAGTTTGGACCCTTTTGCCTCAATTTTTGGGCCACCGTACTATGAAGTCTCCTGTCGGCCTCAGACAAGGTATTATGTGGAGACTGCTGGTACTGATGGAGGTGTAATTAGAGAGAGAAACGTAGATTTTGAAGGATGCTATATGCAAACGTCAGGGTATTGTGACATGTAATTTGGTTTTTATTTCTCGTAATTTAATTAGCATAAAGTTAGTGGATAGTTGGATGATAGAGTTCAGCATTAATATAAGAGTAGTTTAGCTGGTTGGTTGGTAGCCTCATGGTCTTTTTCATTGTGAATGAGGCTTGTATGGCTGGTTATTTAATGTAGAAAATCGTTAGTTTATAATGAGAAAGGTTCAGTTATAAGCAAAACAGGTTTTGTGCTATTTGTGTTGCATGAGGCTCTTATTGGATTTCAAAAGGGTGAAAGAACATGAGATAAGAGGAGCAGAATACTTATAGTAAGTCTCTCGGTTTTGTGTTGAATTTCATGGTGCGCCATTTGATCGGCGTTAAAGTCTAACAATGATCTGAACAATATCCACTAAGAGTTCGGTTCAATTGAATTCAAATCGATCATGAATTCTTTTTTGAAATTAGTTGATTTGGTGTAAAATTTTGTTGGTTGAAAATTCAATACCAAATTATCAAGAGAGTCCTCTTTGAGTTGCACTGAATTTAAGGGAAGTGCTATTTTGAGAGCATCAATTCTACTTTTGAGTGCTGAGAGAATTTTTTTAGTTTTAATACAATTTTGTCACTTATTAAGTACTTTCTTATTATGGTTCTAATTAATTCCTATTATCACTTATGGAAGGGAAATTAATGCCTACGTAGGGTATGAAGCTGTTTTTTTTTCAAATAATTCATGTTATTAATTCTTACCTAATAGAGTGGAATAAGAAACAAAATTATACATGTACAAATCTATATTGATTCAAATTTAGAAAAACCCCAAAAAACTTTCTAAGTAATTAATTGATGAGGTAATTCATTGAGATTAGTCAAAAAAAAAATGTAAACAAATTCTTCTCTATTTGATCCAAGGCAAATTATTTGAATAAAAAAAACGATGGTCGAATTTGATTAGTTCCAATACGTACAATTAAAATAATGAAAAAATATATAACATGTTACATTTTGAAAACTTTTTAATTGAAGAGTCATTGACTAATCTTTAAAAGTTCATAATCATTATATAATTCTCTAAGTATTCTATTTGTTAATTACAATATATAATTTTATTTTGTGGATATAATTTATTGTACTGTGCAAATGGATTCAACGCGGCTTGGATAGTGATAAAAATTATATTTCCACATGTTTTTATTTTTCAAATACAAAGATACAGATACAGATTGGATACTAAATAAATACTAGTAAAAATTGAATATTAAACAAACATGAATACATATTGAATATTAAACAGTCAAAATAATATTTTCTTCAATATTAAACTTGTTATCTTATTATAAGATATGACAAAATAGCCAACACAAGTAAAATTTTAAGCAATAGATACTTAAAAAATAAATATTTCTCTCTAACATATACGATTCTAAAACAAAAGGATAAAAAATACACATCATCATTTGTATCCGTAATGAATATGCACAAATAGATATCTGAAAATTTAAAATAAAAATATAGATATAGATAATTATTATCAGTATTTGCTTCCGAAACCAAAACCGTATTCATATATGTATCTTCATAACTCATGTATCCGTATCTTGTATACAAATTATACTTATAGTTTGCAAAAAAAAAATATATATATATATATACTTATCCAAATATCTAAATCCACAAAAGTTTGAATACATATCCAGATACAGATAGATATTAACCGATTTGTCTGTAATTTTGCACCCCTAATTTATTGTATTTTAATGCTAATATTAATCTTGAAGATAAGCTTAATTAGTTTATAATATAATCACGGTCATGTGGGAAAAATCAAAATATTTACATTACTTATTTATGAATTCCATAAATATACAAGGTTGTCATGTGTATTGTGAAGCCTCAAATATTTCCTTTATTAATAGTTACTTAATTTAAAATAAAGATTGAAAGAAGAATTTATTAAGGGTAAATTTGGTCTAATTGCGAAAAAAATTCTCTCAGCTCTCAATAATAGAATTTTTGCGCTTAGAATAGCGCTACCCTGAATTTAAGCACCAATGCCTCTGAACTTGCCAACTAGGATTCTATGATAAAAAAGAAAGTATGGGGTCAGTGAAACAAAAGTGAAATGGAAGAGATCATTTGACCATTTACTACTTTTTTCCTTTGCTGGGTACAATTGGGTGCTGGAGCTTCAATGCCTGAATAAAATCATGAATGGAGAGAAGACGAGGAGGATTAGTTGATTGCTGGGTACAATTGTTTGCTTATGATATGATTTACTCTCTAGAAATTCAAATGTAGTACAATATTTATATTAGTCAACCCACTCTCTCTCTCTCTCTCTCTCTCTCTCCATCCATTCTCTCTCTACAACCAACTTGTTACAACATACAAGTTCCCGTTTGACACCAGAATTTAATTCTCTCATGGGTTGCATACCATGCTCCTCTCTTCTCCTCTCTATCCTCATTCTCTCTACTCTCATATCTCTCTCAAGTCAACAACCCGAAAATCCGAACAGCACTCCTTTAACCTCCAGAAAGTCTCACACTAGAGCAAGGCCTTTACTGCTTGATCTTGACAATTTAAACAAGGAAAAAGATGAAAAGAAAATCAACATTTTCTCTCAGATGCTACCACGAGGTTTCATCCCACGGTCTGCTTCGTCCGCTTGTCATAATGACGCACCAGAGTCACTTGGCACCGTTTGCGACGAGTATACGGTCTTAAACCCTTGATATACTTGGTGTTTTTGTTTTGTTTCAACTAATGCATTTTATCTTTCATTTTTCACTACTCGAATTTTGCTTTGAATGAGTGGTGAGGTGATTTGTACTTCTGACCTGATAAAAGATCAGATGCTTCCTTGTCTATTATCTTGTTCTTTGAAATAATGTCATGAGTTTACTTGCAACTGTAAATATACGTGTTCATTTCTTTTTCTATTTTTCATTTTTGAGTGAAATGCGTGTTCATTTCTGGCGTTGTCAATAACATTTTGATCTTAAATTCTTTTAATTGGCTATTTAAGTTAGGTTTGCTCAGTGTTCTTGACTTCTATTAGGAATCTTTAATACATGATATATGTATATTATATGGTTCTTGACCTCTAGCTAGCATGTTGAGTTTGAAAGTAAAATTATCAATAATGAAATTCAAAAATTGCCGAAGTTTTAATTATTTCACATTATTGCCAAAGTTTTAATTATTTCCTTGTTTCCTTATTTGATAGCACATATCTGATATATTTAGCTATCACATACAAGTCATCTTAAATTAATAAACCAAATCCCTTTTATTATTCTAAATGAATTGCAGCAATAATGTTTCTGCCTTTAATGAACATATATTGAGATATTTGAGGGCTCATCTTGTGGATTGTAACTAGGCACTGAACTGTCTAGTATTTCTGAAAAGAATTAACTAATTAAGTAGGTGTCCTGGCTAGTAAATAACACAATATTTTAAGTCCAGCTGGTAGAAAAATTTTCAATGAAGTGTTTTACGCCTTGGGTTAAGGTAATTTAGCGTGAGATACAAGAGAAAATTTAACATGTGAGCATCGCATGGTATGGGGCGGAACGCAGTGCAATAGTACAAATTTTGGTTGGGTTAATTAATCTGTGAGGCTCGAATGTCTTTACCTTTTCGTAGCGTTTAAGCAATGCTGGAACTCCTATCCCGATTGCTGGATTAAACCTATTTTCTCACAATTGAACTCTTGTCTTTGATTAGACTAACTTAAACAAAGCCTGATTAAAGGTATATAGGCCTTATATCACTTCATAAGCTTGCCTCAACCCATTTACAGCCCATAACTGATAGTACCATTTTTGAAGGGGGTGAATATTTTAACAGAGTAAATTTGTCTTCACGCAGCGCACGAACTATAGAATTAAAACAGCGCTGCATATGGTTCTTGCGCTTCATGAAGCGAAAACTACTCCGTTAAAATATTTACTCTTTTTGAAAACTACTACGTTTAAATATTTACTCTTTTTAAGGCTCGGGTGGTTTCTGAACTTCTTAGTCGCGAATCTGACTTCACGAGTACTCTCCCGTAAAACTGCCAGGCAAAATTCGCCTCGTCAAATTTGAAACTGCAAAAACTAAATTTACATTCTCGAATTTTGATTTCTATCAGAATTTGTATCAGGAAGGAGAGTACTAAATTATCTCGAAAGCGTGTCGTGGTAGAGCTGCAGCAAACATTCCCAAACTGTCACACGCATAACCTGTTCGATCATATGCCGGAGAGAAAAAACAGTCACGAATGCTTTCACAGACCTTCCCCAGACCACGTTTCCGCTTGCTCCCTCACCTCTCTCCCCGCTTCTTTTCCTCTCTCTGTTCAAACACACAACCCACTTCTCTACACCCTGATCAAAACCCATATGACCTTTTAAAATCCGACCCAATTGAGCTTCTTTCTGGCCTATGGGGTCGTGCCTTCTCCAGACCAACCCTTCACCTGGTACCATTTCCCAACCTTACCGGCTACCTGAAATCTTTTGACCTATGGGTTTTAGCATACCAACGTTCATGTGCACACCATACTGGTACATTCCCACCCCGTGCTGCTATATCCTACTCACACCTCCAGGCCCTTCTCTCTCTTCGTCGCGCTGCTCT
The DNA here is from genome assembly GCA_033356055.1 of Carex pumila. Classification (NCBI taxonomy): domain Eukaryota; kingdom Viridiplantae; phylum Streptophyta; class Magnoliopsida; order Poales; family Cyperaceae; genus Carex; species Carex pumila. The sequence continues at coordinate 83,381 of JARJHM010000341.1, read as the reverse complement.
CTCTTCTCCTTCCACTTTCCCTTGGGGCTCTTCATCTGGCCTCATACTGAGGTCACCAGCCGATAAACCAAGCAAAACATGGATTGGTAAAAGAAAATTTGAGCAGCTTCTAGAAACTGCACCACCACCTTTCCAAGACCGAGTGATACAGGAATTACTGTTGCTAGTTCTTGAACCAGTACTTGAAACACGTTTTTCATCAAAATCACATGCATACCGGCCTGGTCGTGGGCCCCATACGGTGATACGTACCATTAGGTCCAATTTTGCTGGATATCTATGGTTTATCAAAGCAGATCTTACGAATGTTTCAATCCATTTAGAACCCAATACCATAATTGGCTATTTGGAGCAGGCAGTATCGGACCGAAATGTGGTTCGGCTGGTCAAATCAGGTCTGAAGAGACCTGTTAGACCTGGCTCAATAGAGAAGGAGAGAGAAGAACTTCGTGGGTTCGCAAAGAAAAGGCTGAAGAGAAAGATTCTTCGTGCAAGTAGAAAGAAAAAGGTTTTGAATGAAAATGAACCCAAACCTGACCCATATTGGTTACGGCTCTTTTTTGGATTTGCTCCAGAGGAGGCCAAAACCATACCATCTTATGGGCATTGTGGGATTCTAAGTCCTTTGCTTCTCAATGTTTGTTTTAATGAGTTAGATTTTTGGATGGAAGATAAGATTGAAAATTATTTTGAACCGTCCAAGTTTGATTCAATTTGGAGAGAGAAAATTGATGAAGGATGTCACAACCCTGCATGGCCCGAGTTTGTACCATCCAGTGGTGCATCTAAGACACGAAAAATGGATTACATCCGGTATGGGTGTCACATATTGGTTGGTATTCGTGGCCCAAGAGAAGATGCTGTCCAGATTCGGAAGGATTTGATGGAATTCTGTGCGACCAAATTTGGTTTTAGATTAGAAAACTCCAAAATTGAAATAGAACATATTACTAGAGGTATTGAGTTCCTAGACCATATAATCAGCCGAAGGGTCATATATCCTACACTTCGGTACACTGGTACAGGAGGTAAGGTCGTTAGTGAGAAAGGAGTTGGTACACAACTCTCTGTCACAGCTAGCCTGCAAAATTGCATAACCCATTTTAGGAAACTTGAATTAGTCAAAGGGGACAGGGATCCAGAGCCGTTACCATGCACGCCTATGCTCTATTCTGGACAGGCTCATACAAATTCACAATTGAACAAGTTTCTTGAAACCATGGCCGACTGGTACCGGTATGCTGATAACAGGAAAAAAATTGTGGGTTTTTGTGCGTATGTCATTCGTAGCTCATTAGGAAAGCTCTATGCTGCAAGGTACAGACTAAAATCTCGTGCTAAGGTGTACAAGATTGGGTCGAGAGATCTCAGCCGTCCCTTGAAAGAATCAACACGAAATTTTGCTCCAGAATACTCTGATCTTTTGCGAATGGGGCTAGTGGATGTGATAGAAGGGGTGCAGTTTGCACACATGTCAGCAATCCCTTCATGTGATTATACACCTCTACCTAGGAGTTGGGTCCCATACCATGAGTTGGTGCTCAAAGAATATGTGAAGTTGCAGGATCCGCAATTTTTTTGTCAGTTATATAAAGAGGCAAGGAGAGGGGAGCTGGAGTCGCCGCAAGATGTTGTGGCAGGGGTTGTTTGGGATTATAAAGTTCGCGGGGTATGGAGTAAAAAATTGCAAGAGAAAGATGGCGGGGTGGGTTTGCTAGATAATTAGTTTTGCCTTGGATTGATTTGAGTTATATTTAATGTTTTTTCTTTTGTCATGCGAACATCTAGCTGCTCATACAAGCCTGCTTGGATTATTGTACAGAGTCTCCAGTAAATACATTTATGTTTTATTTGTGGAGGCTAATAAAAGAGAACCTTTTTTTTTTTTTTCCGGTAACAAGTGTTTTAGCTTGCCATTTTTGGCACAAAAGATTTTGGTATGCAGTAGACAGTAGTCATGACTGGTATCATTACGTAGGCTTTTACAAATCTGGTGACAATCTTCAATTAAGAAACACCAAAAGAAGTAAAGATTAATCCTGACATGCACAAACTTGATGGTATTGCCTTGATGGATGATGTACTTTACAGTAAACCAATGCAGAGTAGTCGGCATCTCTCATCTCTTGACAGTGAGTTCATGTGAGAGTGCAAGATTACTCTTTGTTATTAAATATTCAACAGAAAAAAAAGAGTAGATTTGAAGAAACTTCTTTTATTATTGTTTTTATTTTTTTATTCAGCAAGAAATACTAGAATTATTGGGAATTTCTTTGGAGGTTACAAAACACTAAATTTATATAGTTATATATAATACTGTAAATTTATTATGGCTTTTAGTGTGGCAACTTTTTTTTTTTTTGTAGAGTTTCTGAACTAGTCATCCAAGCCTCGCAAAATTGAAACTACCTCTCACTTATTTTTCTGTTCTTTAGTGATGGAAAAGTTGGATGAAGAGATAAATTGAGAGAACTAGAGTGAAGTTTGTAGTTTTTTTTGTTTCTTTAATGGCATGAAAGAAACATACTAATTTGATCAAAACCTGATGTCGGGTAATCATGCAATCCAATCAAGTTTACTCTAGTGTTCTTATAATGCTGACTTGAAGGATGTTTTACCATGATGTTAATCTTTTCTATATATGTTGGTTGTGCTTTTTTGCATTGAAGTATGAGTACTGGATCTTATAGACATGTCTTGTTTGTTGTAATGGTTTCCTCCAAGGACTTACAAAATATGAACAAATCTGCATTATCTCAGTAAAATACAAGTGATTTCTGTAGATATTGTCATCATAGCTGTCTACTCGTGAATTCACAACCGTGATCTACACATATATATACCCAATAGATCCAACCTTGAATAAAGGGTGATCATACCTCTTGTATGACCAATAGTTAGGTTGGAGCACATTTTTGTATTTTTTGAAGAGAGAAGCATATATAGCATGAAATCATTTAGTTTGTTCTTGTTAAGTTTTCGGGGAAATAAGACAGTATAATTAGAAGCAAAATTCAGGTCCTGCTAGATTCCACTGGGATTAATTCACCCATGGTCAGAAATAAGACTTCGAGATAGAATGCTACATGATACTACGTAAACTATCTACTTGAATAAAGAAACGGAATCTGTTTTGGTTATCTTATCTGTGTTTCGCACAACTGTGGTGGTTTCTTTTGAAAGAATATTGCTTAACCAAGTACTGTAATTTAACTCTTTCATTTCATTAATATGAAACAAACTTCTAACATTTTATCCAAAAAATAATAATTAGCAATTGGTTCCGTTGGATGAATTCTTTTGATTTCGAATTCATTTATATTGTTTGATCTAAAACAAACATAACCATATAACTATCATCTACTTCTTAGTTCATTTCGATTTAGATATAATGAGGTGGTAATTATGTTCGTGCCAGATATAAATTATATAAAATTTAAATTTATACATGATTCAAATATGACACAAATATAATTGGCCTTTATGAGAACCGTGTAATGCGTCCATTGATAAACAAATAGCAGCCCACGAAATCCAAACGAATAAAATCATTACCCTTCTAGTTTAAACTAACATAAGAATCAGTATTTGATCAAGTGACAAAGATACATGATTTATATGTGAGAAATTATGAATTCAAGATCTAAATGGAAGAAATAATTTGTTGTAATAACAAGATTATTAAATAGTTAGATTGTTTGACCTCCAATCTTTATAAAAAAAAAATAAACTAACATGACTATATTTTTTTTACCAACAGGCTTCTTACTATTACAGGAGATTTTTTTTTTTTTTATTGTATCGCATTTTCTATTGATTGTGTTTGTTCGATACTTCTTGGATTACGAGGGGCCTTAGGAATATTTCTATATTTTTTTGAAATGAACTTCTTTATTATTGGCGTAGGGATATATTTTTCCGATTGGTTTCAAAATCTATACTTTACAACAAAACGAAGCTCCTCCGCTCATATTTTAAAAATCTAAAATCGTGCTGTAGAAAATACATATAACATCTAATATCTTTGTTCCTCTTTTATTTTATTTATAAAAAACAATTCTTTATACCTATTGAACAAGAAGCGTACGACCAAATTAGTGCTCTAGAGACTAAAAATAAAAAAAAATATATTTATACCTACTTAAGAATCATCAAACATCTACAAAACTTAATATTTATAACTTATTAAAAGATACGTTGACAACTGGGCCGGTGATGGAGAGAGATATATGGAATCATTTATCATTAAAAAAAATAAAAAAAAGCTGTGTAGCTACTACAGGGCATTCAAAAAAAAAAAACAAACTACAATTTAGCTAAAACTTTATTTTAGACACAGCTGCAACGATAAATTACAGTTTGCAACTTGAAATGACTGACATGAAAGCAAGACGATAAATTACAGTTTGCAACTTGAAATGACTGACATGAAAGCAAGAGAAGAGAGATAAGCAGAGGATGGGATTGCAGGTTTCTGAAATTATGTTTGAAATTTCAGCAAATTTGGATGCCTAAACTTGTAGCATTGCTAAAGTTGTATTTTTTTCTGGACAATTTTATGTGATATTGTTTTTTTTTTAGAGAAAAATTGGGAATTTTATGTGATATTGTTGTTTGTATATATTGAAGGCAGCATATAAATGAACTAATGTATATATAATTAATTACAAGACATCTATGTCTTTTTTCTTTCTTTTTTTCTCATATTTTTTTGGCGAAGAATGCCACTAATAAATTAACGGTTTCGGGTATATTATATATGATAAATATTCATATAAGAAGTATGAATTAATCATAAAGAAGTAATTCTGAAATTTTGTTTCTATTTAAATCATGTGATTGTTTCTTTGAATTGAAACTATCCACAAATTCATCAAGCAGTTGTATGTTCAAAAATAACATAGGTATGTTTGTTTTTTTTTCATTTTAAGGTATTTATTTTTCATCATTATCTAGGACAGGTGAGCATGTGGTGGGGCGCCCTTGTAAATGATATTTTAATTTAGAAATTTTAAAATTAGTATATACGAATCTCAAAGCAAATTTTATCGTTGGATTCAGTGCATACATAGAATGCAGTGCAAAGTTGATGTTAGATCCACATTGCCCCAACAGTAAAAAAAAAGTAACATAAAAAAGAGAAAATTGTGAGAATATCACTCTAAAACTTTAAAATTGTGAGAATGTCACTTCAAAGTTGAAAATTGTTAAAATGCCATTATAAACTTGGTTATTTGTAAAATTGTCATTTAAACTCTATTTTTATACTATTTTGATATATGTATTTCTGTATTTCCAATTTTACCCTTTATACAACTAAATTTATTTTGCCATTGCGATTCACAAACGCCCCTTTTTCATTTCACCTACGACAGTACAACTGGAACTCTCTCCCTCGCATTCGTCTCCACCCCTGGTTCCTCTTCGGATTGGGTTGCATGGGCAAAACCCCTCTATCTCCGCCTGGATCAACGCTCGTCGATCAGTCTCACGTTGGCCTCACCTCGGCCTGTGCCAGTGGTTGTCTCTCCTCCGCCTGTGCCAATGGTCGTCTTTCCTCTGCCTTGCAAGGAATCAAAAGAGCACCATGTAAGTCTCTCTCTCCCTCTCTATCATAGGTGAGTGAAAAATCTTGGTATTTTTGTTGAACTGAGTGAGAAAATGTGCTTTCTGCAGTTACACGGAGTCACAATGGAAAGGCATCTAAAAATGGAGAAATTGCTGAAAATGGTAAAACCAGGCTGCCAGAAATGAAGAACATATGAAAAAAAAGACTGGTATGTATTTCTTTGTTACAACAATTGGTGGATACAAACTGTTTAACTAAATTTTTATAGGAAAAATTGCAGTTATGAGTACCATGCCCTTTGAACATTGGGTTATGTCTAGGAAAAGGATACCAAATTTGAAAACTAATTTATTTGCTACATGCTGCTAATCCGAATCAATCAATCAATCAAATAAATAAATAATTAATTAATCTGTTTGTTTGTTTATTTATATATTTATATATGCATATTTCTTTGGTTATTATATTGCCTAATTAAGGCTATTTAGTGCTTAGCTAGTGCTTGCAAACCATTTAAACTACATAATTCTTGAAAATCCAGTTCTGTTACAATTTCACATAATGTACTTGTCTGGTGATGCCAGTAACAACAGGGTAACCAAAGATATCCCATAACTAGTAGTGTTCTTTCACAATGCAGTTATAATTGAAATGAATGATTTGTGGATATATGACAAGGATTGAAGAGGTGAAGAGGCCACTAAAGAGGTAGGTTTCGAGCCTTATGTGAGGATGAATTTTTCTAGTCAACAAGCGGATACGATTTTTACATTGCGTATGGATACCTATAGCAGATTTTAACAGGATTCAGAACTAATAATGCCAGCATCGAGTGACCCTGAGATCATGGCAGCTCTACAAGATGGTACAAATTTTGCAACTTCCCCTTTTAAGTTCTTATTTAGGCGTTTTCATAAATTATCTTGTTTGAAAAAAGTAATGTGTAGCAATGGCCGCTGAAGTTTTACAGGCTTCTATCTATCTGAGGGACATAAATGGAAATAATTAAATGTTATGAATAAAATAGGAAATGAATTTTAAAATATCATAAAAATTTAATTCATTTTAAACTACTATTATGAAGATTTTACTTTCAAATACAATAATTTGGTCGATTTTCATTTTCAGTTATGAAGAACTCGGCAAGTTTTGTGAAGCATCAGGCAAACCCAAAGGTGGCGCCAGTTATAGCCAAGATGATGGGTAAATTTGGCGGTTCGATCTAGGAAAATATTGTGAACTTAGTTTTTGTGATGAAATGATTTTTGGTGTTGTAAAGACAACTTTTATTGCTTGAGATCAGCATAAGTTTTGAGGTTGTTTTATTTGTATTCGAATTTGAACTGTCTGTTTCAAAGCATGTTTCATTTTCTAGAATGCTTGTTGTTTTTGTTTCAATATGGTATGCTTTTAAATTGATATTGTCATATGACTTTTTCTTGTATATTATTGATGTTTAGATTTTTTTTTTTTCAATGAAATGAAGTCTCAAATGTGCATTTTTTTTGTTTGTGTACCATTATGCCAAATTTGAAAAATAATTGCAGTGTCCTAAAAAAATGAAAGATACAACATACACTCTTGAAAATAATATATAATGTAAATTCTCTACAGCATTAAACACCATGTATAAATGACATAATTTGTTAATACTTCGCATATTTTTTCTACAAAATTTATTCCAACTTCCCAATAACAAATCACTAAATCATGAAACTGATGCTCTCAAACAAACATATCACTATTCTTTTCATGAACACCTTTGACACTTATACCAAATATTTATTCTCAAATATTTATTCTCAAATATTCTCTAATATCTACAACAAACATTTTCAATGCCCTCTTTAACATAATATTCTCAACCCTTTAAGCCATGCTCCATCTCCAAGTTTCAGTTGCCCATATTCATCTCAACTGTAGATTAAATAATAAAATTTGAGACAACTAATTTAGCAAAGAAAATTAAACTTACCGGTTAATCAGAAGCAGCAACTCAATAGTCAATACTAAATATCTAAAGAAATTTGATAGCAATACCAATTTCAGTCTCAATTATGGCAATCCTAGTGAGACCAATGTATTGCAATTAAAGTTAGACAGACTTATCGACCAGTGTATTGCATTTTCTAAGCAGTTCAGTACCAATTTTCATTAGTTTTGCTGACTTGTACCAGTTGAACCCCAATTTAAGATTGTACCAATTGATGACTTGTACACCAATAGAAAAAAAACAAAAAAAAATAATAATATATGCGAACTTGTATCGATTGATCCCCAGTTCGGTCTTTAAATTGGTCTATCAGCGGACTTGTACCAGTTGATTCCCAAATTTATGCGATATGTCATTTCTTGCGGCCATTTTTATTAATATTCCAAAAAAAATAGATAATTTTAAAAATAACCTCGTTTTTTTTTTTATTAATGCCCTAACTGCTTGGAAGCGGAGCGGGCCAATATCAACACCAAACCGCCCATATAGTGGGCGGTCCACTTTTTTTTTTTTTTTTTTTTTTTAAAAACAGAAATTTTTTATTTTTTTATTGAAATATTAGAAATGTTGAATATATTTCTTTAGAAATAGATGTAATAAAATATAATTTGATTTATTAGAAAGACTACAACAAATAACCCGGATCAATATTTTTCAGGCCGGATTTTTCGCGGCTGTAAGAAAAATTAATATATCTCTTTATGTGTTATTGGACAAAAATAAAAATGCTTAGATTCTGAGTTATTGATCCCGGTTCAAAAGTCACTTCTATGTAATCTAGAAAATATTATGATCCTTCTAGGAAATTTAATTTATAAAAATGTGTATCTATTTTGAGAATTCTTTTTTAATAACAAATATTAAATAACTTTATTTTTTTATTTTTTTTCAAAAATAAATGCAACTTTTCATAAATTAAATGTTCTAGAAAAATTACAATATTTTCTAGATTACATAGAAGTGACTTTTGAACCGGGATCAATAACTCAGAATCTAAGCATTTTTATTTTTTTCCAATAACACATAAAGAAATATATTAATTTTTTTTACAGCTGTGAAAAATCCGGCCTGAAAAATATTGATCCGGGTTATCTGTTGCAGTCTTTCTAATAAATCAAATTATATTGTATTCCATCTATTTTTAAAGAAATATATTTAACATTTCTAATATTTCAATACAAAAAATTAAAAAAATTAAAAAATAAATATTTTTTTAAAAATAAAAAAAATAAAAATAAAAAATAAAAAATAAGACAACCGCCCCTGTCAGGGGCGGGTTGTGTGGTTTTTTTTTATTTTTTTATTTTTAAAAAATATTAATTTTTTAATTTTTTTAATTTTTTGTATTGAAATATTAGAAATGTTAAATATATTTCTTTAAAAATAGATGGAATACAATATAATTTGATTTATTAGAAAGACTGCAACAGATAACCCGGATCAATATTTTTCAGGCCAGATTTTTTCCGGCTGTAAAAAAAATTAATATATTTCTTTATGTGTTATTGGAAAAAAATAAAAATGCTTAGATTCTGAGTTATTGATCCCGGTTCAAGAGTCACTTCTATGTAATCTAGAAAATATTGTAATTTTTCTAGAACATTTAATTTATGAAAAGTTGCATTTATTTTTGAAAAAAATAAAAAAAATAAGTTATTTAATATTTGTTATTAAAAAAGAATTCTCAAAATAGATACACCTTTTTATAAATTAAATTTCCTAGAAGGATCACAATATTTTCTAGATTACATAGAAGTGACTTTTGAACCGGGATCAATAACTCAGAATCTAAGCATTTTTATTTTTGTCCAATAACACATAAAGAGATATATTAATTTTTCTTACAGTCGCGAAAAATCCGGCCTGAAAAATATTGATCCGGGTTATTTGTTGTAGTCTTTCTAATAAATCAAATTATATTTTATTACATCTATTTCTAAAGAAATATATTCAACATTTCTAATATTTCAATAAAAAAAATAAAAAATTTCTGTTTTAAAAAAAAAAAAAAAAAAAAAAAACAGTGGACCGCCCACTATATGGGCGGTTTGGGTTTGGTGTTGATATTGGCCCGCTCCGCTTCCAAGCGGTTAGGGCATTAATAAAAAAAAAAAAACGAGGTTATTTTTAAAATTATCTATTTTTTTTTGGATATTAATAAAAATGGCCGGAAAGATTTTACATTGAGATAAACATCAATTCTAATCATAGTTGGTTCAATTAATGAACAAAACTAAAAATTACAAATTTACATTTATATTAAAAAAAAACTATTAAATAATTTCTAACAAAAATAAAGGACTAAGCTGGAAAAAAATTCACAAGTTGCTCTTTTGATATGGATAGTTGGTGAATAAAAAAATGGTGAAAAATCCACTCATATAACACAGATAGATTGATGCGCAAGCTCAACTGGTACACCAATTTGGTGCACAAGCCCAGCTGGCATGCCAATTTGGTGCACAAATTCAGCTAGCGCACACACCAAGATTGGTGTGCGTACTAAACTTGCGTGGAGAGTGATTTTTGAATTTTGAATTTAGAATGGTAACTAATTAATTTTGATGTATTACTGTGGTAGCTAAAAAAAATTTCGGACCCAACCACTATTGTCTATTCACCATATTTTTAGACAAAATTAATCTTTTAATCTTAAAATATGTGAAACATGAGTTTATTGCAAAAAAAAAAAAAAAAAAATTAAAAACAAGGCTGGAAACCCATTTCATTGCTGAAATAGTTTGAAACCAGGGGAACAAGTCCCTGAGCTACTATCGCACTAAAGCATATAGAACATTCACAAAACATCGAAGTAAACAACAAATTAACCAGCATCTAAATATAACAAATCTCCAAAAGTAAACTGAGTTTGCTAGCACTAAGCCACTAAGTAATTAAAGGGCTGGAGATAAAGTGAAGGACAAAAAATTCAGAAGGGTCTTGCACATTCATTCTTAATTGGCAGCAGCACGAGGTGGTGGCTGGTAGAACACCACCTCCAAACCAGAGGGAATACAGTCATCTTCAATAAGGAGCATCCATCCTACTGCAGGCTCCTTAGTTTTTTTGTTCACATTACCTAACCAATAAGCAACATTAGTTTTGATTAGTAGAATAATAGATCTAATCGATTTAATATCACAATCATTGAAGCATCTATCATTTATATGTTTCCATAAAATTCAGCACACAACTCTAAAGACAATCAGAAAACCAATTTTCTCAAAAGCTTATAATGTAAAAAAGTATTGAAATATATCATCCCATGTAGTCCACTGATCCATGATAGATTGGGACTGACCTAATCAGAATCAAACCTGCTAGTTACTTGCAACATAGTTTTAGTTATATAAAAAAATACAAAAAAGTAATAATTTATTTTATTGGTCATATTTTGATACTAATGTAAAAGTCTGTATTCTCCTCTCTGTTACAAAATGTAGCTTATTTCTCAAACACTACAAAAGATCAGTGAATGTAGCTTATTTAATCTGATGGGTCCAAATAAATTGTCATTTATTAAAAAAAATTAAAAATTAATATTATTTAAACCTCAAAACTAAAATTGAACTAAAAAAATATCACTGAATGTATGGTTATCACTTATCAGTACAAATAAAAGAAAACAAATAAATCAAACAAAACAGCATACCCCACAGCCAGAGAAATCAGAAGAAAATTAAAGGAAACTAAAAGTTGATGCCACAATTAATGAAATCAGTACATCATTTTGGTTAGCTAAGAGGGAAATTACACAACGCTTTGATAATTACATTCAATTTTATTATTATAAATACATAAAAATATTTGAATTTTTAACTCATGTTCCCAAGCGTTCAATTGTTTTTCTCTCCTCATTTATCATGATCTAGCTGTTCCTATATTTGCATGCTTTTCTCCTAATTTAAATGGAAAAATGATTGTATCTAAAGTGCGGTTATTTTTATTAATATCTTAAAAAAAAAAAGATTTTTACAAATCTAACCCGATTTCAATTTTTTTTTTTTTGTTTAAAATGCCCAAACCGCCTAGCAGAGGGGAGGTCCATGCTCAGAGCTGACCACCTAGGGTAAGGGCGATCCTCTATTTCTTTTTCTTTTAGAGATCTGATCTGATCTTAATATTTTTATTTGTAAAGTTTTAGTTTTTTTTTCCTTTTAGAGCTGTCAGAGCTTGAAAATTTTTGAATTAAGACCAAGTTCTTAATTAGTGTTATATTTAGATTTGTGATATCCAACTAACAAATCAAATCAAAGTTATAAAGAGTTACGAGATCCAGCCATTTTTATTAATATCCCAAAAAAAATAGATAATTTTAAAAATAACCTCGTTTTTTTTTTTTTTTATTAATGCCCTAACCGCTTGGAAGCGGAGCGGGCCAATATCAACACCAAACCGCCCATATAGTGGGCGGTCCACTTTTTTTTTTTTTTTTTTTTTTAAAACAGAAATTTTTTATTTTTTTTATTGAAATATTAGAAATGTTGAATATATTTCTTTAGAAATAGATGTAATAAAATATAATTTGATTTATTAGAAAGACTACAACAAATAACCCGGATCAATATTTTTCAGGCCGGATTTTTCGCGGCTGTAAGAAAAATTAATATATCTCTTTATGTGTTATTGGACAAAAATAAAAATGCTTAGATTCTGAGTTATTGATCCCGGTTCAAAAGTCACTTCTATGTAATCTAGAAAATATTGTGATCCTTCTAGGAAATTTAATTTATAAAAAGGTGTATCTATTTTGAGAATTCTTTTTTAATAACAAATATTAAATAACTTAATTTTTTTATTTTTTTTCAAAAATAAATGCAACTTTTCATAAATTAAATGTTCTAGAAAAATTACAATATTTTCTAGATTACATAGAAGTGACTTTTGAACCGGGATCAATAACTCAGAATCTAAGCATTTTTATTTTTTTCCAATAACACATAAAGAAATATATTAATTTTTTTTACAGCTGTGAAAAATCCGGCCTGAAAAATATTGATCCGGGTTATCTGTTGCAGTCTTTCTAATAAATCAAATTATATTGTATTCCATCTATTTTTAAAGAAATATATTTAACATTTCTAATATTTCAATACAAAAAATTAAAAAAATTAAAAAATAAATATTTTTTTAAAAATAAAAAAAATAAAAATAAAAAATAAAAAATAAGACAACCGCCCCTGTCAGGGGCGGGTTGTGTGGTTTTTTTTTTTTTTTAAAAAAAAAAAAATTAATTTTTTAATTTTTTTAATTTTTTGTATTGAAATATTAGAAATGTTAAATATATTTCTTTAAAAATAGATGGAATACAATATAATTTGATTTATTAGAAAGACTGCAACAGATAACCCGGATCAATATTTTTCAGGCCGGATTTTTCGCGGCTGTAAAAAAAATTAATATATTTCTTTATGTGTTATTGGAAAAAAATAAAAATGCTTAGATTCTGAGTTATTGATCCCGGTTCAAAAGTCACTTCTATGTAATCTAGAAAATATTGTAATTTTTCTAGAACATTTAATTTATGAAAAGTTGCATTTATTTTTGAAAAAAAATAAAAAAATTAAGTTATTTCATATTTGTTATTAAAAAAGAATTCTCAAAATAGATACACCTTTTTATAAATTAAATTTCCTAGAAGGATCACAATATTTTCTAGATTACATAGAAGTGACTTTTGAACCGGGATCAATAACTCAGAATCTAAGCATTTTTATTTTTGTCCAATAACACATAAAGAGATATATTAATTTTTCTTACAGCCGCGAAAAATCCGGCCTGAAAAATATTGATCCGGGTTATTTGTTGTAGTCTTTCTAATAAATCAAATTATATTTTATTACATCTATTTCTAAAGAAATATATTCAACATTTCTAATATTTTAATAAAAAAAAAAAACAGTGGACCGCCCACTATATGGGCGGTTTGGTGTTGATATTGGCCCGCTCCGCTTCCAAGCGGTTAGGGCATTAATAAAAAATAAATAAAAACGAGGTTATTTTTAAAATTATCTATTTTTTTTGGGATATTAATAAAAATGGCCGCATTTCTTGCCTATGCAGATTTGATGATACTGAATATACTGAACTCATCACCTAGCACCACCACAAAAACAGTAAATACCAACTCAAAACACTGAACTAAAAAAAATTGCATGCTTTATTGGACTTTATATTAGCAGTACTAAGGCTCTCATAAAAGAATTGTGTCTAGATTGATCAATAGCTCCTTGCACACATGAATGCATCTATGTGTTTGCAGAAATTTTGATAGGTCATGTGCCAAAAAATAACTTTTTTTTTTGTATGCGTGCCTGTATTACATGATACCTTGGGTATTTTCAACTTCAAGCGATCCTCTCCATCAGGTTTTATAACTTCGGGGGAATCCTGATTACCCCCTAACAAAAACATAACCAGTATATTATTAGACATGGTCAACAAACAGAAACATAACTGAACTTCACAAGGGTTAACAAATAGAAAAGACCCATAATTTAAAATGCAAGCTCAAGTAATTTGTTAGGATTACGCAGAGAGATAGCGAACTCTGAGGCGCAACTCATTCGCGAGAGGTGCCTAGGTTGAGCGAACACCTGAGTTGCAATAGTTGCTCGGATAGAGAGAGGTGAGCACGATAGAGAAGAGCAGGGCGGGAATGGAAGGGTCCTGGAGAGGAAGACGAGATCGAGCACAAAACCCCCTATTGGGTAGTAGCGGATTTGGGGAGAGGCCAGATGCTTCGAAAGGGAGAGGTGAGACACAAGATGGTCTGAGCACAAGAGAAAGAGAGAGCACTGGAGAGGGTTTTGATTAAGGATATTTTAGGTATTAAAATGATTAATACAGTATAAATGGTATTTTCACAAATTAATCAAGTTTATGATAGTATTTTCTCAATTTCCAAATTTGGAGTGGCATTCTCACAATTTCAAAGTTTTAGAGTGGCATTTTCACAATTTTTCCAAAAAAAAATTATGTTCGCCATCTCAAATCGTGGACAATTATTAAATGTCCGTTATTTATCGTTATAGTCGTGTTAAAAATAAAATTCTGATAAAATTATGGATTTTTTGTTTATCTTTTTTAGTTTGTAATGATAAAAATTATACTTTCGGTGGAATCAACGAGGAATTAAGGTGGAATTTGACCGTCAAATTATTCATTGGGTAACACACACACACACACACATATATATTCTTATAATTATTTAAATTTTAATATTTATTTTTCGGCTAATTGAAACCCTCAATAATTCGAGAGTTATATTTAATTAGTGAGCTGTATATTTTCTTATAAGATTACGCAATTGTCATCATCAATCCGACCAATATTATATTGTGAAATAAATTTACTTGTTCTTGAATTTCTACATGTCCTGGACTACTAATCTAATGTTGCTTGTTTCTATTTATTATTTTTGTTCTGTTTCGAGCTGAAAATTTCGTTGCCAATTTGTAAAATGAAGGTCAAAGGAAGTTTGTAAACTTTCAACATATTATATATAACTTAAACAGCTATGCTTTAGAATCTTACCTTTCAAATATACTTCCGAAGTGGTTTCGTATCTGGAGTGCCTAAAAGAAGGCAATTACGTTGCGAAAATAAAAATAAATTGAGTTTCGCACCTTCTTTTTTGAATTTTGCTGACGTCACATAATTTAAATTGTTGACTAGTGTCTGTGTCGTTGGTTCAGAATTGTTGACTTTTAAAGTTCGAGCTGTCCTTGGCCTCATGCTCACATGCGATGCGTGTCCGCTGTGTGTCTCATGTGTGCCAGCCATGTGTGTGCTACGTGTATTTCATTCGATAGTGTACGACTGTGTCACATCCGTGTCAGTGCGTTTCGTATAAGTGTTTGTGTCCGACACGTTTCAGACACCAGTGTGGCTTGAATAATGGTGTGTCCGAATTCTGAAATAAGAAAATAAGATAGAAGCTCATAACCGGGATTCCATTCAAATGTGCTGACACCCTTTTAAATTGGAAATTAGGGTGGTCAAAGTGAATTAAAAAATTATGGTTAGTATTTCAATATTTATTATTTATATTCAAAACAGTGATTTTAATTCCATATATTTTAAACATACCATATGATTTTTTTTTTAATTTTGCTTTCTTTGAGTTTGTTTCACGAAATCAATAAGAAGGCTCCAAGATTTGAAGAGAAGAATAAAACAAACCAATTGTTTTTTTGAACTCCGTTACTTTGATTCAGGAACTAATTCAAATTCTACTACGATTGCAGTATGCTGATGCGGCCTGAAAGACTGGGGTGCTCACTATATCGATGCGGTCCCAGTCCGGGTCCGTATTGATATTTTGTGGCCCTATTAATTTTTTTTAAAGCTTTTAAAGTTTTGGAATTTGTTCGGCACATTTTCATGTGGTGAATTTGAATGCTACAGAAAAAAAATATAATAGCTGCACAAATTCCAAAATGTATTGGGCCGCACAAAAAAAATATATATATGGAGCCGCCGCGAATTCCTGACTGGAGCCGTATTGGTATAGTGCAAACTCTAGCATTTGAGACCACATCGGTATTATACAGCTGTAGTAGAAATTGATTCTCTAGAAAAGAGAATTTTTGGTTTATTTTTGTTTGAGCAAATGGTAGAAATAAAAATTTCGGAGAACTAACAATCCTATACAAAATTCAACCAAGTTAGAAAATTCATCTAAATCGGTTCGGTGCTATCACAACACACTACTAGAGTTGTACAAAATATAATATACTCGCATTGAGACACGGATTGAACTTGACATGATCACTAAACATTACTTTATCAATATAGCCAAGTTCTCTCCAATGCATATTACTTTTGACATGAACATCTACACATACAATAGAATAATTTAAGTATCAACTGACTTCATATTCTCTTTTTCTAAGGAACAGTTGTCATGAAAAAGAAGTGCATTGCAAATTTGAAGTAGGCAACTCAAACAATTTGCTGGTAAGATAATCAAAATTTATATATTATTAATTATTTAATACTAGCCACTGGAATTATGTGAAATGTTAATATTATATTTCAAGTCAAACAAGGAAAACTTGATGACACCAATTAATAATTTAATATTTGAGTTAAATATACAATATTGCTCTGACAGATAAAAATTTAGTCAAGATGCAAAGTATATTTGAATTTAAACCCTTCCTCAAACCCTATAAAAGCATCACCAATCCATCCCTCAATTCATCAACTCATCAAATCTTTCTACATCCAACTTCAAAAGGAAATCATACAACCTTAGATAAACTGGCCATGGCCCAATTGATCGCATCCAACAGAGCAGGAGCAGATATCTTCACTGGTCACAATGTGTGCAAGCAAAAGGCGGCCGATATCCTCGTCGAAAACCACCTGCCACGTGGCCTCCTCTCATTGGGTGGTGACATTGAGGAACTCGGCTATAACCGCACGAGTGGCTTCCTGTGGATCAAATCAAAGAACGACAGCACTCATAATTTCAAGAAAATTGGTAAGAACGTCTCGTATGTGAAGTCACGGCCTTTGTACATGACAAGAAAATGAGCAACCTGACCGGTGTTAAGGTGAAGGAGCTCATGATATGGATCGGACTCACAGGGATGTCCGTAGAAGATCCCGAGGGAAAGAAGCTCAGCTTCATGACCGGGGCTGGGATCGGGAAGACCTTCCCCTTCGATGCCTTTTTGGAGTAAGAACTAAGTACTGATGACCTCAATGCTATATATGGCCTTGGAGATTTTACCGGGGCCACTTGTTGGAGATTCTTTGTGATAATAATGACATAAAACAGGATCACTTGTTCGTTTGTATTTTTTCTTTCGCAAACCTTTTGTGTTTTATTCTTTCTTTTTGGAGGAACAAGAAATCATGTCCTGCGCTCTCGAAAATAATTGCATTATGTTTCAAAATGTAATTTTTGCTTCATATATATATATATATAGTAAGGCTTGGGTGCTATGGATAGCATAGAGGGCTACAGTGTTACAACTTAATATTTGAGTTTTCAAAATCCTAACAGTCGATTTGAACCGTTCATCTTGTTCTCCATATTAATATGTGTTTGGAGACCAAATTTTACATTTTTTGAAAAATTTTTACTATTTTTTAGATAGGTAGAAAATCAAATATCTGAATGGTGCATAATTTTTTAAATCAAGTGATTTTCTACCTAGCTAAAAAAATAGTAAAAAATTTTCAAAAAATGTAAAATTTGGTCTCCAAACACATATTAATATGGAGAACAAAATAAACGGTTCGGATCGACTATTAAAATTTTGAAAACTCAAATATTGAGCCGTAGCACTGTAGTCCTCTATGCTATCCATAGCACCCAAGCCTTACTCTCTCTATATATATATTGCCATATTATGCCTCAAGTTTCTCTAATACATTATTTTTCATGATAACAATACTTGAAACGTTTCAGCAATATTTGAACATTTGACATGTTATTTCATCAATTGAATATGCATTTTCAGCGAAATTATTTCCTTTTACATGATTATGCCCATATGAAAGTAATTGAATAATTTTACTCCACAAATGACATATTTATTAACTCTTACTAGTGTCAAACACGTCACTCCTCAATTTGGAAATTATTTTGAGAAAGAAAAATTATGATCAACCATTCTTAATAAATTATGACAACGAGGTTGAAAAAAAAATTAAATTGCAAATCAAAACACCTAAAATATATATATATATATATATATATATATATATATATATATATATATATACATACTAGTATCGTACCTGTGCGTTGCGACAGGAACATATTATAAGTGAACAACTGGACCTTTCCATTCGAATAACATATCACAAACATAATCAAACAATAAAATTACCTAAAGCTTTTACAATTGTATTAAGAAATCAAATTTGACAACTGTAACTTCTGGTTCTATTAAATTAAAATGAAATTTAATTGCATATTCAACAGTTTTTTCAGGCTAATTTGTTGGGAATTGGTGTGAATTGGACATTCATTTTTTTCTCGTGTGAATGTCACGAACAAGGTAATTAATAACGCTGCTAAGACAAAATTAGGTTACAAATGGGCTTAATTTCATGATTAGGACTTAGATTCCTTTTTCAAAAACAAATACGTTGACCTCCCTGTGTCTCTCAGCTAAGCGGATGCCATCCATGATCGATGCATGATTCAGCTTGTCAGAAAATATAGCTATCTTGTCACCTCCAGTTGCCTTCTCAACTGGAGACAACAGTGAGACGATGCTTCCCAATGCTGTCATGAATGCCATGTTTGCCGCATATCCAGTAGGGCACAGAATGCAATCCTAAAAGTTACAAACAGCAAAATGAGAACTGAGGCCTAAATAATTATTACCAGAAAACAGAAGCATTTTGTTGTCGGTAATCACTAACCATATTCTTCAGAGGCATCTACATCATTTTGCCAGCAGAAAGTGGTAATCTTCTCCTAAGCTCCTCCACCACTGGTACTACATTCTCTTGAGTGGGATCCCTTAGCAACACCTTTGCAAGAAAACATGAAAAAATAGAGAAGAAATACTTTGGAGTAACTTTTAGTTTTACCTTCTTTTTTATTTAAAATATGACCATCATGCCTTTACGATACTTGTTCCAAATAAGTAGCTTGGAGACTGATTAAGCTACACTCGTATATCTATACAACATAGAAAACTCAACATAAGGATAGAGTAAACAAATCAAAACATTTTCAGAACAATGCCCATGCTAAGTAAACTAACAAAAGTCATTCCTATATAAATTAAAAATATTTTGTCATATGGGCTACTTTACAATTTGGACACAAGTAGAAGCTCTCTTGTGAATTTTTAATGTAAAAAATACTTCCTCAAAACATTACAAAATCCCAACAGGTTTAAATCAGGTTAAACAAAAATTAAATAAGAGGACCATACTACTTAAAAACAAAAGAGGATCATAAACTATACAAACTGGTACAAGCGGACCAAAATTTTCAGTTCATTTTTTATAATAGAAAAGAATACCAGTACAAACTGGTACAAACCATATTGCTAAACATTATTAGAAAAGATAATGAAGAAACATTTAGATGTATCTTCTTGTGACAAAAAGTATAAGAATGAAGAAAAGAAATCTAAATAAAATATATATTACTTCAGCATCACCAAGCCTTTTTTTTTGAGCAGCAGTGCTTGATACCTTGTGTGATTCCTTATCATAATTTGCACCCAATCACAATTCAAGGGATGCAATTTGCACCGTTTCCTCTGTGTCGTCACATATAATACCCCTCTCTCTCTCCACAGATTACTTCTTTGATGATAATCTTTGCATGTAAAAAATACATCTTAAGGTTGTCTTGATTGTTCCCATTAAAGAACACTGAGTAATTCACACGAAAAATAAAAAGAACACTGCGACCATTTTATATTCAAATGACACCTAACTTTGAACTAACCTGTTGAACTATTGAATCTGCACAACTATCAAGTCGAACAAATTGATCTATAATGATAATTTCTGAGAAAGCATTTTATGTCAATATACATTTGAGTTCTAAACATTCCAAAATTCCAAAATAAAATCAATAAATATCATTAAATTACAGTTTTGGAACAACATGATATTGGCTTCATCATGCATGACACTAATTACATTGAGTCTTCACTACGACTTCAAGTTGACTGTAAGTAACAGTACTAGATGCAAAAGAAAAGTATATTACCAATTATAAAAATTGAGTACAAATTTTGAAAAGTTAACAGTCTAAATTAACCCTTAATTGAGATGACATAATGGCCCAATAAAGCAAAAGTTTAACACAATTTTTATTCCAAATGTTAGCAGATGCGATTGATTGAATTCCAATTTTTATCCCAAATTTTTATCCCAATTTTTAACAAGTTCGATTGACAAACCAAAATTGATTGATTGAATCCAAAATTGTTAATAAAAAAAAAAAGGATTTGTAAGTGATGAAGTTGCTGTTGCTTTACCACTGACTTCACACGGCGGAGGTGGATGGTCGGAGTAGAAGCGTCCCATCGAAAGTCAGATCGGGAGCGTCTTCGTTAGAGGTGTCGACAGAGATGGAAGCTTCTAGAGACGACATTCCCTTCGCCACTGTCCAGTTCGTCTCTCAACTCCATCCCTTCGCCGACGATCTTTCTTCCCCTTCTCTCTCCATCTCTCTCTAGTTGCAGCGTGTCAGATCTCTCTCTCTCTCTCTCTCTCTCAGGTTTTTGTTTTCATTGGGAAGAAGGGTCGGGGAGGGGATGGGCAGGAACGAAGTTTCGCTGGGAGAAAAAAATTACGGATCAGCGAAAAAAGCAGATCCATGCAAGTATGTGTAAAAATATGTGTGACCATAAGTGTAGCAGGTCCAATTTGAACTAAATGTAGATTTCTACACATATAAAGGATGTATATAATTGAAGGAAGGCAGATTATTTGATTGGAAAGTTTAGATTCAATCCGAATTGAGATCAATCAATCCCAACCATCAGAGTTTCAGGACAACTAATTCAATTTAAGATGCATAATATAGAGGAGATATGAGTTAGGCTGGGGTGCTATGGATGGCATGGTGGCCTCCCGTGCTACGGCTCAATATTCAAGTTTTTAAAATCCAAACGGTCGATCCGAACCGTTCATTGTTTAATCCATATTGAAATGTGCTTGGAGACCAAATTTTATATTTTTTGAAATTTTTTTGCTATTTATTAAGATGGTTTCAAAATCGTTGTTTTTATTAAAATTCTGCACCACTGGAAAACAGCGGTTTCAAAAATACTTAATAAATAGTAAAAAAATTCCAAAAAATGTAAAATTTGGTCTCCAAGCACATTTCAATATGGATTAAACAATGAACGGTTCGGATCGACCGTTTGGATTTTGAAAACTTGAATATTGAGCCGTAGCACGGGAGGCCACTATGCTATCCATAGCACCCCAGCCTAACTCTATATATATATATATATATAGGAATATAGGAATATGCTAGCAGTTGATCTGAACAATATTTTATAGATGCTGTTAAAAGCACTCCGTGCAAAATATTTTAGACTGCTCCAAACAGATATTATTTTATAGATGCTTTTAACACCGTAGCCTTACTCATAGAGGTCTTCCGTGCAACGGCTCAATATTCAATTTTTTAAAATCCTAACAGTTGATCCGAACTGTTCATCTTGTTCTCCATATTAATATCTGTTTGGAGACCAAATTTTATATTTTTTTAAATTTTTTTACTATTTTTTTAGATTTATTGAAAATCGCTGTTTTCAGCAAATCTGGACCATAAAAAATAGCGATTTTTCAATAAATCTAAAAAAATAGTAAAAAAATTCCAAAAAATGTAAAATTTTGTCTCCAAACACATATTAATATGGAGAACAAGATGAATGGTTCGGATCGACCATTAGGATTTTGATAAGTTGAATATTGAGCTGTTGTACGGAGGCCCTCTATGCTACGCGTAGCACCGTAGCAGGTTCCTATATATATATATATATATATAGAGTTAGGCTGGGGTGCTATGGATAGCATAGTGGCCTCTATGCTACGGCTCCATATTCGAGTTTTTAAAATCCAAACGGTCGATCCGAACCGTTCATCTTATTCTCCATATTAATATCTGCTTGGAGACCAAATTTTATAATTTTATGAATTTTTTTACTATTTATTAAGCCACTTTGAAAATCGCTAATCCAACGGTTTTACTGTTTTGTGCAGCCACCGTTGGATCAACAATTTTGTAAAATACTTAATAAATAGTAAAAAAATTCAGAAAAATGTAAAATTTGGTCTCCAAGCAGATATTAATATATATATATAGAGTTAGGCTGGGGTGCTATGGATAGCATAGTGGCCCCTATGCTACGGCTCCATATTCGAGTTTTTAAAATCCAAACAGTCGATCCGAACCGTTCATCTTATTCTCCATATTAATATCTGCTTGGAGACCAAATTTTACATTTTTCTGAATTTTTTTACTATTTATTAAGTATTTTACAAAATTGTTGATCCAACGGTGGCTGCACAAAACAGTAAAACCGTTGGATTAGCGATTTTCAAAGTGGCTTAATAAATAGTAAAAAAATTCATAAAATTATAAAATTTGGTCTCCAAGCAGATATTAATATGGAGAATAAGATGAACAGTTCGGATCGACCGTTTGGATTTTAAAAACTCGAATATGGAGCCGTAGCATAGGGGCCACTATGCTATCCATAGCACCCCAGCCTAACTCTATATATATATATATATATATATATAGAGAGAGAGAGAGAGAGAGAGGCTAATATACAATCGATTATTCCTAGCCTCTCGTACAACCAAGTCTTTTTCCAATTTTTAAAGACCAAATGATTGATCCAAACTGTTAGATGTAATCTCCATATTAAAATGTTTTAGGAGACCAAATTTTACATTTTTTGGAATTTTTTTACTATTTATTAAGCCACTTTGAAAATCGCTGATCCAATGATGGCTTAACCAAACAATAAAATCAGAAGTTACCATTGGATCAACGATTTTCAAAGTGGCTTAATAAATAGTAAAAAAATTCCAAAAACTGTAAAATTTGGTCTCCTAGCACATTTTAATATGGAGATCACATCTAATGGTTTGGATCGATTATTTGGACTTTAAAATTAGAAAACGACTTGGTTGTACAGGAGACTAGGAACGATCAATTGTATATTTGCCTGTCTATATATATATATATATATATATATAGTATGACTAAATTGCTATCGGTAGCACTTCGACCTAAGTGCTTATGGGGTCAAATTTTAGTATTTGATGTTCAAACAACAAATTCAAACAGTTAGATGTTCAATCTATATTAAAATGTGCTTGGAGACCAAATTCTACATTTTTTTGAAATTTTTTACTATTTATTAAGATGGCTTGAAATCGTTGTTTTTTAATGGTGCAGAATTTTAATAAAAACAATGATTTTCAAACCATCTTAATAAATTATAAAATTTGGTCTCCAAGCACATTTTAATATAGATTGAACATCTAATGGTTTGGTTGTTGTTTGAACATCAAATACTAAAATTTGACCTCGTAAGTACTTAGATTGAAGTGCTACCAGTAGCAATTTAGAGAGAGAGAGGAGAGAGCTTGGCTACTCTACTACCATAAACATATGTGGGCATATGCTTATAAGTCATTTTTTCATTTTCAAAATCCAAAAAGTCGATCTGAACCGTTGGATGTGATCTCTATATTGAAATGTGCTTGGAGACCAAATTTTATATTTTTTTGAATTTTGTTTACTATTTATTTAGCCATTTTGAAAATCGTTGATCCAACGGTGACTTAACAAAATAGTAAAATCAGAAGTCACTGTTGAAATCCATCTACTTCATGAGTGATGCATGTACATGAAATTTTTTAGAAGTTTCGAATTCATTTAGTACAAGCTCAAGCGATCAAAAAATATTGAAAAATGAATACATTTATAAAATAACTTTTATCTAATGTTAATTTTTTTTTTTAAAAGGCTAATGCCCGTTGCATATTCCATAAGGCTATGTTTGGTTGTGGAGTAAGAGCTGGAGTAAAACCTCTTACTCCACACTTAAGGAGCCAAACGAGGAGTAACATAGGCAGCTTAAGATAAAGTAAGATTTGAGCTAAACTGAAGTAACTTACATCACCTAAAGAGGTGGTTTAGCTTATTCCATCAAACATAATTAACTTACTCCGGTTTAGCTTGAAGTAAGAAATTTAATCCAGTTTAATTTTACTCCACAACCAAACATGACCTAAGGCGTTAATGTTAAGAGCCTTAAAAAATAAGAGATGGACGGAATATGCTTTTACATTAATCGAGTTCTCGAACTTCTAAAACCAATCATCCAAGACGTTGAAAAAGCCATTGTGATAATAAAAATGAAATTCCGTGCAACTTGAAAACTTTCAATTGATTTATACTCACTTTTCAATTGTTGTTTTATGTTTGTTTATTTCATTTTTTATTTATTTTTAATTGTAATTTCATTGAAATATATTTTTGAAAGCTAGAATTAGTAAATGTTGATTTTCTTTCGGATGAGTGTGGCATTCAACACATTCCGCATTCATAATCAAGACTAATCGAATCAAATGTCAGTTTTGTGGCAGGGTAGGTACAACATCCTATAATTATATGCTAATTAAAACATATATTACATTTTTTTAATCATAAATCATCTTACAATAAACAAACTTGCAAATAAGACCGAAGTAACTAAAGACGTGAGCTTTAATCATTTTCAGTTCTAAGCTTTCTAGTTAATTTGTAGTTAAATAATGTTAAAATTTGACATTATCAAAATGTAACTACATTAATAATTTAATGAGCTTCGTGCATAATTTTAAGTCATAATTTATCCTTTTTAGTGAGTCGTTTCTCTAGATATTATGATGTTGGATTTAATCTTGTTGGCGCAAATTTTATATTACAGTTTTTATTTTCCGAACTACAAAGAATATAGCAATAAAATGACAAATTAAATAGGTGGAAACAATGCGAAATTCATACTTAAAATAATGTATTAGAGGAACTTGAGGCATAATATGGCAATATATATGAAGCAAAAATTACATTTTGAAACATAATACAATTATTTTCGAGAGCACAAGACATGATTTCTTGTTCCTCCAAAAATAAAGAATAAAACACACAAAAGGTTTGCGAAAGAAAAAATACAAACGAACAAAGTGACCCTGTTTATGTCATTACTATCACAAAGAATCTCCAACAAGTGGCCCCGGTAAAATCTCCAAGGCCATATATATATATATATAGCATTGAGGTCTCAATAGTTCTACTCCAAAAAGGCATCGAAGGGGAAGGTCTTCCCGATCCCAGCCCCGGTTGTAAAGCTGAGCTTCTTTCCCTCGGGATCTTCTACGGCCATCCCTGTGAGTCCGATCCATATCATGAGCTCCTTCACCTTAACACCGGTCAGGTTGCTCATTTTCTTGTCATGTACAAAGGCCGTGACTTCCTTCGCATACGAGACGTTCTTGCCAACTTTCTTGAAATTATGAGTGCTGTCCTTCTTTGATTTGATCCACAGGAAGCCGCTCGTGTGGTTATAGCCGAGCTCCTCGATGTCACCGCCCAATGAGAGCAGGCCACGTGGCAGGTGGTTTTCGACGAGGATATCGGCCGCCTTTTGCTTGCACACATTGTGACCAGTGAAGATATCTGCGCCTGCTCTGTTGGATGCAATCAATTGGGCCATGGCTAGTTTATCTAAGGTTGTTTGATTTCCTTTTGAAGTTGGATGTAGAAAGATTTGGTGAGTTGATGAATGGAAGGATGGATTAGTGATGCTTTTATAGGGTTTGAGGAAGGGTTTAAATTCAAATGTACTTTGCAGTCTTGACTAAATTTAATTTGTCAGAGCAATATTGTATATTTAACTCAAATATTAAATTATTAATTGGTGTCAACAAGTTTTCCTTGTTTGACTTCAAATATAAAATTAACATTTCACTGAATTAATTCCAGTGGCTATTATTAAATAATTTATAATGTATAACCTTGATTAGCTTACCAGCAAATTGTTGGAGTTGTCTACTTACAAAAATTAATAGATTGTTTTAGTTGCATTTAATTCAACGTACTTATTACATAGATTGAAAATTCTAAATCTAAACTAAATGTTTAAGTTTGGATCAAGATCTGAATTCTGAAGTATTGTAAAGCTCATTTGGCAAATTTATCAAATTCAAAGTTCCTCCGGTCTACTTTTTAGTAAAGACAGGAGTTCAAGCTACTCAACTAAATTTAATATCTATAAAAAAAATATTATCTGAATTTCAAATATGTATACATATTACTTTTTGTCACTAATCAAACTTATATATTACAAATATGTCAAAATTATATTATGAAGATGTGTAAAGGATCTAAACAAGGCTGATCCAGTTTGGGAATTTTTTGTTAGTAAAGATTGGAGGTTAAATAATCTAATTAAACTTAATATTTACAAGAAATTTTTTCATTCAAATTTTAAATATGTGACTTTCTACATCAAAAAAATTTTACTTTTACCATTAGATCAAAAGTTGGTTATCTAAAATTTGAGAACTTAATATGGTTTATGCTAATGGTCGGAAGACCGAGCACAATATTACTGGTCCTCACAAGGTCCATTATATGATATGAATATTTTGATAACATATTTTTTCTCCAAGGTACAACTAGAGAATGAAAAATGTGATATGATGTGATATAATTAATACATCGTAACTTGATCATATCAAGTCACAACACGTGATCAAATTTATTTTTACGTGACATGATGTGATTAAAATGGTAGAGAACAGTCGCATCATGTAAATAGTTACGTCACAGATAATATTATTTGAAACTTTTCAATAGAATAATAACCATTCTCAACATACTAATAGTCATTATTAACATGACGTAATTAAGACACCGTGACTTGGTCACGTCATGTCACGGTTCGTGATCAAAATTTATTTGTACATAACGTGACTAAAATAATAATAAAAAGTCACATTAGGCAAACAATCACATCAAATGTAATATTGAATTTTTTTAACGTAATAGTAGAGCCATTCTCAACGTAAAACAGGTTTAACGGAATAGTAGCTATTCTTAACATAAGGTAATATTGGAACTTTTCAGGGTGCAAATTCAAAGTGTTTCCCTTCTAGAAGACTAGAAAGCAGAAAATATTCCTTGTTCATCAAAAACATCGGTCATAATCATAAACTTAAAGTCTTAATTATTAATTTATTTCTTAATTTTGGGCACATCCTTTAACATTGGAAATCACGTCCCTTCAATGAACAATATAATAATTTCAATAAATCGAAGGTTCGAAAACTATGTTATTTATCTATACTCAATTAATTATTATATAAAGCGACTCGCTCTCTTAAAACAAAAAGAAAAGGCTTCGTAATGATTTTTTTTTTAAAACGAGATTAATATGTACCTTCAAAATCAACGGATGGATGATTTTTTATTTACTTTTTATGAACAGAGATTTGTTTAATGTGTAAATGATGAAACAATTATGTAAAAAATTTCAAACTATGAAGAGTTTGAACTCGATTAATTATTTAAATCCAATTTTATAAATTTTTGTCCTCTTGATAAGAAAATACTATATTTTCCATGTTTGTAACATCAAGTTTCGACACAAATTGCAACCAATTGCAACCACCAATTTCAAAGTCGTAAGAGAATTCTGACTCAAGAGAAAACAAATTTTCTACATACCTATTAGTATAGTAACAAGACCGTGAATTATGAATAATTAAAAAAGATATATAATTCATAACAATAATTTAAAAATGTTCGCCATTTTACCACATAAATACTATATTCAATTATTTTATTTTATCAAATAAATATAATATTTGTAAATTTATAAATAACATGATATAGATATCGTGTTGTTCAAACAATTCGTCATAAAAAAAGCCTACGAACAGTTGAGACGAAAAAAATATCGTCATAACAAATAATTTCGATTCAAAAACCTTTTCAATTAGAAAATAAATCAATCAATCAAGGGCTGATATTTGAAAGTTGGCCCATCCAAAGGCCGCTATTTGAAATATATCACATCCAATGATCCCTATTTGAAATTATCATCATTCATGAGTCGTGATTTGGAATTCAGGCCTTTCACGGGCTATGATTTATAAAACCGGCCTATTATTAATCTATTATTAAAACAAAAAACAAAAAACTTGGGATGGAATTTGAAAATCCAACCGTTGTTAAAGTTGGAAATTCAAATGACTATTTTAGTGAGAACTTATATTTTTTTGTCATCATTATGTCAAATAAAAGTTAATTAGTTATGATCAAGATTTGAAATTCCGGCCTTTCTAATTTCTAAATTTATTTTATAAGTTAGGAAATTTAGTATAAAATTATAAATTTCTTAAATAATTTTTTTTCGAAAATAATTTACATTGTCAGCTCTAGGGCTGCAAACAAATCAAACCGAATCGAACATACTCCAATTTAGGTTTGGTTTGAGTTAATTTTTGAATTAAGTTTGGTTTGAATTAATTTCGAATCAAATTTTTTACGAACTCAATTTCGAATCTTTGACGAACTTTTTTACATCAAGGAAGAATGATCATAGTCGCCGAAAGAGAGAAGTGAAAATAGTATAGGGTTTTAGAACTGAGAGCGAGGGTTACAACTTACAAGTTATGACTTATGGCTGGGCGGCCTTATGTTTTAACTTTTAAATCATTAGCGGAAATCAACGGTTCATGTTACTTTGAGATTCGAACTAGAATAGTTCGCGAACCTATTTCGAACGAACCAAGTCCAGTTTGAATTTGGTTTGAATTAATTTCGAACTATTTCGAATCGAATTTTTTACAAACTTTTTCAAATCAGAGTCGAATCGAATCACGAGCTACAATTTTTTTGTGCAGCCCTAGTCAGCGCCATCAAACGAGAATTCTAAACAAAGAATTCTAAATGATAATTACTGTAGCATACAGTAAAGGTGGAGAATTAAGCACGCTAAAGATGCACTTGAAACAAAAATGAATGAGAAATTTAATGCGAGACATAATATGTTGCTTAGACATATTATATGTAAACTGATATAAACAAAACCAGTGAAGTTTATATTGCCACAAAATGAGCAATGTTGCTTTCGATGGTTCTTTTTTTTTTTAGGAAAAGCCGGTAGGCATTGATCATTTAATTAAAAAAGTTCAAAATTACAGAATAAGTAAATTTGCTGAAAATGGAAAACAAATACCAGTAAAACTAAAAATTAGACTAGAGACTTAAAACTAGAAATTCAAGTGTGTGACACTTGAAATTTAATTCTACTGATGCCACACTTTTGGAGACTTCCATCATTTAGCTGCTGTGGTATTTCTGATGTCTGTTGCTTGGATCTCCTTGACCAGTTTGCTTGGATGTGGGGGGCTTTTAGTGCTTCCCGAGTCACATATCTAATTGACAGAAGTTCTTGAGCTTCGTTTACCAGTACTGCACATTCTGGTACTATTTGTGCTGCTGCCCAAGATGGTAAGTCATTAACAGAATTCGGTTGATGGCTTGCACAACTACCTTGCAATCCGAAAAATATGACCAGGAAATGTTCCGCATGTCTAGTATCGCTAGCTAGTGCCTCCCCATGCGTTGCATCCTTTGCCAGGAAATGTTCCACATATCCCTGCACAAGATTGCCCTGTGGGTTGTACCAGATTGCTTCCCAACCTGAATTTTTGGATATATCCCAGGATGCATCTATCAGAATGCTATGTGTATGTGAAGCAATGTGTTGTACCTGATGAGTCAGTCTCTGCGGATTCTTTAATTGGATCAGTGGGAATTCAATTTGTGGGATTAACATTCTTGCTTGTGCAATGATGGATTCTGGTGTAACTTTCTTTCCTTTGAACATAAATTCATTCCATGACTTCCATAAACACCATATAATATTGCATAGCATGATTATTCAGCCTTCTTCCATTGATGCAGTGAGGTCCACTAGAGCCTCTGTATTCGATGGTTCTTGTTCCTTCAATTGGGAATGCAGAGAAATTGTCAAAGTAGAAAGCTTTTTTAGTTCCAAGGTTTGCTTTTGTAAATGTAGCAGCAGTCTAGGAAATCGGGGACGTTCCGACGAGTGATCAAATTTGTTATGATATTTTACTGGAGCCGTTTTATTTGTCTCAAAATTTATGCGTACAGTATCTAGTACTTCAGGTCAATCAAGTGCGTACCAATCTTAATCAATATCAAACAACTCTTATTGAACATCAACTAAATTTAATCCAAGGCTCATTGAACAAGTGTATAAAAGAGACAGAGAGAAAGGGAAATGTGAAATTGTATTTCATCACTCAATCATAGTACATGGTATGCTGTATATATAGTCTATACAATCATCTAACTAATACAGCTGTCACTAGAATGTTCTAGTGTAACTGATATCCTATACATGCAACTAAATCTGTTATATGCGCTGTTACCCACCTTCAAGTGCAGCAGGGGCAGAGCCGATGCAAAGCTTGGATCTCAGAAATTCTAATCGAGCTGTAGGTAGACCCTTGGTAAATAGATCGGCCAATTGATCCTTAGAACAAATGAACCGAATGAGAAGATCTTTAGATGCCACCCGCTCATGCACAAAATGAAAATCAATCTCAATGTGCTTCATACGAGCATGAAAGACTAGGTTAGAAGCTAAGAAAGTCACACCCAAGTTGTTGCACCATAAGACCGGTTTGGAGAAAAGTGGCACTCGAAGCTCTTTCAATAATTGTTGAATCCAAATTAGCTCCGCACATGCAATAGCCATACTATGGTATTCCGCTTCTGTATTAGACCAAGACACGGTTTGTTGTTTCTTTGAACCTCATGACAAAAGGTTAGAACTAAGGAAAACACAAAACCTGATGTGGACCATCGATCGTCAGGGCAACCGGCCCAATCCGCATCGGTGTATGCATGGAGAACAAGAGAAGAAGAGGCATGAATGTGAAGATCATGATTTAAAGTGCCCTTAAGATAGCGCAAAATCCTTTTTACCGCATTCCAATGGTCATCCGTAGGCATATGCATGAATTGATAAGCTTTGTTGACGGCATAGGCTATGTCGGGGCGAGAGATAGTGGCATATTGGAGAGCCCCAACCGTGCTAGGGTACATGTGCGGTTCAACCATAGGAGTGCCTTGAAATTTAGAAAGTGGCTAACCCGAGGGAATAGGAGTAGGAGTGACTTGGATGAAGATCACAAATATAACTCGGTTGAGAAAGGTTTAGCCCCATCACAAATTTAGAAAGTGGTTCAACCATTGCAAGGTTTAGCCCCATCCATTTTGGCACGAGTGAGAAGATCACAAATATAACTCGGTTGAGAAAGATGAATCCCATGAGATGTAGGAGTGACTTGGATGCCCAAAAAGTAATGAAGAGGACCCAAATCTTTAAGAGAAAACCGAGTAGCTAAAGAAGAAATAAGAGATGTAAGAAGCTCTTGACACGAACTCGTGACAATGATGTCATCAACGTACACAAGTACTATAGTGAGTGCATTGGCCGAAGAGCATATGAAGAGAGAAGGATCGGATTGAGACACTTTGAACCTGAGTTCGGAAAGAGCAGAACCAAGTTTGTGGAACCACACACGGGGGACTTGCTTGAGGCCATAAAGTGCTTTCTTAAGAAGGCAAACATAAGAGGGATGAGTGGGATCAATAAAGCAGGGTGGTTGTGCCATATAGACACTTTCTTGATTATCACCATGAAGAAACGCGTTGTTGACATCAAGTTGGTGAAGAGGCCACTTGTGAGCAACGGCTAGAGATAAAACAACACGAATTGTGGTTAGTTTGACCACTGGACTAAATGTCTCGTAGTAATCGATACCCTCCTCTTGAGTGTTACCCTTGGCTACAAGTCGAGCCTTAAATCGCTCAATAGAACCATCGGCCTTCTTCTTGATCTTATATATCCACTTGCACCCGATAATGTGTTGATTGGAGGGAGGTGGAACAAGATCTCATGTGTGGTTTTGAGCTAAAGCAGTCAATTCTTGAGCCATCGCATGACGCCACTCACTGGACTTATTTGCTTCTGTAAAGGAAGTCGGTTCGGAAGCCTCAATCACAAGGAGGAGGTGCTTGGTTGTGAGGAAAGACACATGATCAGGAAATGCCTTTTTCTTTCGTGTATTGTCCCGTTGTCTCGTAATCATGGGATGAGAAGAAGGAACAGTAGGCTCAAGAACAGGAGCAAGAGGAGTAGAGAGAAAATCAATCGGTAGAGGTGTTGTCTGACTGGAACCAGAAGCAGGCAAAGGCTCATGCATGGCATGCTTCACTGGGCGGTAGCAGCTCACTGTTTAAAGGAAGTTGGGCTAGCCCAATGGGCTGTTGAGAGGAAGAGAGCGGAAGGTTGGCAGGCCGAGTAGAGAGAGGAGGAGACGGCATAGTAACGGGCTGGAAGAGAGGAGCGGCCCGAGTAGGAGAAGAGAGAAGAGGCCTAGAAGTATGAACAGTAACGGGCTGACGGAGAGGGGCGGCCCGAATAGGAGAAGAGGGAAGAGGCCTAGAAGACACCTGTTTTTTAATTAATCGAACCACCTCCACTCCGTGGTATAGAACGATCTGGTTTTGTTAATTAATAAGATTTTTTTTTAAATAAGGATATAATTTTGTGGAATCTCGAAATATAGAAAACCCGATTTATAATGTCCAATTAATTCAAATTAATTCAAACAGCAACCCGAGATCGCTGGCATATTAAAAAAAAAAAAAAAAAACCTTGACATTATGGTCCATACGTACCGTACGTGCAGTATTTTTTTTTTTAATGACTCGGTCAATGGTATTGGAATAATATTTGACAAGTTGCCTTTTGTTTTATAAAAAAAATAGCCCGAAATTTTTTTTTTCCATATCAAAAAGAACAGATCGCTTTATTCCATCCATAATTTTTTTTACTGAAAACAATTATATATTTTGTCCCCTTGTTAGGAGTAAATATGTTGAAATCATGTAACATATTTCTAACTTTTAAATATATCCTTCTCTTTGGACAAGTTGTCCTTCTCGATCTCTGTCACCGAACTTCAATTTTCTTTAGAACTTCTTCTTGTATATTTTTGTTCATTTTTTCGTTTCATCTTCTCTCCAGTCTGAGTACTTTTACAGCCCACCTGTAAACCGAAATTTTTATTAATAGAAAATATATCAATTAAATATCGAGATTAGAGAACACTTTTGCGTTTTATCTAGAAATAGAGAAAACGTGATGATTAATTATAGCCTCTGGCCGTTATGGTTTATCACGGTCAAAATTAGCGATGCTAATCACCACACTTATTCATTACCTAAAATTTTTTTTTGGTTGTTATAGACTATCACGACTAAGATTTTTTTTTTAATGGAATGGCTGCATTTGAATTGATTTGAGTGAAATTGCTGGCCGTGATAGTTTATAACGGTCAGAAGTTTTTTTTTTTTTAGTTAATTAATAAGTATAAGTGCGGAGATTTACATTAATCCTGACCGTTATAGTCTATAACGGCCACAGAATGTGTAAAACGCAAAAGCATTCTCTAATCTCAATATTTAATTGATATATTTTCTATTAATAAAAATTTCAGCCTTTAAAGGATATACTTTTTTCTCCTTTATGTTACCGGATATTAGCATTATTCCAAAGCCTCAATTACCCCGGCCATATGATCACTATGTGGTGCAGTATTTAGTAACAAAAATGATCAGTATGAATGTATGATAGCTGATTTTACTGTGTTTCTACAAAGTTTAAGCGTAAACAATCCCCATATGACAATTTTAAATGACGAAAAAAGTAGCCCAAAAATTTGTATAAAATTGGGATAAGAAATGCCCTAAGATTAATCATCGCATAACTTTCGAAGATCACAAATTCTGAAAAAAAGTAAACACGATTAGAAATCACCATTATTAGCGCAACGCAACAGATCTCCCCCTTAAAACGACCCCAGTAAAATCTCCAAGATCCTGATTACATCCAACCGTTCATGCATGCTTACTCCAACTCAAAGGCCGACGCAGGGAAGGTCCTTGTCATCCCTGTGGAGGTCATGAAGGTGAGCTTCTTCCCCTCTGGATCTTCTATAGCCATCCCACTGAGGCCAATCCAGAGCATGAGCTCCTTCGCCTTGACACCAGTAATGCGCGCCATCTTCCTGTCTTCTACATACGCAGTGACTTCCTTAGCATACCATACATTCCGGCCGATCTTCTTGAAATTGTGTGTCGTGTCCTTCCTTTGTTTTAACCACATTAGGCCAGTTGACCGGTTGTAGCCGACCTCCTCCATGTCGATCAACGGGAGGAGGCCACGCGGCAGATGGAGCTCCTGTAGGATTTCAATTGACTTCTTCTTACACAGATCGTGGCCGGTGTAGACCTCGGCGCCTTGTCTGTTGTTCTCTATCATTTGTTGCGCCATGTCTGGTTTTCTGAAGATTTAAATCTTAGCTGGTTTATTGGGATTTGGGGGACTGATTTATAGAGAAAGTTTAAAGGGAGTTATTTGTAGCATTGAGTCCGTATATAGATGACATTACTATTATTAATTTATAGCATTGCGTGGTAATTATAGGAAAGGCTATATTGAGACATGTTATCTTTATTTTTTTCTGTGAGGCTGAGTAAGTGGGCCCCATATCTGTCTGGAAGAAGATTGACCGTTAAAAATATATTAAAAGTGAAAGTGGTTAATTAGTAAATTGTAGACATGTGTTTGGGATGTTTCAACGATAATATATAACTTGATCTGGCAAACCACGCTACAAAGACATGAATCTCATGCCTGCCCCATTTTCTCTAAACAATCATGTATTTGGGGCCTTTTATTGAACACTTATATATGCACATGTAGAGTTTAAATGGTTTATTTTGATTTATATTGCCTGATATAACTACAAACTAAATTTTTAATAAAATATCCTACGGGATTTATCTAAATAAAATAATTAATTTACTTGACATAAAATTGAACCATGATATGAAGACCTCGACATGGGTGCAACCTAGTTATTAAAAAATACAAACAAATATTTAATTAGAACAAGCAAGACATGTAAGCTGTATTGACCTATATAGAATAAATAAGAAAGAGAGTACAGCTGTATTAAATCTTTCTCCGCATACTTAATGTAAATACGTCATGATTTATAAGGTCAGAACTGATAGTGCCGAAATTTTTAAATATACCATAATTCAAAAGATAAATCAAATAACCATGTTTTATGAAAATTTCGAATTTTGACACGGCAGCATCCTCTAGATTCAGTCACTTTTTTGCGGGCTGCATCTAGGAAATACGGCCACCTTTTTTTTCTTTTTTTTTTCCTTCTCATGCAGTAGTTCAATTTGAACAAAAAAAAGGGTGGCCGCATTCCTAGATGCGTCCTGAAAAAAAGATGGCCGCACCTAGGAGATGCGGCCGTGTCAAAATTCAATTTTTTCAGAAATCGTGATTGTTTGGTTTATCTTTTTTTGGAGTATGGTATATTTAAAAATTTCGGCCGATAGTGTATGTAACCATCCATTTCTTTAGACCATGTTTGTTTGTTACGGAATTATACGGGATGAAATTTGACAGGAATGGAAACTCACTTTTAAATGAGTGTTCAGTTATACTATAGAATTAATCGTGAGAAACCTTGATTTATTTAAAAACATATGTATATCTATTTAAAAATTCTCATCTATTTAATTAGTCTAATATTGCGTTGTAAATTTAATATTTGAACGGGGTAAAACTTTTGTTGTAAATATAATATTTTAGATTATTATATAATATTTATAAATTTAAAGGTTCAAGTTACAAAAATTCAAACTTTAAAAAAGAAAAGAAAAGATAAATATAATATTTATAAATTTAAAGGTTCATGTTACAAAAATTCAAACTGAAAAAAGAAAACAGAGAGCCCAACGTGGTCTGGTTGAAGGCCTCATTCTCATCACGTGAAAGGAAGAAAAAAAAAGTAAAGCAAATAAAATCGCAAAAGAAAAAGGGAGAAGTGCAGTCCGGATTCCGAAGTATAATTAGTCCCACAAGAAATCTAAAGCTGATGGAATAGTTGCCGTACCTTTTAAGTTTTGTATGGGCTTAATTCGAATTTAATCATATAAATATAGAGGAGAGAGAGTGATAAGCTGTGGATGGAAAAAAAAAAAGAATTTGATCTGAGTTCGCGTACTTTTTTCTACAATTTTACACTATTTTGGGAATTGATTGGGAATAAAAATAGATAAGTGTGGGGAAAATACGGACCATCCGAACGGGTCTAGGAAAAAAAGTGAGAATTAATCTAAAATCCCATCCATTCCTACGAAAACTTTAACGGCCGAACAGGTTAGTGAATGTAATCCATACTGTTGATATTCCCTGAAAAAATTGAAGTTCTTAATTTCATTTCAAATAAGCAGCCTGAAAACGACGTGTTTTCATTATAAAAAGAAACATCATTTAACAATTATCAACGACAGTAAAATCAAACCACCCAATCATGTAAGAACCACCCACAAGTTTGTTATATTCGTTCCTTATTTCAGCGAGAGTAGGAAAAAGAAGAAGCAAACACAAGTATCACAAACAGAATCTGATTATATTGGTACCTGTGCCAGTTCTGGTACCAATACCGGTATATCTACTGTCTAAATACCAGTACAATCATCACATACTCAAATTATTAGTAAATACCCAACACAACTACACAAGTACACTTCTTTTTTGAGAAAAAAGGTACTTAGTTAATATAACACAAGTCTCAATTCGAAAGGATATCGAAGATGGTGTCCCTAGCTCTGCGCATGGCGAACAACCAGGCAATCATGAAGGTAATAGGAGAACGACAAGAAAGGCAAGCAACAGTGCTACGAGCAGCCAATACTTATGCAGTAGTAGTAAAAATTGCTCAGCCAGCTCAGCAACCCAAACCACAACCCACGCAAGCAACAACTCACCTACCCATTAACTCCCAGGACAATACCATTAATGGCGCTAACCAACTGGACAGGAGCAATACCACTACTGAAGTAGAGCAAGAGACAAACCCTTGGATAATAGTATCTAGACGCAAGCAACGAGGATTGTACCAAAAAATCTCCAACAAGGTTTGCGAGATAAAATTTTTTGAAGATTGACCGTTAAAAATATATTAAAGGTGAAAATTAATGGCCATTAATACTCTACACTCGAACCAAAATACAAAATCAAAGGTGTTTTTTTATCACTTTTGAAAATTAATGGGAACTGACTCTCAGCCTATGCCAACGGTCTACTAGCAAAACTTATACCCGACAGCATACAGCCTCCAAGAAATGTCTACAGCACTCACAACAAATGAAATACATGAAGCGATAGCACAATGGCCGAATAACAAGAGTTCGGGGCCGGATGGGTTCTCAGAAGAATTTTACAAATTCTTTGCATCACTCCTAGTACCAGATCTTCAAGGGGTATTCAAATGGATAATGGAAACTGGAGGCAGCCTTCACCCATTAAATTCTTCACACATAGTCCTAATACCCAAAAAGGAGTCACCGACAGTACTGTCAGATTTTTGGCCGATTAGCCTGCTGCACAGAGTTCAAAATTATTCTAAAAAAGTTCTAGCAAATTGTCTGCAACCTAGAATGGCTCAACTATTACTGGATGTGCAAACGGGATTCCACAAAAGCTGTCAGATTTCGGAATGCTACATATATGCACAACACTTGATCCACACG
The DNA here is from genome assembly GCA_033356055.1 of Carex pumila. Classification (NCBI taxonomy): domain Eukaryota; kingdom Viridiplantae; phylum Streptophyta; class Magnoliopsida; order Poales; family Cyperaceae; genus Carex; species Carex pumila. The sequence continues at coordinate 45,572 of JARJHM010000341.1, read as the reverse complement.
GCCAGAAAAAACAAAATGTCATTCGTTATACTGAAACTGGATATTAAGAAAGCTTTTGACATCATTAGTTGGGACTTTATTCTCAAAGTAATGGAAAATTTAGGCTTTCAAGCAGATTGGATAATGTGGATTAAGAATGCGGTTCTTCAGGGCTCATCACAAGTCCTAATTAACGAGCTACTCGGGAAAAGAATTGATCTCAAACGTGGAGTACATCAGGGCGACCCGTTACCACCTTCGCTTTTCATCATGACTATGGACTTCTTTGCAAGGTACCTATACAAACTTACAGAATTGGGGGCACTTAGATTGCCGTTTCCGGCAATGAGATCGTGTCTGCTTTACATGGATGATGCACTATTATTTCTTAAACTAGACCCAAATCAGGCGCAAGCCATTAAGTTGACACTTGTGGTTTTCCAGCAAGTCTCCAGATTAGCAGTCACTTAGAAAGAATAGGGTACATACCAGATGCAGCTGTTTTTAGGCAGCTGACAGGAGCCATGACAGAGCAAGCACCAACAAATCAGGAGGATCACAACTTGGTGAATCAGCGCCTGATGGGTAGGATTTGGATTTTATTTTGTTTTGTTTTTATTTCTAGTACATTTGGCCTTTTATTTTCTTCAGTTTTTAGTTTTTCTTATGTTTCAGTTTCTTAGGTTTTAATTGTTTCAAATAAACTTTTGTAAACAGGTTACCAACATTTTGTAACTACAAAATGAAATCAAATGTGGACTTGATCCACGTTTTCTTTTAAAAAAAAAAACACACAAGTCTCGATTCCTCATAGTAGTTGAAAGTCTGTATAAAATCCCAAATTTGCCCTTAGGCAAGGTTCATGACTCACATGGTTCGCAAGTGTTCACCATAAGAGCATGAAGCTAGTTGCATGGATTCGTAGCCTCCTTGGTTCTAACTTGAATAAAATCTTCTAAATTATTATTTTTGCAAATCTCCTCTCGATTTGCTAAAGCAAATTTCATATTTCATTTCATTTGTATATATAGTCTGGCATGAACCAAGATATAGCGAGACAAAAATGCACAGGGACATCAGTTCGTCCTCTCCGAAAATACTCATCATGCATTTGTAAATTTCCAATAGTACTGTATGTCATCGACAGGAGAACCTCGATTCCTTTTATGAAACTTTTGCTTTTCCTTATAATTTTTGTATAAAATTCAAGATATTCTAGGCTTAACGGCTGAGGGGGAAATTTTCCTATAAAAAATATGAAAAATGATTATTCAATAACAACTATCAAGTGAATTACAACCTTATATTGCCATATATATGGATCTAATTGGGCCACAACAAGGTCCAGTCCGCTCCATAATTGGATAGTCTTGAATCTTGAGAGTTTTCTGTATTATATTAATTCTTTAAAATGCAAAGTAATAAAAAGGCTGCTGCAAGTTGACTCGCGCCAAAAGTTACACTTGGACTAAAAATTCTCAACGGCCCAAATAAATCAAGTAGGTGACCCAATAAATCTGTAATTTGGGTTTTGGAGATTACAAAATTAGGTGGTTTCTGATACTACAAATTAAAATTTGAACTACAAAACATGGGGTCAATTTTGGTTAGACTAGGAAAGATTGAAGTTTATATGCACAATTTTATTTTGATTTGATTTCAGTTTGGGTTACTATAGGTAAAGTCATTTCAGGTCTTAGGAGTATATTAGTCGATCACTCGATTGTTGTGCCCCAAACAGATTCCCCTCTGCCTAAATCATGCGGTTGTTACTTCATGGACGTGTTTGGTTCGTATTTTGAAAGACGATTCTCTGTCATTCTGCTGTTTAGAACAAACATGATTAGGAGTGAATTCAGAATTTTGATTAGGAGTAGGCACAAAATATTAACAAAAATACAATATTTTTTTTCCTAATGAATCGAAGCAGAGTAGCGATAGAGATCTAGAAAGTCACGGCATGACATGACACGTGTGCATGTCATGTGTTGTAACTCGCGTGTTTTGTGTCTAAATGATCATATATATATCTTTCGAAAATAGGCATGACACGGCATGTCACGCGAAAGATTTGGTTATAGTACAACACATGGTCGCATGTAATTAGGATCGTTAGATTTTGATCGAAGGACAAATCTTAAATAAACTAGCTTAAATTATGAAGAAAAAAAAAAGTTAAATGTGATCAATCACGTATTGTAACTATTTACATGTCATGACCATCTTTTCTAATTTGGTCACTGCATGGCACAACACAGATAAATATGACTTATCATTGTACAACATGTGATTCAAGTCATGACATGACGAGTCACCCCACGGTACATATTTAGATCTCTAGCAGCGGGCCTATTTTTTCTCCTAACAAATCATAGATTCTTTTGAGTGGAGCAACAAATCAGACTGCTTCTTTTTGTTTGTTTCTTTCATGTGAATCAGTCTGACCTGAATTTCTTTTCCCTGCAATCTTCTTCTACTGAGTCATGAATTGAATTCAGGGGTAGGCATTATTTCAATCCAAAAATAAGCACAAATATAAAATACCACTGGATCTATTTTTTTTTTTCAAATCCAGAAATAAGCAAGTGCCTGTCCCTACCTCTCTTTGGGTCCGCTATTGAACATGATAACAACAAATTTATGATATTTCTTAGTATTACATTATTTGAAATTTTTAATATTTCATAGAATGATCTATAGTGTAAACCAAACGTTCCTATATGTTAATTTTTATAATAGCATATTAATTTTACCGCTCCCTTGAAACTTTCTTTTGATAGCATCTGCAGCTTTGATTTCAAAACTCAAAAAGGTGTGCATCTTAATAGTGAGTGCCTGATATCATACCCAATTTACCCATTGGCCAGGTAAAAGAATCAGTGTTGCACAAGGGAATGCATTTTTTAGAGTAATCTACAAGTTCAGGTCACCAACAAGCTAAGTATCATATAATTGAAACTGTTTTTTTTTTTTCGCTGCTGTGGCTTTCTTAATAATGTTTCATTAGTATCGTGTTCTCTCCGTGTTCTTCGCACCTATGGAGAACTGGAAAATAAAATTTAGCAAAATAGTATAACTGTCACTGAATTCCGTTACTAATTTTTTTAATTTCTGGAAATTATAAAATTGATTTGTTACGAAACATATTGATGTGCTGATTTTTGTGTGGCCGACTGTGTGAAAATATGAACATGGGTCAATCGAATTATTAATTCAGTCACCCCTACTTAAACCGAATAAATGATTCATTCCTTTCTATTTTATATTTTGAAGAATAGGAAAAAAAATCAATCTGCAAATCAGTTTTCCAATTTTTAAAATTAAAGAGATTGTTCCGTTACCTATGAAAGACTAAAAATTTGCAAAGGCATAACTGAAATATTATCAAAGTTAAAAGGTTTGTTACTTTGATTTAAATCTTTATTGTATACCTCCATTTTTTTACGGACTTTCAAAACATTCATAGACTAAACATTTGAATTTGAATTCAGGTTTTAAAATATATTATGGGTGGATAATTCTGGTGTGTCCTTTAATAGAGGCGGAATTAGAAAATTTACATAGAGGAGACTAATCTATAAAATATAATATGTGAAAAAAACAAAAATCTTGTAAAATTTGAATAGAGTGGGAATTGAATAGAGGGGGACTAATTCTGGAACCATCAAGATTTTTTTTTTTTTTCATTTCAATCCATTAGCCCACCATTTGGTGATGAAAAAATCTTTGATAATTTATATGAGGGGGATCCACTTACATTCATTTTTGGTAACACCGGATTACATCTTATATTTTCAAAGTTCGTATAGTTGATCCAAATCGTTCAATTGATGGATATGTTAAAATGCGCTTGTTGATCAAATTTTACATTTTTTTTGAATGTTTTACTATTTATTAAGATGTGTACAAAAATTCAATAGTCTGAATATAACGATTCTGTAAAATACTTAATAAATAGTAAAAAAATTCAAAAAATATAAAATTTGATCTGCAAGCACATTTTAATATATCCATTATGTTGAATGGTTTGGACTGACTATTTGAACTTTGGAAACTTTGAAAATGAAGAGTGTAATCTGGTGTCACCAAAAATTCAATTTGGATCAACTATTTTATGTTATTTTACACCTTTTTTTTCTTTGTTTGGTTATTTGTCCATCGATCCACCTTTGTTAATAATTTATTTTTGAGAAATTTTCCCTTTATTTTTTATGAATAATTTACAGTTACAACTGCTTTCGTATTTACAGTAACAACAATATTTTCAAATTTCTCTTAAATCTCGTATCTAGTACTAAATAAAAATTCATCTGCTTCTCTGCCGAATTTCTTTTTAATACCATAATTAAAAAAATTAAAAAATAAACTAAAACATCTCTGTTTTAGGGATTTCGATATTTATCCGGGTCGCAAATTGATTTAGAAGTCCTCAAAAACATAAAAAATGTACTGTAATGTTGAATATATTTAAGTTTTGGAAACCTCTAAGTCTAAGCTAATCTGCAGTCCCTCGTAAATGTACCGCAGATTGATTGTGTGGCCTGAATAAATGTGGAAATTCCAAAAACGGAATTGTTTTGGTTTATTTTTTTTCGATTATGGTAAGAATAAAAATTTCGGGCTTCTCGAACTCTATCCACACGCTCTAACCTCGACATTTCGAATTTTGATGATCAAATTAGTCTGCTGGTCAGACATGCGCAACACCTAAAAAGACTTTTATTTATTTTTACCAATCAGACCAAGAAATACACTAAATTAAGATGTTATTTGATTAAATACGAATTAAATTTAATAAATTTGATCAATAAGTATTAGTTACAAACTTACAGGCTTGGTTGACTCGGACCGAATCTAGCAAATTAATTCTTCTCGTGTGCAACTAAACCGTATGCTTTGTTTTTTTTTTTTTTTTTTTTTGAATTCAAAACCGTGTGCTTTGTTGGGGGGTGCCATGATCAAAATTCGTCTCTTTAACCTTCTAGAAAAACATTGTCTTTGCTTATCAATGCACAATTGAACCTTTGGGATTGTATTTTTATTTTCAAAGAGGCAGATGAACAATCAGTCAGGGCAAAGCCAGGATAATTTACAGGGTGAGATATTCAGAAGCGGAACTAGAAAATTTTTATAGAGGTAGATGAAAATTAAAATGTACAATTGTAATGAGTTAAATTTGAACTCAAGATCTTTCAATCATAAAATAGAACTTTAACCACTAGGCTACAACTAAACATATGTCATTTATTGAGTGTGGTTAGATTATATAAGTAGTTTTAAAAAAAGAAGATAGAATTTAATTAAATTCCTGTGCGTATAATTAAAATTTTTAAATCATAAGGGTGACTTAGCCACCTTTGACTATGCCTTAGATCTGTCCTGGAGACATTATCTTGTAATTATTTTAAATATTAAATTTGTTTATATTATTTATGAGAAAAACATAAATATAGAAGCATAATTTGGAAGGGAAAAAAAATCATAAGTTGATACAATTTATTCTTTTTGAAGAATAAGTATATGTTTATATTTTAAAAAATAAAAATAGAAGTTTATTTTTTAAAATGAAATTTAGTTAGAATTAGGCAAGTGTCCACCTCAGACTCCACTTAGCTCCACCACTGCAATCAGTACAAACTACAAAGTCGCTTATTTTCTAGACCATTGGATCAACGATTTTCAAAGTTGTTTAATAAATAGTAAAAAAAATTCAAAAAAATATAAAATTTGGTCTCCAAGCACATATTAATATATATTGAATATATTCGGATTGACTGTTTGGACTTTAAAAATAGAGAAAAAGAATTTGAAAAATAGAGTACATTTGAGTGCACAAAAATTTAGATGCATTTGAACCCTTCTTTGCAAAAATTATGAAGCATTACAAATGTCAATTGGACAATGAATTTGCATGAATGTTAATGTCTACACTAAATCTGTAATAATTTAAATTTATACAGAATTTATACTTTCGATCCATTAAAATTTGCGTGCATATATTGAATATAGTTTGTAACTTTGTATGCATAATAAATAAAAAACTGTATTCGCCAGAAATAGACGATTTTAAAATCATCATTCGTCTCCAAATTAAATGCTCTGAAGAGCGCATTTTATGTTCTTAGCGATTCAAATAGAATCCGTTTTGAAGCAGTCAAAAATTATGTGGAGATAGATTGGCAGCCTTGATTTCAAATTTGGAATAATAAAGCCTCGGCGACTCATTCAAAGAGCGTGTTTCTACATCAAGAGCATGATGTGTAGAACAAGACCAACATTCTTACCGAAATTTTTATTTATACTATTGGAGTCCTTCAAACGGTTTGACAGCCCCACTTTTTTTTACAAAAATATTATTAACTAAAAAACAAAACACAGTAACAATTATTTTTATTTTTTAGTTAATTTTTTTTTTTAAGTTGGAGCCACCAAATCATTTGGCGGACTCCAGACTGGGGTCGCAGAGGTATTTGACGGACTCAGTCTTTGGGGTTGTCAAATGCCTCTGCGACCTAAATATTTGTCTAATTTCCAAAATTCTAAGGTGATTTAGTTTATTTTTTAATTTTTTTTATCCTATAAATAAAAATTTCGGCCATTCTTAGTCGTTCAGATCTTTTTAGTGTATTTTCTGAACTGCTTACAGAGATAAATGTAAGATGGCATAATTGTAACATGTAAGCGGAGAATAAGATTAAAATGTTTTCTTATAGATATTTTAAAAACAAATATAGCAATTTTTTGTGCAGAAACAAAGTCTAAGAAATCATTCAAAATTTTAAACAAAAGAACTTCATCAGTGGGAAATTTAACTATGAATGCGCAGTTATTGAAGAATTCACATTTACTAAATGATGTGTATAACCACTTAGAAAGGTTTGAAGAAGTGGGATCTGAGCTGATCTAGTCCAAAATAAATGTACGGGATCTCTTTAACATCCGTGCCAACACAGATCAGACAGTTCGGATTCATTCTGAATTAACTCAAAGTTTGAGTTAATGCAGAGGATAAGAATTCAAGAAATGGAGTGGTTTAAGAATTTGAATGAGAAGAGCTTAAGTTCAGAAATTTCATTTAAAGAAACAAAAATTAATTCTCATCACCAAGGGGAGAAGTTGTTGCAACGATTATGATGTTAATGATTTTAAATGAGGCTCAAAGAAAATTAAGAATAATTTATGATGGGTTGATGAACAAGTACATTATTGTGTTTTGTTTATATTGTTGACTCAACTTCCAAGTATTCATTATGTCAAATGATTATTATTATTTTATATTTTGGATTTACAAATAATTTTGCCAGCTAATTAGAGGCTGATTTGGTGTCGAGCTACGGACTCAATTTTAAATTTAATCAGTTTGTTACCTATTTTCAAACAAAAAAGCAAGCTAAGCACCCACGCTAAGTTGTTTTTTGTTTGTTGATAAAAGTGAATTTTATTCATCAATTCCAATCACATTTCAAAAAACTAAAAACAACTTAATAAATAGAATATCTTTTGCCTTACTATATTTGTTGGAAACGAGAACTATTTCTATTTTCGTGAATTTAATAATTTTTATAGATAAATTTTTTTCCAAATTGTTCACCCAATTTTTGCTATTATAAATCCAATTGTATGCTTCTGTTTTCGGTTTTCAGCTCAAATAGAATACCTTTTGCCTTACTTCCAGACTATGTTAGCTTTTAGTAATTTTTGATCTTATATTTCAAAGGGTGGTACTGTTTATGGTAAAACATTCTATGTTTTTACAACTTGTTTTAAAACGGTGCAACTTTTTGTCTTTTTCATCATGTTTCATTGTTTCTTAATAAATTGTCATTCTATTTCTAATCATTTATTCTCTATTTTCAGACCTTGAAGCAGTAGCCAGTAGCACACTGTAAGAACGTTAATGTTCAGATAAAGAAAGTTTTATTTTAGCAGTTTTCTGTAATTGATAATTTCCTATTCTTTTTTCGTAATTTGTCCATTTTGTTTTTGGGTTAGCTTGAAAATTTAATCTTCTCATATTTATCACTAAGGGCAGAAAGGTCATTTTACGAGAGCAGACGGGAACACGTATCCTCTGCCTCTGCATTAATTCTGAAGGGAATCTTTTGAGTTAACGCATTTAGGCCGTCTGATTTTAATCGGAACCAATCTGACCGTCTAATTTTAACACAGGATCCCTTTAATATTAGTGCGGATCTAGTCACATGATATTTAAAGCGGATTGGATGGTGAAAATGCATTTCTCTTTTGAGTTACTGCAGAGTATACGAATTCCCGGTTGCGGCGACCATTCTCATTTTCCCATGTACAGATCGTAATTTCTTTCCCTTTTCCTCTCTCTCCGTCTCTCTCTTCGGACGCGACATTTTTCCCTTTATCTCTTTCCTCCTCCTCGAGTCAAACCCGATCTCGAAAAATTATCACACCAATTATTTGGAGGAGAAAGGAGAGAGGTATAGGAGGAGAGAGCAACTGCGGAGTACCAATTTGAAAATCGAGAGAGTGGGCAGAAATTAACAGATCGATAGGTTACACTGCTAGAAATCTAGAGAGAGGGAGAGCGCAAGCGAGCGAGTCAGAACGTTAGAGAGAGATCATGTCGATTTCGGATTCGGACTCGTCACATGTAGGAGATACCAAGACTTTTCGCCAGATCACCAGAGACCGTATGTTGTCACGTTTTTTTTTTTACTTTAGTTTAGCTTCATTTTACTTTTCAGAATTGGGGAACTTCTAATTTCAAGTTGGTCGCTTCTACTGTTTCCATTGTAACTTGCGTGCTAAGAATTAGATCCGAAGTGTTAGTGTAATTTCTATCAATGCCATTAGAGGGCGGGGGCGGAGGGGGGGGGGGGGGGGGGGGGGGGTGATCATCAAAGTGGCTTTATGGTTTTGGATTTGAGAAAATTCGTTTCAATTTGGATAATGAGTAAACTACTTTTGACTGATTCAGGTCTGTTGTATGAAATGCTTCGATCGACTAGAACAAAGGAATCCAAATCTACATGGAAGGTATGTATGACCCATAACTTAGGTATATCTACTGGTACCAATTGTGTTTGATAGGTGTCATATATAGTTTATCTACCGCCGTTGTTTGTTGCTTGATACTAAGTTAATGAATGAAGATTCGGAATGCTCACCTACCTTATTTGCAACTCTGATTTACTCCTAAATGATCACAAAGATAGAATAGCATTCTGTTTAATTGTTTGGCTCCCTTCTTATAGGTGCTTATCATGGACAAACTAACTGTCAAAATCATGTCATATGCTTGCAAGATGGCTGATATCACTGAAGAAGGGGTTTCATGTAAGTTTAAAGTAATTTATTATGAATTATTAATTTGAGGGTATTTTACTATAAAAGGTTCTTATCTAAAGAAACATCTAATGTTTGTTCAGTGGTTGAAGATTTATACAAAAGAAGACAACCCTTACCATCTATGGATGCTATATATTTCATGCAGCCAACCAAGGAGAAGTAACTACGGAAAACCCTGAACTTCTTCTTTTGATTTTGCATATATTCATTTACATTTTATATCGCTTGCAAGTTTATGATCTCACCATTGTCTTTTGATCAAATGCAGTATTGTCATGTTTATGTCGGATATGTCAGGGAGAAGTCCCTTGTATAAGAAGTAAGTATATCATACATGATCTATTTGTGTGAATTATGTTAGGTTTATGCATCTGCATTTTTTTCACTTTTAAATGTTCTTTCAGGGCATTTGTGTTTTTTAGCTCCTCAGCACCGAGGGAATTGGTGGCTCCGATTAGGAGGGATGCTAGTGTCATGGGACGATTATCTGCACTCAGTGAGGTTATTTATATATTTATTAATTGGCTTCTGTTTATCAAATATTCAATTTATCTACTTATATTTCTTTTGTATTTGAAGTTGTATTTAATACTTCAGATTTGATCTCTTGCAGATGAATTTGGAATACTTTGCAATTGATAGTCAGGTACTGAAAAACTAGAGTTTTTTCAATCTTTTTGTGACCTAGGTCAGTAATAGTAATGGTTCCTCCATCCTAGCCTCAATTAGCTGTCAATTTGAACTCTTTAATTCGATCCAATTTTCATTAGCAACCATATTGGTGAAACTATGCCTTACCTTTGGTTGTGGCTAAACAAATGCTGGTAGCTCACCACCTATTATCAACATGGACATGACATCCGGTAAGTAGTCCCAGTACCCAAAATAGATGCCATGAGCTGCTCAGATGTGTTGGTTTACAGGGCTTTTTTTTTTTTGACAAGTAGTGGGGGGTACCCACCGATTTCATTGAAAGGAAACTGTGCAACAGTAAACTGGTACCAAACAGCTGATATGTAGTCACTGTGAAGTTTTTACAAAAGTAACCAACATATGCATTACAGTAACAAAAGATTGCAAAAAGATTGCTAAGGAAAAGCTAAAGGCTAAACATAGCCAGTATTGCAGTGGAGACAAAATGCATCATAACAGTAAAGACAGAAGTTAGCATATAAGCCCTTTCACTAATACAAATACAGGGTTTTGTTTTTATTTGTTTATTTGTATTTTATTTAGAAAAATGGTAGAGTATACCATCTGTTTCAACTAAAACACCCTTTTGGTTTACAGGGTTTTATAACGGACCACGAGAGAGCATTGGAAGAATTATTTGGTGAAAATGCAGAGACTTCTCAGAATTACAATGCCTGCATTAACACCATGGCCACTCGCATTTCAACAGTGTTTGCTTCTTTGCGGGTAATTTCTCTAGCTCTCTACATTTGTTTCTATATGTGTTTTTTTCAAAGAAAGGATTTGAACAGCATGCATATTGCAATTTAAATCCAACTCGAAGGCGTCAAAGATGAATTATTGCAAGGCAGCTAATGCAACTGCAAATACACCGTTTCGATTTTAACACCAATATTAAAGAGGTACAAAAAGGACTACAAAGACCTATCAGAGGCGAGTGACTCAGAGCAATTTTTACACCATCATGATCAAGAAATAGAAAATGACAAACTGCTGTTGTTGAGAAAATAAATTTAAGGAGATAAAATGTAAGCATGAATAATATAATATCCAAGTAATGCAAAAGATAGTGACAATACAAAAATTAAAAGGTCCTAAACACAACCAGAAAAGTGAAACAAAATGAAAAGTAAAGAAAAGAGCTCTCATAAAGACCCTAAATTAAATATACATCACCATTTCAGTACCATTGTATTGCAAAGCCCCTTTAACCAGTCTAGAAATATAAGAAAAAGAAATCACTACCAAGAAAAGGCTAGGACATTTTCATATCATTGCGATCTAGAAAGATGAATGAAGAAAATGCCTTTGTGCTGTTGCCTTTCAGGAATTCCCTTATGTGAGGTACCGTGCAGCGAAGACAATTGATGCATCCACTTTGACGACACTCCGAGACCTGGTTCCTACCAAGCTGGCAGCAGGCATTTGGAACTGTGTTTCCAAGTACAAATCCAGCATAGTTGACTTTCCCCAAGCTGAAACTTGTGAGCTTCTAATTGTTGACCGCTCAATTGACCAGGTATGTTTGGAATCATTGCAATCTTTATTAGATTATAATAACAACCCAATTAATTTCCTGCAAATTCAGCATAGACGGCATTTGTCAAACTTGCATCGAACACCCAAAATATTTTGGAGAATGGAGAGATTGGCACCTGGGCATTTTTATGTTGTATTTGTTCATATAACTATTTTCTCAAAATATCAATTAACATATTTTTGAGTATTAACTTGACTGAATTCAAGCAAAATGAATTAGAATTCTGAGTATCAATGTTACTCGCAACGTATTATCACTTGATCTGGTTAGCTAGTTTTAATACGAGTGAAGGATAACTTACTGATATTCTCTTAGTTGATGTGCCAGTAAATAATATTGGATGCGAAGTGCAACCACAAGAATTGTTGTTATATTTTAAGCCTGTTGAATATTGGGTGTAGTATCTGAAGCATCAGTTTTTGTTGACTTCTGCATCTGGCAAATTTTCATGGTACAACAAATAAATTACTTGAATCGGCCTGTTTTTCCAGTACTGGTCCCAGTCTGATATTGCAATGTGCTCATGGTTAACCAGTCAATTGATCAGTACATGTGGAAAGACTATTGTTGTTAACTTGCAATGGGCGATAAATATCTGAGTTTGCACCCCAGTATTAATGGATTGCCGACACTGATATCTGTACCGCTATGCATGCAAGAGCCTGATTTTCATATTAATGGCGTAGTAAATGTTAGTGTTACTCGAGTGTTTATGTGGTTTCCTGTATCATTATTTATTTTCATTTTGTTTTGTCGAATATGTAGATTGCTCCGATTATTCATGAATGGACTTATGATGCAATGTGCCACGATTTGCTGCTTATGGATGGTAACAAATATGTTCATGAGGTAGGCCTCTCACTTTTTTTTTTTTCATTTTCAAATGTACATACTTCTAGTATTTCTCATTTTTCTTCGGTCTCAATTTTGTTTGAAATAAAGGTCCCAAGTAAAAATGGTTCGTCAACTGAGAAAAAGGAGGTTCTTTTAGAGGAGCATGATCCTGTATGGCTTGAGCTTCGGCATGCACATATAGGAGAGGTATCTCGTTTAATTAATTGTTTCATTTACTGTAAAATTGTATGTACTGTTTTGTTCACTTCTTTAAAAATCTTGCAGGCTAGCGAGAAATTGCATGATAAAATGACTAGTTTCATGTCAAAGAATAAAGCAGCACAAATACACGGCAGGTAAGCTATCTAGAAAATGAAATGTATTATCCTTAGTAACACAACATGTGCAATGCTATATAAGGAATGTGGTATAATATTTATAAGGCTTCGTATTGTTTGATATTACTTACTAGCGAGGTACCTAGAGCTGCTGGTATGATATTGAGACGTACCTTTTATTTGTTCTTGGTATTCTTTGTACCTTCTGTCTGGTTTGTATGTTTTAAAACTTTAATGTGTTGATGTAGAGGTGGTGGTGAGCTGTCAACAAGGGATTTGCAAAAGATAGTACAAGCTCTCCCACAGTATAGTGACCAAATTGACAAGCTCTCCTTGCACGTAGAGGTTATTCTTGCTAAATTATGGATATTCAATATGATTTATTTTATTTTTTTTCTTTTCTTGATGAAGTTCATATGATTGTAAGTGATACTTGTACAGATTGCAGGGAAAATAAACAACATAATTAGAGAGCAAGGGCTTCGAGATATTGGAGATCTAGAACAAAATATTGTTTTTGGGAAAGCAGGGACGACTGAGTTAATTAATTTCTTCAGGACTAAACATGTAATGCATTTTTTAATCTCTCTTTTGTCAGTTCTGTGCCTTTAGTATTATTTTAAAATATTGAGGGCTGAATGCTAGTTTTTTTTCATATATTTCATAGAAATTCTTTCTTTTGTTTACGCCAGGTTTGTTTTGAGTTACGCTTATATGTTAAATTAAGATAGAGCATTATCATACTTTTTCCTAAATTCATAGTATTCTTGTTGCATGTATTGACAGCAGGAAAATTGTAAAGACCTCAGTGTCATATATGTAAAGGGGCCTATATTATTTCTATAATTCAACAAACTTCCTTTCTTCTTGTAACTTTTTTGTTCTTCTGGATCATTATAGAATACTAGCCGGGAGGATAAACTGCGTCTTCTCATGATTTATGCTTCAGTATATCCTGAAAAGTTTGAAAGTGACAAAGGGAATAAGCTGATGCAGGTATTTAATTAATTTAATCCATGGGCATAATTTTGGTGTTTTATTACGGACAAATTTGGTTGGATTGGGATTTTTTTATTTTAAAAGCATCCTGCCAGTAGACTGCAGATCTTGATCCACCCATGGGCCTATATATAGCATTCCGTTGGGTTGGTCAGCATTATAAAATTATCAAGTTTGGTTTGGTTCAAATATCCATCTTATTTTGTTCATTTTCTTTCTATTATACATGTGTTCATTGACTAGTGGAAATTTTGTATTTCGGAAAAGATTAACTGAAGTCTAACCAGATCTGGTTGGTGGTTTAGAAAGAATGACCTGAACCTTATTAACTCAAGGGGGTTGGCCTTAATTGGGTGTGTTCAGTAGGGTCAAGAATTTCCTGTTCTAGTGTGATATGGTCTCAGCCATTGTCTTTAATAGGCCTGCTAATGGGCCGATCGTTTGTTCAAACCATGATCTGTCCAAACTAAATGGAGGAGAAGAAGTCCAGGCCCAGACCAAACCGAATTAATTTTAATAAGTTCGGATCTTGTCCGTTTCAACAAAAGGCCTGGGCCCTGTTCAATTATGTCCGAACAAAATGTTCGGTCACAGTGTCAAAGACCAATGAAACGGTTCAATTATGTCCGAACAAAATATTTCTTGACTTTGACCCTTTCTCCCTTCGTTCACACCTTTGACAATCAGATTTATCAAAGCAAGTATTATTTTTGTTCACAGCGTTCACACCTTTATCAAAGCAAGTATTATTATATTAAAAAATCAAACATGGGCAACTTGTATTAAATATCAAGCATGAGCAACTTAGTATTAAAAATTACCAATTTAACAATTTAACAACTAAATTTAACAACCAAATTTATAAAATTCAAGCATGAGCAACTCGTTATAAATCAAGCACTGAGCAACTTGTTCAAAAATTACCAATTTAACAACCAAATTTATATTAAAAATCAAGCATGAGCAACTTGTTATAAAATATCTAAAATGCTATGTTTAACACAACAGCATAGTTTACAAGATTCAATAGCCAGATATAAGAAATCATCCAAATTCAATTGAGCATTTCCCAAATTTCAAAACCTTGAGAATTGAGTACAAGCTCCATCTAAACAACTTCATACCAGTCCCAGCTCCAGCTCCAGTATAGCAAGTGTTCACCACTTAGAGAAAAACATCCCAGCCCTATCAAAATGAAACATACTCCAATAAGCCTTTCCACAAACTTCTAGGCTCTAGCTGCAAATTATGCAATTAAACTTCATACCACAGACTGTTAGGTTCACCAATCCATATTAAGCAATTATGTGAATTCATCTAATTATAAGACCACGTACTTTGTAAATTGATAGAATAAGGCTACCTATCTGTAAGTTGAATATTCTCTAAAAATTGAGGCTATGGTACTATGCATAGCGCATAATGGTCCATAATATGAATCAACATCGCTATTTTCAAAGTTCAAATATTAAAATAATGCAAATTAAGGAGGCAAGAGTATAGAAGAAACTAACTTCTTTTGAGATTCAAACTGCTCTCAAGCTGAAGGGACAGAGCTTGATAAAGTTTCTCTGCAAAATTCAAGACATAAAATAAGTTGTACAACACGCCAGTAAGAAAAGACCCTCAATTATTCCACAATGCAATCTGGCGGTAGGACAATAACCAGCTCTTGTAATAAATTACAATGAAGATAAAACAATTTCAAATAGTGTGCAAGGTATTTTACTGGCAGAGGCGGCACATTTCAAAATTTACAACTGATAGGCCTAACATGGTGATGCTTCCTTAAAGCTTAAATGGTAGCAAATTGCAAAGTTTATTTTAAAACTGAGATTTTTAACCAAGTTTATTTCATTTAGTCTTTATAAATCAACAATATTTACCATTTTTTTTACTTTATCCTAACTCTAGGTATACTGGTCAGTCATGGCTAATACAGTGTTAAGTAGCTTGAAAACAATTTAAATGTGCCAAGTGTTAACTATGTATATTCTTAAATGGCAGTGTTGATCAGAAGGTCAATAATTTGTTCACCTTTCCTATTCAAATATGAACAAAATTATGGTAAAGTAAAGAGAAGCCATACAGAGATGAGATTGAGGAAAATAATGTGATTCTCAGGTACTCCTTTGCGAATGAGTATATCTATAGCCTGATTTGTGCAGTTCCCTAGGATGAAAGAGAGAGATTTAAATTTTGATTTAATTGTCGAGGTCTCAATTTAAGAATCAAACCAACGAACTAAAGAAAAAGCAGAACTACTGATCAATTTGTATACAACTAGTATGGACCAAAATTTTGGCTGAGCGGCACCCATAGTGACAGGACCAAAAGTATATTAAAAGAGACCATGATCCTAATTTCATCTAACTTCCTAGCAAAAATGAGGAACCAGCTGATAGAATTATCAGAAACTCCAGGGACAATTTATCACACTAACCAATCCAAGTTCAGGTACCAGTATTGGATTTTGCCTTATGGTACCAGTATCTTACAAGAATAAAAATCCTTTACTGGTACATATTTGCCAGAACAGTAGGAATAAATGTAGCATTTCAAATGAGAAAAAGGAAATAAAAAATCACTTAAAACAAAATTAATGATATATACAAAAAAAAAATTCATTAAAAAATCAATTGAATTACTGAGAAAATTCTTCTCATTTTCAGTGAGACACAATAATCTATCTTAGAAGAAAGGTTCACAAACCTGATATTCAGTGCGACACAATCATTTTTAAGTGAGACACAATAAAAAAAAACAGTGGAAATAAAGAACAAACCCGATTCTGATCGATGATATCGATGATGACGACTAGGCAGCCCTACTCCTTACCAGTGAAGGTTGGATCTATATTACAAAAGACTAACATTGAGTAATGGAAATTCTCAATTTGACCATTGTCAGGCCACAGAAAAGAGAGAGACGAGAAGAGAAGAGAAGATAACTAATTGAGAGAAATTGAGTGTAACCAACCTTTTAGAAGAAGGGGTTGAAGAGAAAACTGAGAGAGACTAAGTGAGTTTTGCAGGGAAACAACCAACTTGCAAGAAATCCTTCCTCAGTGACTCCAGTTCATTGGCCTGAAATTTCAATGGTAGTACTTGAGGAAAAAGAGAGAGACGAGAAGAAGAGAAGAGAACAAATTGAGGGAAGTTGAGTGTAACCAACCTCGTAGGAGAAGAGGCGCGGTGGAAAAAAGGGGCGGCGCGGTGGTGGAGAGGGGCGACGCGGTGGAGGAGAGGGGTGGCGCCATGGAGTGTGACTGTGTGAGAGGACTAGAGGAGGCTCTGTGACTGAGTTGGTGTTAGGTTCGATTGTTCGAACAGGAATCAATAGGTTTTGAGTTTGAACTGTTAAACGGGTTGTCCAAAGGCCCTTTAAGCTCGGCCCGGTTCAATTGATTCGAACTGAACTTCGGGCCTTATTGATTTCATCCGATTAGCAAGCGATTAAACTGTTCAAATAATATACTGTTCAACTATTGTTCAATTTTGTTCGGCCCGTTTGTCCATGGACAAATCTGTCCAATTAGCAGGCCTAGTCTTTAAGCACATTATTACAAGGTCGTTTTCTTAAGCTATATTAACAGAACTCTGGTTTGTTGTGAACAGTTAGCTGGGATATCAGCTGATGACATGATTGCAGTAAATAACATGCGTTGCTTGATGGCAGCACAGGACACCAAAAAGTCATCAAGCGGTTTCAAACTTACTTTTGATATGCACAAGGTATTATTATTAGACTTTTAAGTCTATGAAATGTTCTTACTTGGTGTTGCAACTTCTATTTACTTATATTCTTTTTATTATTGTTTATTCATCAGAAAAAGGCTACTGTAAGAGAAGAGAAGGAGGGCGAAGAACAGAAGAAATGGACACAATTTCGGTTTTATCCCCTGATAGAGGTGCAACTTTACATAAGTCTTATAGAATTCACAACTATTTTTTGTTTCAATGTTTTGTAAAAATTATAAGAAAACCTTTAAAAGGATTCTTTAACTTTTTAATGTTTGTAGGACTTGTTGGAGAAGTTGAGCAAAGGGAACTTACCAAGAGAGGAGTACCCTTGCATGAATGACCCAAGCCCTAGTTTTCATTCAACTCCAGTTAGTACACCTCAAAGAACTATCAATAATGCCCCCCATGTTCCTCCTGCACAGTCTGTTAGATCTAGGCGCACTGGCACATGGGCCCGGCCCCGCAATTCTGATGATGGCTACTCTAGGTATACCTTGCCCCTATGTATAAATAAACAACAACACATAATTGGAATTAAGGTAATACTCCCGCATATATTTCTAATGTTTCTAAAATACCGATATAGCATGCGTACTGTATACGCTACTTCATTGAATTTTACATGTCTCAGTTCTTTCAGTCTTTGGAGAAAGTTCCTAATTTGAAAATTTTATACTACGTATTAAATACTCTATTCTTCCATATATCCAAGCAATGCTTTTCTTTTCTTTTTTCTTGTTTGTCTGGCCATTTTTTTGCATTTCTACTGACTGTTTCAGTTAACCTTTCAGATTTCAGTACGCTCTGCATTATGCACATGAAATTTTATACATATTCCCTGTGTGACCACAACTTTGTTATCTCTATCTCTCTGCTTCCCACAATGCCCTTGCTTCAAATAAAAAACACTATTTGCTAGATCTGACTGAAATTTTACATACCTTAATGCATTGTAATGGTGTAATACTAAAGACCTGGTTTTACATAAGGAAGAGAAACTCATCAGACTGCAACAATAAATTTGAAATTATATAGATCAGTCACACACATACCCAAACAGAGACTAGAAGTACTATGGGAAAATGAAGAGACAAGGATGATTCCAAGAAATTAACTGGAAAGGATGATTTCTCAGTGCTTTTTTTATTAACTACTAATGCATGCTTTGTCCATTTTAGTGTTTGTTTTACAAAGAAACCATGAAACAAATGAGGAACTCATCTTCGTTTAAAAGTTAAATTGTCCACAAGCACTACAATTGAAGCTTTTGTTTCCTTTTTTCTCTTTCAGTGACTCAGTCCTGAGACATGCATCAAGTGACTTCAGAAAGATGGGTCAGAGAATATTTGTCTTTGTTATTGGTGGGGCCACTCGGTCAGAGGTAGTAGCTCTAATTTTTCCACTATTTTTTTGTGATTGAAACTCTGAAATGGCTTTAGTGTTTGAAATTGTTTGAAAAATGCCAAATGCAGCTTCGTGTGGTCCATAAGCTGTCCTCAAAGCTACAAAGAGAAATTATACTTGGCTCGTCTAGTCTTGATGATCCTCAAACATTTATCACAGTAAGGCTTCAATTTTTTTTCCTCTTTTCCCTAGAAGTATCTGCAAACTCAATTGCCATGAATGTAGTGCATCTCAACTGCTTGTTTTTTTTACCAATTATTTTCACATAATTTAAAATTGAGTTCAGTTCACTTATAAATCTTTAACTTCACATATGCCTATTGCTACAAAACTGAATAAAATTATCTTTTTTGAACAGAAAATCAAAATGTTGTCACAAGATATTTCACTGGATGACCTACAAATATAGAGAATTGTTGGATTCATACTGCTCGTCTCATGTTTTGCTTGTTGTTCCTCCTTTTGGAACTTTTTCCTGGATTTCTTTTGTGCTTCCCTAAAAAATGGCATATAATGATTGTGTTTGTTATGGGCGGCTTCCACTTGCTGGTTTCATTCTTGGCTGTGTATATATACTTGTGATTTATGAAATGTTGTTATAGGCTTCAACTGTTGTACCTGTGTCTCATAATTAGCAACAGACATTGGTAGATTCTTTCTTGTTTATTATTATATTTACTTTCTAATTTATTGTTTATAGTTTGTTCTTGTGTGGTCACGACGGATGTAATTAGGTGAGTGAGAGTTTTTTTTTTCTTCACATTCTTTGTTTTATTGTTTTATTGTTTCGTTGAATCGATGGGTAAGATATTTAGATGTAAATTGGATAGCCTACTATTGGGTACTGAGTCTGCTAATAGGCAAGGATCCGAGGACTAAGAAACATGTTATTGCTTTGGAGCTTGAACGGGAGCCTGCTATTCTTCAATTAAGTAAAAAAATGCAAACGTGAAACTGTTTTTAGGCGCCTTAAATTCCTTGAGCGGATTGGAAAGGGGGTCGTCATTTTTCCCGAATTTAATACACTTGTAATATTCTATGCCATAATATCATCAGCCTTCAAATTGTCTAGTTAAAAACTGTTACAGTGGTTTATTCTTTGCCATGACTGTTAGTGGTTTGAAATTTACCTCGAAGGAAGTCACTGCTCCTCTCTATTTTTAGTAAAACAATATTGACGATTAATACGTATAAATATAAGAACAACAAAGATTCAGGCTGGGATGTTCAAGTATGAAACTTCAAATATAAAAAAGTGTCATCTACTTGTCTTTGTAAACCATCACTTTACGTAAAGTGTTTAACGTGTCAGCTAAAATAATTGATAGTTGTGAAGCGTCACTGTGTCAGCTTGGTTAGAGATCGATTTACATTGCCCTCTGATTAGTTCTGTCACGATGCAACACAGAACACATGTCAATCACATGTTGTGTCGAGTTACATTGTCCTTTGATTAGTTCTGTCACGATGCAACACGGAACACATGTCAATCACATGTTGTGTTGATTTACATATCGTAACTAATTTATAGGAAAAATAACACGGCATAGGGTGCACAAAATTTTTTATTTGATTCTATTTTTCTAATAAATCAACTTAAATTATAAAAGAATAGTTAAAACTTACAAGTGAATTATCACGGTATGAATAATGCGTAGTGATAATTCACATGGTGTGATTGTTTTCTGTCATTTTAATCACGACACGATATATGACTGAAGTCATCATGTGTTAATTAAGATATGATGTGATACAAATTTACTATACTAAAGGTGTATTCGTTTGTTATGAAATTGTGCGGGATGAAATTTTATGGGTTTAGAAATCCACTAATTATTTATGGGAACATATACTCATGAATATGCACAGAAATGGTTACGAAAATGTACTGTAATAAATGTTCGGTTGTATCGTGAAATTAATTATGAAAATTCATAACTTATTTGGAAAACATGTATATCTATTAAAAAAGTTTCTCATCTATTTAATTAGATCAATAATGTGCAGTAAATTTTATCATATATTATTATATTTTAATTTTAATGGGCTGTAAAAAAAATGTGTTGTCATTTGTAAAAATAAAAAACAAGTGTTGTCCGGATTCCAGAACTCGGTTCGTCCCACAGGAAAATTGAAGTATAGTTGAGGTAATTATATATAATCCCTTATAGATTAGGTCATTAGGATGTGATGGATGAGAGAGGAGAGAGCCGATTTTTTTATTAATAGAAAATGAATAAATAAAATATCGAAATAGGGAATGATTTGGTAAAATTTCAAAATATAGAACGAATGGGATAAATTATCACGTCCAGCTAATTTCGTTTCTAACCACACAAACTCGCTAATTAAAAAAAAATGGACATTGTTCATTATTTTCTAGGATTTTTTGCGTGGTTAGGGACGGTATTAGTTGGACGTGCTAAATGGAATAACCCATCCCGTTCTTCCTATATTTCAAAATTTTACCAAATTATACTCTCTTTTTTGATATTTTATTTATTTATATCCTATTAATAAAAAAATGGGAGGAGAGAGTGGTTCGGAAGAAAAATGTAGAGATTGTAGAGAGAGCGATTGAAAAAAAAAATTGGGTCTGAGTTCGTGCTATATTTTCAAATAATTTATATTATTGTAGAAATTTGTTTGAGAAAAGTAAATGAAATTAGTGAGAACAAATTAGCTATCCAAACGAATTTTGGAAATATTATCTCAGTAGTTTATGAAACCTACTAAATCTCATGGGAACATGGTTTGTTCCTGTGAAATGTCAGCTTGAGTTCATAAAAAATTCTTCATGTAAATATCAATAATTTGAACCAATTTAAGGTTAGTGCTTAAAAAGTAAATATCGACTTCGATATAATTATATAAATGCTAATGTATGGGTTGGATAATTTATAGTAAGTGGGGCCACAAAGGACAAGGAATCAATGATACAGTCAAGATGGGACGGGATTGAAGTTTGAATAGATTGGCCTTACTAATGTGGAATGAGATCCGGCATTATTCTTTTCATGCTCTTTTCTCTATTTCTCTCCTCTTATTTTCTCCCATGTGATGTTCTTTCTCTCCTTTGAAGAGAGATAAAGAGAAAATAAACAGCAACATGTTAGAATAGCAGCAGATTGGGATCCTACTAACACAACTACTAAACTAATATTTGAGATGCAGATACAACCGTGCACATAGATCCAGGCTAACGTTACCAGTAAATATAAAGCGGACGAGTATCCTCTCAGATACCGTAGAAGATTCCTTTCACTTTACGGTTTGAGATTTATTCTCAGTGGTTTTGGGATTCGGACTAGCTCAAGGGCGGTATTATTGGATTTTGAGCGCGCCAAGTTAAAAAAAATGGTTCGGATCAACTAATTGTAAAAGATTATCTTTCAGGTTATAATGTAGGTATGATATTAATTAATTACTCAAAGCATTTTAGGTTGTTATTTTTTTCAGATGGAAACTGGGCCGTAGGCCTGAGAGAAAAAAATGAGCAGCTCAATATTGGGTAGGTTTAATCTTTGATTAATAAATCCATCTCTATCTACTAACATATTTTGATCATGTTTCATTATGGATAAAGTTAACTAAGATTAAATTGCTTAATTCACTTTATTTTTTATATTTTATATTGTGTTTGATAGTTCAAGTTATGAATTAAATTAATTTATATGAAAGATTAAGATGTTGAAAAATAAATTCATGTCTATGATAGTAGGTCCTGTAGGTAGAGTAAGTATCAAGTTAATCCATTTAGAGAGATAAAGCAACTTATTTCAAATTAATTCACATCTTATTCCATCTTATTTCTATTTTATTTCTCATTTAACTCTTTAAGCGTAGATTAATAGATGTAAGCGTAGAGTAATAGATGTACTCCAGTTCTTACTTCACAAGACCACAACCAAACATTACATTTATTACTCTTTATTTTATTTCACAGCTCACTTTTTCTCTTTCTTTGCCTTCGTTGAATTTCTCCCTGGCACCTAGCGCTTGGAATTTCTTAGCTGTGCCTGTGTGTGTGTCTCATTTTATTTTTTTCAACTGGTGGTGCAGAGCATAGTAAGTTTCTTTCCCTGAACTAATTCTCTGATTTCTCCTCGCAATTGATTAGAGTTTGAAAACCTTGTTAATAAAAAAAAAAACACAAGTGTTGAGTCACAGTGAGTTGAACCATAAAAGCTTGCTCCATGATTGTGCTAATGTCAAATTGGCTGAAACCTTTCTTTTACTTTCTGCTACCTTTATTTGAATCTGAACTGGATAGTTAGTTTGGATAATTATGTTTTCTTGGTAGTATTTGATTTGGTACTTATCTTAGTATGGGGGGACATTTTAGGATTTCTTTTGTAAACCATAATTAACAAATTAGTTTTTGCGGAACCAGCATGAGTGCTTTTGATTTTTGAAAAACCAAAAGAACCGAATAGAGCACTCGGTCTCCAGTTTTTCTTTTTCTCCAGACCGAATAGAGCACTCGGTCTCAACTATTTTTTCACATTTTCCCTGCAGGCACCACAGAAGATCCTGGAAATTCCAGACCAAGTAGACCATTCGGTCTTGAGTTGTATTATAGTGCACCCGCGAACCCGCCCCGTCTCTGCTTTGGCGTTCCCCCATCACCATTTTTGCTTCTGCCTTCTCTTCTCTCTCTGTGGCTGCCACCAATTTTTTTTTTTTACTCTCTAATTATTAGCTTAATTTTAATTCTAATTATATAGGTTTGTGTATTTTTCAAAGGAGAACAAGAAGAGCTTCAGATCTACAAGTTTTGTTAGGTATGGAGTTTAATTCTCTTATTTTTGCTTAATAATCTGAAATTATAAATAAATAGTTAGAATAAATGGTTTAGTAGCATAAATGATTTATGTATTAATAGTAGTATAAATAAATAGTTTTTGTGTAATTTTTTCTTATTTTTGGTAGTAGTGTATTTTTTTAGTAGTATAAATGGCTTATGGACTAATTGTAGTATAAATAAATGTTTGTGTAGTAATTATAGTATAAAGAAATGATTTATATAGTAATTTATTTGCATGTAGTTTATGTAATAATTGTAGTTTAACTAAATAGTTTATGTTGTAATTTATTTGTATGTAGTTTGCATGTAGTATAAATAAATAGTTTATGCAATAATTGTAGTATAAATTATTTTTGTAGTAATTGTATTAATTTATATTTATTTTTCTAGTGTAATTTAAGTTTATATATTGTAACTATTAATTTTAGAGTTATTTAGTGTACATGCATTTAATAATTGTTGGATGATTTATTTTTTTAGTGTAATTTAGATTTTTCTAGTGTAATTGTAGAATAATGAAAAATAATAGAATGACTGTTAATATTTAATTCAATATTTACATGTCAATATTGAATTGGAATTGCATGTTAATATTTTTTTGTATGAATTTATTTATATTGTAGTGAAAAATGGAAGGTGGACAATCTTTATTGCAGTTGCCCCAACAGCAACATAAATTATATGCGGCGACTACGAAGGTATTTATTTAATATCGGTTTGAATTTAAATTTACTTATTAAATTTTTGAATTCTAAATCTAATTTTTGTAAAAAAAAATTTGCATGTCAATTATCGTTCCAACCTGATTTTGAACTGCGTACTGGTAGTTGCAAAATGGCAGTTAGGTACCGGCCTAAGATGAAAGAAGGTTTGAAAAATTTAGGCTTGTATCAGATGGTTCGTGTCCATCATTGTCTGATAGATAAAGGGTTGATCACTGCTCTCGTTGAGAGGTGGAGACCTGAGACAAATAGTTTTCATCTTCCGGTGGGGGAGTGCACAGTGACATTGGAAGATGATAGCTGTTTGTGGGGCTTTTCTGTTACTGGTAAAATATTTTTTGTTGCTAATTTATATTTTTGTTATTAATTGAAATTTTGTACTATAATAATTTTGTTTAACATCTATGTTTACAGGGAACGCTATCTGTGGATGTACCAATGATGAATATTCACTATTAATCTTAGATTGTCTAGGACACGAAATGTATGATGGGTATGAATGAGATGATAATGAATTTTATCATAAAAAGGTGGAGAATAAGGGTGAACCCAACGAGAAGGTATTAATCTCAAAAAATTATATGCGTCTGACATGGTTGAAAAAAAATTTAATGATACGAATTTGGCACTAGTGGATAACCAGGATATAATAGATCGACACACACAAGCATATGCAATGTACTTGTTCGGGTCTATAATGTTTCCGGATTCGAATTCAAGTTCCGTCTCGTTAATGTACTTACCATTCTTGGAATATTTGGGACCTTGAGGTGACGACCACTACAACTGGGGAGGCACTGTGCTCGCTTACCTGTATCGCCAGTTGTCACGGGCATGCAGGTATAAAGTGGGATCAATTAATGGTCCATTACTACTACTTTAGATGTGGTCTTGGACCCGGTTGGCTATAGCACGGCCTGTACCACACGTTGTACATTTTGGCAATAATATCATAGATGAGAGACTGGCTTATGGAGCAACGTGGACTATTCCGCATCAATGGGAGGGTAACCCTGCGAGAGGTACATTTTAATAATAATTATTATATTTTTTCATATAAATATGTGTTGATTCAATATGTAATTGTCATATGTTTACAACATAGGTATTGAGCAAATTCGGAATCAGTTTGAGCGTTTGAGGTTCAATGTTGTTAATTGGAGGCCGTACATATCTTATGTAAATAATTTACATAGGGCCGGGATAAGAGACCAGGCGTACTTTGCATGTCGCGTGTGGTGCATCCATTTCTGGGAGGTAGAGGTTCAATTTCTCGAGAGGGTTTTTCGGCAGTTCGGATTATATCAGGAAATTCCTCCGCCAGCTCCTCTACCCTTTAGCCATCTTGAAGAGATTCGCAAATACACACGAGCGCACGGATTGTTTGAGGATGGACACTCTGTGGACTGGAGTGACCACTGGCTGAGTCATATCGACACACATCCCCAATTGTTAGCACAGCTTTCTGAAGATAGACAGCTTATTCCTTATCTTCCAGACAGGTACAATTAAATTTTTTAAAATAAAATATTTATATTTAACAATGGTAGAAATTTTTTGTTAAGTTTCACTTTTATCCAAGGTATGACGGGTATATGCAATGGTTCTTCGACAATGGCCAGTATTTAGTGTTTCCAAATCAAAACAACGAAGAAATTCTGAGCCAGAACGTGCCCGAACCGGAAGGAGATGTAGCAAATCTGGGGTATGTCTCAGATGCCCTAATTCAAGTTCATGCCGTAAGTATTTTAATTTTTCTTTTTTAACATGTTATTTTATTTTATTATATTACAAAAATATAATTTTAAAATATAATTTTCTTGTAGAGATTCCGCATGTTGAAACAGACCGCAATAGGAATTATCATGGTGCAGACACCTGGATAAAAGGCTTTTTGGACGACTTTTGCTTGAAAGTAGTTGTGATTTCCTATCCGATCTCGGGCATATCGCACTGTTCAAAGCCATGCTTGAGAGGGCAGGAGTTCCAACCGATCTAAGTCTTATCGACATCAGCGATGATATCCCAAACCAATTTCCAATTAATCCAGATGTCCATGTTCCAGAAACTGCCATGCATGATGATATGGCTGACATTTTCAACTCTATAGCATCCATTAGAATAGAAGGGCATACCCTAGGAGAAAGTGGTGCCCGTCAATATGGTGATGCCGGTCCATTAATGGCAAATCCTTGACGAAAAATAAAAAAACCCAACAAATATAGCGACTCAAAATTCAGATGTGTCAGGGACAGAGAATATCGAGATGAAGACAGCAACTTAATGTAGTTCATTATTGTAATTTAGCTTGTGCAGTTCATGTTTTGTTGTTTTATTTTAAGTATTTAATTTGTTATTTAATTTTTCATGCATTTTGACTTTCGAAAAAAAAAAACATAACTCATAATTATTAAAAAAAAAAACATAACTCATAATTGTCAAAAAAAAAAACGAATGCACTAGACGTCTTTCATAAACGAATGTGCCAGACGTCCTTCATAAATAAATAAACTCTAAACACACGTAGTCTTCTAGTTTAAAAAACCGAAAAGGATCTATTAGAATTTCACACGTAGTCTTTTAGAATTTCATAAAGTATAAAAAAAAAAAAAACTCATAAGAACAGCTACAAATTTTTTCTATTAAGCAGTCCCAGCTTTTAACCAGATTAAAAGCTCGATTTAGAGAAAACGGCTACATGGATTTTGATATACTTTATACCAAATTAAAGGTATGGAAGTCTAGTTTCTAGAGAACATAAGTTCTATATACAAAAATATTACAGATAAGTATAGTTTTAATGATTAATGAGCAAAGGTCAGAACAGCTACAAATTTTTTTAGTGTTTACCACGTCTGAATATTCGGTGGAAATATATTTTATTGAAAGAAAAATCAAGACCGAATGCTGTATTCAGTCTGGAGGCATATACCGCACCATCCGCTGCACAGGAAATTGTGAAAAAGTTGAAAAAATGGTTGAGACCGAGTGCTCCATTCGGTCTGGAGAAAATGAAAAACTGGAGACCGAATGAAGCACTTGATCCTTCTGATTTTTCTAAAGAACAAAGTAATCATGCTGGTTCCGTAAGAATTGATTTATTAATTATGGTTTATAAAAAAATTCCGACGTTTTAAATGGTACCGATAAATTATAAAGCTGGAAGCATTTTATTATAAAATTTACATCTTTTGGAACCGGTCTCATTCCGTACCAGTGTGGCAGTGCCTATACTAGGTCTGGTTCAGTTCAAGGTTTAGGGGTAAAATTAGAAAATGACCTGAGTTGTTACAATATTATGAGTACAAATAAATTAACCTTTACAATGTAAACAACAAGGGCATTTGGTCTAGTGGTATGATTCTCGCTTTGGGTGCGAGAGGTCCCGAGTTCGATTCTCGGAATGCCCCCATTTTTTTAAAAAAATTTCGATTATAAGATGCCTGACTGCTAACAGCTAACAGCTAACCATCACCTGCAATGCCATAAATATCCCAGACACGGTCTTGAGTTTTGAGCTTTCACACGTCTCCATCAGGATCCATACTATTTAATGAGGGTAGCAGGCCGTTGGTTTATTGCCAATCCTCTGCATTTTTTTTTTCTCAAATGTAATTAAGATTAAAGACCTCGAATTATTTTATAAGTATCGGATTTAAATGATTCTATGTAGTTTGTAGGATTTTTTTTAACTAATTATGCTAAATATGATTGTGATATTTTCCTTTATTTTCTTTATATAGAAACTATTACTTTTCCCTACCTTCTCCTGCGTTATATTCTCAATCGAGATAGCTTTTAATATAGGAAATATTGTAGCCCAAACAAGAAATCGTTGCCAGACATTGAGAATTATTAGACATAATTATTATAAGAGGAGGGTTTAAATGTCTTTATTTTTTATGTTTATATCGTATCTCTATTTTTAAAACGTTAATACTCAAAGTTTAAATTATAAACATCAAAATAAAACTGAGAGATGTGATCTATGTTATTTTCTTTATGTGCTCATAAAATTACCACATATTAGTTTTGTTTATGTGTGAATCAATAAGTTGAAAATTTAATGTCTATAAATTATTCACATTAGTATGTTTTTTCAAGTTCTTGTTAACAATCAAAATAAAGTTGAAATGTCATAATTTTTTACATGTGCATAGATAAAATGATGTAGATCATATCTGATGGTTTTATTGTGACTTTTTAAGTTTTAAATTTTGAGTTATTAAAGGTTTTTTTTTAAATGGAAACGTGATGGAGGCACAAAAAATGGAGGCATTTGAACCCTCCTCTTATTATAATGGATTATACTTAATTTTTATTTTATTTTGTACTTCATTATTTCCTACTTAAACTAAATTTAGATAATAAGAGCTTGCTCTCTATAATTAAATAAAGAGTAAATCACGAGAAAGATTTTTATAATATCACTTATTATCATTTCAGTTCTTTAAATTCTAAAAATATCAATTTTGGTCCTTAAAATTTTTAACTATAAAAAATTACTCCTACCATTAATTACTGGTAAATATTTAGATGAGATCCACATTAGCATCAATGTCAAAATGATTCTTAAGCTCGGATTCTTTTAATCAAAATATTGATTGCATGAATAGCAATATCAAATTAATTTGGATGGTTTGTGAGACGACATTAATATTAGTTACAACGCTTATAAATTGACACCATAATAGATGAAAATATTACTTTGTTTAATGAATGTTAACGGTATAACACATTTGGCATTATTTAAGAACTTTAAATATCAAAATAATATTGTTAAAAATTAAAAGTACTAAAATAATATTAAATGTGTGATATTTAAAGGACTCATTGTATAATTTACTCTTAAATAAACATTATGTATGTATTGTAAATTGTAATTAGAAGTTAAAAATATAATTCATTTTTTTGATCGACTACAAACTATTATTTTCTTGTTCTTCTTCTCCTTCTCATTCATTTAGTTTGAATATCAATCGTGAAGACATCTAAGACATGGAAGGTTCTCCCGATACCTTCTCATTTATTTTCCAATTTAATTTATTATTGTGGGACTAACACTAAAAACTGTAATCCGGACTAATTGGTCAAAGATTGTCCATGGTACTTAATTTAGGTGGAATGAGTAAATTAAATATAAGTGTTGAATTTCTGTAACAATGGGTCACATGAATTAAATAATAGTGTCACATACAGAGTCGTCACTGAATTAATTTGTGAAACCTATATACCCTGTATCGCATTTAGTTAAATTATAAAGTAACTTAAATTAATAATATAAGTGTTGAACTAAATTATTTTCATGTTGTATAATACAAGTGGTGAATTAATAATATAATTAAAATAATAAAAAATAATATATATAATAACTATATCATATTTATAATTTTTAAAAATTACCATACCACCGTATCCGCGTCCATACCTATATCAATGTAACATACGTTTTAACCTATGTTACTCAGATACTTTGATTTAGGCTCCGTACCTGTATCAGATACTGATATGCGTCCGATATGGCCAGAATACATATCCGATACCAACTGGCGTATTGGCTAACGTGACATATCTTTACTCAGTCAATACTGTCGTCGATACTCCATTGAAACATCTAAATATATCTGAATACGTGTCGATACGATCGGACCCAACCCATCAGTGCCGTGAACATCCACACCCGTGAACCGTGCCCGCCCGCACCCGTAAACCGGGATACACCAGCGGGAATCGAACTTAGGAGCGCTGGTTATGCCATATATCACTTTACCACTGCACTAGATAAATTTTATTGTTATATGGTAGTAACTATTGTATTTAACTTATACAAAATACTCTAACTAGAATTTTTATATTTAATTTATATAATACAAGTGTTAAATTAATAATATAATTAAAATAAGAGTGATGCTTTTATGGACCAAAGGACCTATTTGTAAAATGAATATATTTTTATTTTCAAAGTTCAAACAGTCGATCCGAACCGTTCATCTTGTTGTCCATATTAATATGTGCTTGGAGACCAAACTTTACATTTTTCTGAATTTTTTTTACTATTTATTAAGATGAGTACAAAATTCAATAGTCTAAATTTAATATTTTTTGTACCCATCTTAATAAATAGTAAAAAAAATTCAGAAAAATGTAAAATTTAGTCTCCAAGCACATATTAATATGGACAACAAGATGAACGGTTCTGATCAACTGTTTGAACTTTGAAAATAAAAATATGTTCATTTTACAAATAGATCCTTTGATCCATAGAAGTCTTTGCCTTAAAATAATATATAATGAACGTATTATATCCGAAATTTTTGAAAATTGCAATATCACCGTATCCAATCCAATCCGATATGTAACATAGCTTTTTAACCAATTGCAAAGACAAGTAGTTTTCACTTTTTACAAAAGAGTAAGGTCGTCAACAAAAGTACAAAAATTGCACAGAGAGTGAGACGTGTCCTCTTCAGCGGCGCGTGGTATGGAAGCAATATGGTCCGAACCATTGCGGTGGCCCCTGACTTTCATATGGTGTGGCAGGTTTCTGATTCCAGTTCAGAACTTGTTTTGTCAGTTTGCTATTACGGATTTTTAATTTTAAATCAAGTCTCCCCATGTAATTCAACCACAGCTGCAATCTGACTCAGTAAAAACCGTTTGTATTAAAAAGTAAAAGATGCATGGAGAGTATCACAATACAAATTTTACAAACTTTTGAAGAAAGGTAAGTTGTGAATTTTTTAAAATGCATACTAGTTCATGCTTACATGGTGACCCGCCATTCTGGCCACAACAAAAATTCACCCATGCCAGGAAGAAACAAGACTCCAGATATCATCAAACAGATATTTGTAACCATCTTGCTTAGAGATCAACATCAGGGAATCACCCCAACATCCTAAACATATCTATTTATGAAACTACCGTTATTTATTTTAATAATATAAGAAAACATGAACTACCATTTGCAAGGTGTCTCCAACAAAACAACCCCAGTGAAATCTCCAAAGTAACGCTTTGATCCTCCTGACCTTACTCCTCCAACTCGAAGGCCGACACAGGGAAGGTTCTCCCAATACCAGTTGGGGTATTAAAGGTGATCTTCTTCCCCTCGGGATCTCCTATGATCATTGACGTGAGGGTAATCCAGATCAGAAGCTCCTTTGCCTTGACACCTGTCATGCGCTTCATCTTCTTGTCTTCCACAAAGGCGGTGACTTCCTTTGCGTACCAGACATTTTTGCTGATTTTTTTGAAATTGTGAGTCGTCTCCTTCTTTTGCTTGAGCCACACGAAGCCGGTAGACCGGTTGTAGCCGACCTCCTCCAGGTCGTTCAATGGGAGGAGGCCACGTGGCAGGTGGAGCTCTTCAAGGAGCTCGATCGACTTCTTCATGCACAGATCGTGGCCGGTGAAGACCTCAGCGCCTTCTCTGTGGTTCTCAATCGTTTGATGTGCCATGGCTAGTGGAACTCTTGACTGTTGTGGTTTTTTGGGGGGTTTCTTTTGAGGTGGGTTTTAGATTTGAGAATTGAGAGAAAGATTGGACGAGTAATTAATAGAACATTGGTATCTTCCGACAGACACGTTGACGTCGCTTTATGTTTGGTGGTAACCAGTAACAATCACCTGCAATGTCATAAATATGGATCCGTATGCTCCCAGGTACCTCACTCAACACAATTGAAATGGACGGCTCAGATTTAATTTCAGCCGGTGGGTGATCGGAATGACAATAGGAGGCAGTATTATTTTTACTTTGAAATTCGTGCCATGTTAAAAATTATAATTTTGGGACAGTCCGATTCAATTCTACTCAGTCAGATAACCTGAGGGGATATGAATTCCATAAATATCTTGGAGACGATCTTTAGTTTTGGAGTTTTGACACGTCTCCATCGGGACAGGATTGAATGCAATCACGTCATAAATACCCGAATGCGTCTCCTCTGCATTAACTCAAAAAGGAATGTTTTGAGTTAATGAATCTCAACCGTCTGATTTTAAACGTAGCCAATCCGGCCCCTACTTATGATATAGGGGGCCTTTAATATTAGTGCGAATTTAGTCTACACGAATCTTAAAACAGATCGGATGGTCAAGATTCATTAACTCAAAAGATGCCCTTTTGAGTTAATGCAGAGGATACGAATTCATAATACCCTGTTTGGCAAGCAAAATTTTGATGGGAACCGAACTGATAGGGACGACTAATTGGGAATTGATAGGGAATATAAATTATCAAGGGAAATAAATCTTGAAGGTACTTTAATTGTGTTTTGATAACTTTATATCGTTAAGTCGAAAGGAGCCTACGGGCATCTTTCCTCAAAAAAAAAAAAAAAAAATATCGTTAAGTCGAAAGTATTGAAAAAAAGATTGTTGATTTCACCGTTTCTATCCTCTTTTTATTATAACAAATTTGAGTTGTGTTGCAAAACCCAATTAAATTGTACTCCGTAAATGTGGTTATTTTTTTTTTCTTTTACGAACATTGAGTTTTAAAACATCTAAAACATGCAATTCATCAGATATTTTAAATGATTAATTATTAAAAAATTAATCATATGATTGAAAAATATTTAATTCTGTAATAATAAATATTCACAATTGTGTTCGGGTATTATACCTAATTCAATTTACAAAATTAATATTTTTTATGTGATCTTCTATGGACTTTTTTGATATTGTAATCTATTTGATAGTATTATTTTAATTAAAAAATTAAATTATTTCTTCAATATCGTATTTTTATTTTCAAATAAAATCCGAAAGATCATTCAAATATTAACAAATAACATTTTGCTTTTTTTGCTTTTATACACCCCTCAGTTCCTCACCCCTGACTTCTGATGAATAATTTAGCTATAAGCAATAATTGCATAGGTCTTAGGTATTATCAACCAATTAATCAAAAATAATAAAAAATAATCGATCAATTAGTTGAAAAAATTCATGACGGTTTGATTACCGCCAAGAACTAATTGGCCTAAACGTTTTTTACAACATTGGTTTGCAGAAGTCGGTTTTACTTTTTAAGTTTTCACCCAATTGCAAACGAAGTTTTTTACTTTTTACAAAAGAGTACACCTTTTGTGTTTGCAGCAGTAGGTTTTACTTTTTAAGTTTTCACCCAACTGCAAACACGAAGTTTTTACCTTTTACAAAAGAATAGGGTCGTCAACAAAAATCCATATCCTCGGAGTAACAGAATATTTCTTGTGTTGACGGCCGTCCGATCAGATTGCGAGCCAATCCTTCTCGATATGCAACGCACGGTGTCATTTTAATAATCGTGCAGATTTTGATTAGACAGTTCAGATTCAAATGGAATATATTTTTTTTTTCACATCTTGAGAGCAGCTGTCAGGGGTAAACGGAAATATTCTGTTAACTTAGGTGATTTGAATTCCGTTAACAAAAGTACAAAAATAGTAATGAGAATGTGAGCCGCATGGTCTTTAGTGCGCAATGCAGACGCATGCTGGCCCGAATCATTGCGGCGGCCACTGACTGTGATATGGTGTGGCATGTTACTGAGATCCGGTTCAGAATTTCGTTTTGTCTGTTTGTCATTACGGATTTTTAATTTTTAATTCAAGTCTGCTGATGTAATTGCACCACAGTTGTATTTACGTGGATCCGTATTTCTGCGTCAACTCATAATCTGAAATAATACATCTCAACCGTCCGATCAAGATCAGAACCAATGCAATCTAAGATAGAATATATGGATCTCTTTAATATTTATGTCAATAAGAACGAATTCCAATTACGCACCGTCCATCCTAATTTGACTCAGTATAAACCGTTTATTTTTTTAAAAGCGAGAGATGCATAGAGAGGATCATAATACAAATTTTACAAACTTTTGAAGCCAAGTAATTGTGAAATATTTAAATGTATATGTAGTACATGGTGACCCGCACATTCTGTCCACAATAAAATTCACCCCTGAAGAAACAAGACTCGATAAAAACAGACACGTATCCTTTAAACATCTTGCATAGAAATCTAGTGCATGAAACATCACACAACTTTCTAAGCAAATTTATGAAACTATCGTTATTTATTTTAATAATATAAGGATACCGTTTTGTAAGGTATCTCCAACAAAACAATCCAGTGAAATCTCCGAATTAACGCTTCGATCCTCCTTACTCCAACTCGAAGGCCGACACAGGGAAGGTTCTCGCCATACCGGTTGGGGTATTAAAGGTGATCTTCTTCCCCTCGGGATCTTCTATGACCATTGACGTGAGGGAAACCCAGATCAGGAGCTCCTTTGCCTTGACACCTGTCAGGCGTTTCATCTTCTTGTCTTCCACAAAAGCGGTGACTTCCTTTCCGTACCAGACTTTTCTATCGATTTTCTTGAAATTGTGAGTCGTCTCGTTCTTTTGCTTGAGCCACACGAAGCCGGTAGACCGGTTGTAGCCGACCTCCTCCAGGTCGTTGAGTGGAAGGAGGCCACGTGGCAGGTGGAGCTCTTCAAGGAGCTCGATCGACTTCTTCATGCACATTTCGTGGCCGGTGTAAGACTCAGCACCTTCTCTGTGGTTCTCAATCGTTTGTTGTGCCATTGCTAGTTTGATAGTGTAACTCTTTTCAGGTGGGTTTTAGATTTGAGAGAGGATTCGAGTTCGACGGGATAATGGAAAGAAAGGGATTGGCTGGAATTTATAGTGGCCGAGTGGTGAATAATTAATTACTGGGTGAAGAGAGCCAGTAATTTCGCACTTCCATCATTTCAGGCTGTCGCTGTTATAGCCAGTATACAACAACTTGAATGACAAAAAAAAAAGTATACAACAATTTTCATCTCTAATTCCCCCAATAAAATAATACAAGGATTGCATTAGAAGAGAAGGAATTGTTTAGGAATAATATTGTGGGATATTTAAAAAAAAAAATTCTGATCAGTTTATTTTCGGATTTTTAATTATAATTATTACTATTTGTATGTTGTGCAATCAGCTATGATAACACTCATAAAATTATTTACCGTTTAAGTTATTAATTTTAAGTATGAAATGACTGGCATATTCTTGATAAATTTATTTTTGCTTACATATTTTTATAAATTATAATGGTTCGCAGTTTTCAGTATTAATTTTAAAATAATAATAATTTATTATTTCGGATGTTTGTAATTTTTCACGTACAGAAAATAGTTTTATCAATTTTCATAACTTAATTCTGAATACATATCTTTCCTATAAAAATAAAATAAAACATGCAAACTCAAAGATAAAAAAGCTAGAATAGCAAACGATTCATATCTATTGTGAACATTTAATCAAGTGCTACATTTAAAAAAAAAAACTATTAACTTTCTGTAAATTAAACATAAATAGATTATATCATTTAAAATATTATACGATAATCATACAAGAATATTTTGATCATTTTATACTTAATATAGAGAAAA
The DNA here is from genome assembly GCA_033356055.1 of Carex pumila. Lineage (NCBI taxonomy): Eukaryota > Viridiplantae > Streptophyta > Magnoliopsida > Poales > Cyperaceae > Carex > Carex pumila. The sequence goes on along the minus strand of JARJHM010000341.1, from coordinate 9,761 downwards.
AAGAGCTATTAACTTTCTGTAAATTAAATAATAATAGATCATACTATTTTAAAATATTATATAATCATACAAAAATAGTTTAATCATTTTATGCTTAAATTCTAGCATTAAATAACAAATTAAAGAGAAAGGGAAAGTAGCGTAGTTGATTAGAAAAAAAAAAAGTCCTAATACTGTTGGTTATCCAAAGATCGAGAGCTTGATTTGCCCTCACGACTTTGGGAAATAAATCTGCTGCACCCTGTTTTTTCAAATCTAACTGTTCATCTATTTTGAGATTCGTGCATAAAAACCAACTACTTTTGAGATTTGTGCATTCTAAAAAATGAATTGTTGGATTTGAAAAATAGGATTGTGGCCATTTTCATTAATATCCCTAAAACAAATGAAAATTTTACAAATGTCCCTGCCCCCAATTTTTTTTTAAATATGCCTTGACCGTCTGGACCTGGGGCGGCCCACAGGCCAAGTGAGGCGCCACTTTTTCATAATATATGTATATGTGTATGTGTATGTGTATGTGTATGTATATGTGTATGTATATGTATATGTATATAAAGGAGGGATCAAGTTACAACATTTTTTGAGTTACAACAAGTTACAACAAGCATTATTTACATTTTCAAAGTCCAAATCGTCAATCCAAACTATTAGATGTGATCTCTACAATAAAATGTGTTTGGAGACCAAATTTTACATTTTTTGAAATTTTTTTACTATTTATTAAGGTGGGTACAAAAACTAGTCAAATTTATACCATTGAATTTTGTACCCATCTTAATAAATAGTAAAAAAATTTCAAAAAATATAAAATTTGGTCTCCAAGCACATTTTATTGTAGAGATCACATCTAACGGTTTGGATCGACGATTTGGACTTTGAAAATGTAAATAATGCTTGTTGTAACTTATTGTAACTCAAAAAATGTTGTAACTTGATCCCTCTTCATGTATATATGTATATATTATGCATATATTATAAAAATCACAATAAAGCTCGAGTCTTTAATTAGTGTTATATTTAGATTTGTGATATCCAAATGACAAATAAAATCAAAATTCACTAAAAAAATAAAAATAAAAAAATTAAAGTTATAAAAATTTACGACATCACTTTGTAAATATATCAAATATTTTATTTTTTGGCATACACTCTAAATAAGAAAACTTTTTTTTTCACAAAATTATTCAAATCAAAATACTAAGATTTCTCTAACAAAAAAAAATAAAAAAAAACATGAGGCGCTCCAAGATGTGGCGCCTCACAGGTTATTTGGGGAGCCCAAAGTCCAGACGGTCAGGACATATTTAAAAAAAAATTGGGAGCAGAAGCCTTTGTAAAATTTTCATTTTTTAGGGATATTAATGAAAATGGCCGGTAGGATTGCTACAATTCTTTGGAATCACAGCAGATTTATTTCCCACGACTTAGTAGCCTCTGAGGAGGTTTTAATAAATAACAAATTAAATGTTAAGGAGATCATTGTGACTTATTGCATAGTTTCAAATGTAAAATGTTTTAAATTAATGCTAGAGGATCAATTTGTCACAAGTTAAAAGTTTGAGGGCCTCTCATATTATTATCCCAACATTCAATGATTTGTTGACGCGTGCTAAATGCTAATGGTAAAAACAGGGATTGTCTGTCGTTTTTATATTTAAATGAGGAGTTGACTAAAAAAGGCAGGTGACCTACATTTTATTTTGGTCGGATCAATTTTTGTTAAGTACTCGGATATGATTATAAAGAATATTTTTTTTAATATTTTCAAATTTTCCGATATTATCCGGGGGATTAAAATCCGAAGGAGGATTTGCTCTTCTCTATTTGACTGTTTTGTTTCATTCATATTTGTGCATATCTTCATCTAAAATATAGAAAAATGGACTTTGGTTTTTGCCTTTATTTTTTGGAACTTCTTTTAGTACTGCACTAGTTTTATAAAATAAAATGAAAATATTTTCAGCCATCCAATTAAAGTGTTATAAATAGCTAGTTATAGCAACGCTATTACTTTTTCAGATATCAAAAGCTATAATGTTATTAACCGTTTTTTTTTTATAATGATTCTAAATAGCCAGCTATAGTTACACTGTAGCTTTTTCAAACATTAAGAGCTATACCGCTATAATCGCTATTTAGAACCTGTTACAAATCTAATGAATGTATTTGAGATTATTGTCAGAAACAAAAGATTCTGTCTTTAAAATATTTTTTTTTTCATTTTTAATCTTCTCAATCAATTCACACTATTTGGCGCGCATACAGTACTAGGATTTGCTGTAAAAACTAAACAATCATTTCCAATATCAATATATAAATAAGGGTTAAATTTTATTTTCTCAAAAACAAAAAAAAAAAGGTATTTGGAATCCAGTGGAATGTTCGGCTACCAAGTAATTGATTAAAAACAAAAAAACAAAAAAGTTAAGGGCTCTTCTGTAAAATTAGTAAAATAAGCGGACAGGTCTTCGGTACGATGCTTTGTATAATTGTAATTTATTGTTACAGAATAGTGTTCTTAACAAAGTTGATGCGAAACAGCGTTTATAGGTTTTGAATCTTTTGACTTCTTTATTTTTAAGAATATACTTTATTGAATTAAATAATAAACGAGGCCTCAAAACGAATCAAATCGCAAATTAAGTCAATTACGCTATGTAGCACCGGTGAAGATTATTGCGCCATTTAAATAACAAACGAAAGCTCCACGTCACCATGCGTCCACATCCTCCACGGAGGTTAGAAAACAGAAGTTGCCTTTTTAATAAACAGAAAACTTTATGTAGCACAAGCTCACATAAATCATAAGAGATTAATTACGAGCATCAAATAATTTCGATTTTTTTTTTATAAACCGTAATATAAATAATATAATAACAAATGAAGATTATTCAGCAATTTTTTACAGAAGTAATAAATCTAAATTCGGTACACCTCAAGAGATATTGAAATCTAGGTTCGGTAAACCCCTTCACCTTCCTCGGCATTAGGACCGGCCACAGAAAATCCCAAAATTCAGTAACGGGTTCGATACTGAAATTCGGACTCCGTACAGAAATTGAAAAAAAAATGACACTCTATAAAAATCTTTTTTTTTTTAATTATGGTTTATAAAAAAAAATGCTCTATGAATTTTTTTCAGAATCTATAAATAAAAATATTATATTTTACCAAATCAACTTAATTATTTTTTTTTTTATAAAAATTATAAGAACCGAGATACCATTTGGGTCCTGTTATTCTTATTTTTTTGGATCAAATTATCATTTTGGTCCCAACCATTTTCACAAATTTTGAGAAAAAAAAATATGTTGAAAAATTGTGAAAATACCTCACCCCGAATTGTTATTTCAGTTCCAAAAAAAAATTTCGGTATGAAATAACATTTCAATTCTTATGATTTTTGTAAAAAAAAAAATAATCGTGTTGTTTAATGATTTTTTTTTCTAATTATGGTTTATAAAAAAAATTCCTCTATGAAAGTCAAAATTCGGTACAAGAAATATACCGATACACCCCATGTACTGAATTTTGGCTTCGGAACAGGGATATTTTTGGTGTGGCCATTGGTGGAGTCGTGTAGCGTGTAGCATGAGAGGTACCGAACTTAGATTTCAGTACCCGTGATAATTATTGTAAAAAATAGCACAATCATTTTCATTTGTTATTTTTTTTTAATTACGGTTTATAAGAAAGTTTCAAACTTTCAATGTAGAAATACTCTCCGAAATAATTAATCTCAAATTATAGGCTGTAAGACACCGGTGTTTTCTTCTTATAAATTTTATTCAGGTGCGGTTGTGCACAGCTTCATATTCCATTAATTAGATTGAATACAACTTAACTAGTCGTTGTTTTATAACTTTTCCTAGGTTAGGCTCGCGGAATATATATTGATTTATTTCTAATTAATGGAATGTGGAGTACAACTTTAATTTTTTTTTCCTTTTTTTTTTTTGACAATTGGATCCAACTTAACAATGGATGTCAACCAATTAATTATACATCTTTTGTTTTAGGAAAAAAAAATATTGAGTTAGAATTGTGCAACTTAATTTAGCTTATTGTTTAACTCAAGTTATATCATTATGTTAATAATAAAACAAAATGTAAATCAAATTAAGTATTCTGAGATGTAATTAAACTGATAATTACCATGCATGTGAAAAAATGACATTTGCTACGTGTTCTTTTCATTTATTTTTGGTCAAATAATTTATCAAATAATAATAATAGATAAATTGCACAGATCTCGTTAAATAATTTACCTATTATTATTAAATTTGATAAATCTGACTTAATTTAAATAATAATACTACAAGTTAATTCATTTTCAAAAATCATATTTTTTTTCTACTTTGCCTAAATAACTACACGTCTTATCATTTGCGTAATATTTTGTTGCATATACAAAAAAAATTTGGGGATGAAGGTTGTAATTAAGCTCATAATTATTATGTAAAATAAGATGCTGAATCAGTTAACCGGTGTCTCGAGATGCTGTATTAACTAAAGCTCATAATCCGATTATGGCCGATTATTCTCACTTATTTTCGGTTAATTATTTGACAGTATTCTATTCGTTTGATAACTGCATACTGTTATTTACAACACTGATTCATACTTTGGCAAACAGTCTTTCCTGTACTAGCTGGATACCAATTAGGCATCAGCCAAAAAGAAAACATAGTAATAACAAAAGAAGAAATAAATAATAAGAAAAAAAGGGAGGAGGAGAAAATTAATTCTTTGATATGATTGATCTTTTGTAGTTATGCAGTCAAATTTCTAATTATATCAAGAGTCGGATTAAAATGCTTTTATTAATTTTGTACTTCAATCATAGTCCACTTCCTTATTTTTTCTTTTTAATTTCAAATAGTCAATCTTAATTGTTTAACATTATTTTCATATTAAAATGTGTTTGGAGGTAAAAATTTTTTTTTTAAAAAAAATAGTAAATAATTTTTAAAAAACATAAAAAATTTGCCCCAGCACATTTTAATATGAAGATGATGTTGAGTGGTTCAAATTGACTGTTTGAATTTTGAAAACAAAAATAAAAATATGAAGCATAAATGGGACACAAAAAACATAAGATATTTTGACCGTACTCTTGTAGCGACAGACCCAGGATTTTCGTCAGAGGGGGGGGGGGGGGGGGGGTGCAAAAAAATATCGAATCAGATTTAAACCCATTAACTAATTGAGTACTCGATAAAAAAAATATTTTGACTTATATTTTCCGATATCCTGACTTATATTTCTGATCCTATAACTTATAATTAATATTATCTCTCCAGTTGCCTTCTGATGAAGGAGCTAGCTCTTCTTCATGGCTCAAAATCAGTGCTACTGACATAGCATATAACTACAAAACATTGCCTGCTTTTGTTCTAATCCTATATTACTCTTACTGCATTTTGTTCTCTCTTTGTTTGGATGCTGGTTATCGCTATAGTTGCTTTTGGGGAATGTTTACCCCTGAACCTCTGTCGTTTCTTTGATCAAGTAGTTTGTAATATTATCAGTTTCGTAATGAAACGGGTTCTTCAGCCTTTTTATCAAAAAAAAAAAAAAATTAATATTATCAATTATAATTTAAAAAATTTATTTTGATTTTAACACTAAATTTAATCAAAATTACAAATCAAACATTCAGAGAGAGCAAAAAAATTTCCAAGATGGGACAAAGTCGATCGGTACCAATATATCATTACTGAAACTCAAAATCCAGGGAGGACCACTATCTCCCTGTGCTACAGTAGATCCGCCCCAATACTCTTGTATAGTTATATCAATGCATTTTGACATGTAATTGTTGATGTTCTAGAAAAAAGAATAGTCGTAGTTGGAACTGATATTGCCACAAGTACTATTTAATAATTAATTTCTAAACTCTTTGTAAGCCAAAATTGTCGGGGACATTAATTATGTTTAGTTTGGTGGAGGTAGTACTCAACTGTTTTTTTAAGACGAGTAATCTTTTGTTTTGTCGATGCTAATTAATTTACTCAATATTCCCATCAAAATAATAAGTAACATTTTGTTTCTTTTGATTGTATAACTATTTGATGAATTATAGTTTATTGATAAAGATATTTTATGAATTATAGGTTGCTGGTAAAATTATTTAGAGGGGCTGTTCGCGCTGTGGTCAGTGTAGTCAGTTATAATAAGTTGTGTTTCTAAAAGGTTAAAATGAATTTCAAGTTAGTAGAGATTCAAATTATAGCTTTGATGCATTTTTGGGTGAAGAACAAATATTTTGGTTCATCGTTGAAATTTATCTTTATTACATTCGAGAGGCAGAATGACCAGGAGGAGATAATCAAGGAGTAGTCATATTCTCCACGAAGAAAAAGAAAGGGATACCCACGGGTTTCTCCTCAAAAAAAGGAAAACAAAAATGGTAGGAAAGCATGGCACCGTTTTTGAAGTCTAATTCTGTCCACCCTTTTTGTTATAAAATTTTGGATCTACTGTTAAATTAAATACACGTGTCTTTATGTATTGGTTGGCAAATAATACCTTACAGCTATTACTACAAGCCTACAAGGTCACTGGTTTGACACGTAAATCGTCGCCGAGTACTTCGCTTTAATGGCGACAGGAAACCGTTGGCTGAAGCCTGAATCTATTTCTTCTCCAGTTGGTTTTGCTGCTGCTATGAGATAAGGTTTGTTTTGATCAAAGATAAAACATAAATATATATATATATAGAGGAGAGATCAGATGACACTCTTTTTTAGTGATATCGAATGATATTGTGTATTTTCAAAGTCCAAAAAGTCGATTCAAATGGTTCAATTTGATAGATATATTAAAATGTGCTTGCAGATCAAATTTTATATTTTTTTGAATTTTTTTACTATTAATTAAGATTGGTACAAAAATTCAACGATCCGAATATAGCAATCTGAATTTTACATTATACTAGCACATTTTAAAAACTTTAAAAATGCACAATGTCATTTGATATTACTAAAAAATGATGTCATCCAATCTCTCCTCATATATATATTAGCTCTGTACTCTATAGAAACAAGAATATGACAGTTTCACAGTTATAGTATTTACAGATTTATTTTCCCAATTATCTAACTAACACATGAAATTTATAGTGTTTGAAGATATTTTCCACAATGTCTATTGCTTCATTAATAATAAATGGATTTTCCAGTGTATAAGAACTGGAGATGAAGAAGTTTGGTATCTGTAGTTTTCCTCGGGAGCTGGGGTGGGGACCTTCCAGTCAAATTAATGAGTTAGATAGGTAGAAACGAAGATGCACGAAATAAAGAGCATTTTGCCTGGCTGGCGGACTGTTTCGCCTGAAGCACTTGACCTGTTTCCGGTTGCTGTTAGTAGTGTTTGGTAAACAGTCCGGGCCGGGCGGTCCGGGCAAAATCCGGGCACGGATACGGGTAGTCACGGTTACGGGCGTCACGGGCACACGGGCAAAACGGGCCGGGCATTACGGATTTTTTTTTCAAAAATTCTGCTATGTCTGTTTAATATCCGTGCCCGTCACGGGTTCGGGGGCAGGACGGTTTGGGCACGGGGGGCCGGGCGGTCCGGTCTAGTCCGGGTCCGGATCCGGTTATTTTTTTTTTCTTCTTTAAAAAAAAGCAGAAATAAAAAACAGAAATAAAAAAAAAGAAATAAAATTCAGAAATAAGAAAAACAGAAATTAAAAACAGAAATAAGAAAAACAGAAATAAAAAACAGAAATAAAAAAAACAGAATTTAAAAAACAGAAATAAAAAACAGAAATAAGAAAAATAAAATTTTAAAAACAAAAATTAAAAAACAAAAATTAAAAAACAATATTTAAAAAACAGAAATGAGGGGAATTTGAGTTTAAATTTTGAATTTTAGACCAAAAGTAAAAAAAAAAAAAATCTGCCACGGACACGGACACGGGCGCACGGGTTCACGGGCACGGGCGTCACGGGTATGGGTTACGGGTACGGGGGTCCGGGTTCTCACAGGTATTTTTTCAAAAAATCGGGTCCGGCCCGTTTAATACTCGTGCCCGTGTACCCGTGCATACCCGTGGAACGGGCACGGTCCGGTCCGGGCACGGTCAAGGGCGGACCGGTCCGGGTTGAGCCCCCGGAGGTATTTACCAAACACTAGTTGTTAGTCGACATATAACATCACTTATCACTTATCAGCTACCGAATTCTTTATTAATACCCTCAAATTTTTTTTTACTGAAATTGCCATCTTTTTTTAAATATTTTGAAAAATGTCTTGATCGCACCACTGTAGAGCGGTTTGTTTCTATACATGACTGTCCATAATAGAGCAGTTTGCTATGATATTTTCTTTTTAAAATTTTTGTCCGATCGCCACATTATGGGACAGTTGGCTATGATTTTATTTATTATTTTTTTTAGAGAGAGATCGTTTAGTATGTATAGAATGATTTCGGTCTTACTATTTTTATGATTTCGATTATTTTTCTCTTTTTGGATACTCTTATTATTTGATTTTGGTTTATATTGGCCTCACAGTAAATATGATACAATCCGAATCCAAAATCCATTAAGAGTTAGTAAATAAATGAATCTAATTGAATTAAGTGTAAAAATGAATTCCATTAATTCCTGTGTTCCTTTGGGCCTATATAGGCGGTACATTTTGCATAAACAACCCTACAACTTCTATAAAACCTTTCTTGCCTATAAAACCCTATAACTCTTATAATACGATAAACATACATATTTCTCAACACTCTCCCTCAAGATGGGCAAAAGATATCTTTCAAGCCCATCTTGTCACAAAACCTATCTAGATCTATCGAGCTAAGTCCTTTGGTGAGGCAGTTAGCTATTGATCTCTAGTAGCTACATGACTCAACTCTAATAGTCCACCCTCTAGTTTTTTCTTTATGAAGAACCTATCGATCTCCACATGCTTGGTTCTATCATGCTGCACAGGATTGTTGGCAATGCTAATCGTGGACTTGCTATCGCACCACAATTTCATTTTAGCTCCGTTATTCACCTTGAGCTCTTCCAACCTCTTCAGCCACACCATCTCAGCAATTGCCAATGCCATAGCCCTGTACTTGGCTTCTGCTGTCGATCTCGCAACAACTGGCTACTTCTTGCTCTTCCAAGAGACCAAGTTACCTCCTCCAAACAAGCAGTAGCCAGCTGCGGACCTCCTGTCATCAAGAGAACTAGCTCAATCCGAGTCATAATAGCCCTCAATATTCATGTGCCCATTCTGTCTGAAAATCAAGCCCCTTTCTGGTGCACTCTTCAGGTACCTCAGAATGTGATACACTGCGTCCATATGGCCCTTCCTAAGGTCATGCATGTAGCGGCTCACCACGCTCACTGCAAATGAGATATCGGGACGAGTGTGGCTCAAATAGATCAATCTGCCTACCAGTCTCTGGTACCTCTCACGATCAACCTGTTCTCATATCTTTGCACTTATTTTGGCCTTCACATCGATTGGAGAAATCACAGGCTTACACCCCAACATGCCTGTTTCAGTGAGCAAGTCTAGGACATACTTCCTTTGTGATAGAACAATTCCCTCTGCTCCACGAGCCACCTCAATTCCAAGGAAGTACCTAAGCAGTCCCAGATCCTTCACCTCGAATTCCTTCCCCAATCTTGCCTTCAACTGTGCAATCTCCCCTTCGTCATCCCCGGTAATGATCATATCATCAACATACACAGCTAACATAGTAATGTGACTACCATGTTGTCGAAAGAACACCGTGTGGTCTGCAT